>CM053625.1:114405881-114419010 GCA_028646595.1 Phalanger gymnotis | reverse complement strand
AAGTCAAACAATTCAACATAGGCCACATTCGTATCATTATGTATAACCCTTCCACAATACTCATGTTGTGAAAGACTAATTATATTTTGCCCATTCCTAACCTATCCCACTTTATTGAATTTTCTCCCTTGACCCTGTCCCCTTTTGAAAGTGTTTGTTTTTTTATTTCCTCCACCCCCATCTGCCCTCTCTTCTACCAACCCCCCTTTTTTATCTTCTTCCTCCTTTTTTACTGTGGGATAAGATACCCAATTGAGTATGTATGGTATTCCTTCCTCAGGTCAAATCTAATGAGAGCAAGATTTACTCATTCTCCCTCACTTGCCTTCTCTTGTCTTCCTACAGAACTGCTTTTTCTTCCACTTTTATGTGAGATAATTTACCCCATTCTCTCTCTCCCTTTCTCCCTCTCTCAAAATATTCCTCTCTCATCCATTAATTTGATTTTATTTCTTTTAGATAACTTCCCTTCATCTTCAATTCACCCTGTGCCTGCTCTCTCTCTCTATTTACATATATATATATATATGCATATATATATGTACACACTCACATACACATATATATACATACATATATGCATATTCCCTTCAGCTTCCCTAGGACTGAAATCTCATGAATCATACACATCATCCTTCCATGTAGGAATGTAAACAAAACAGTTCAACTTTAGTAAGTCCCTTGCAATTGTTTTTCTTGTTCTTTTTCTTGATTACCTTTTCATGTTTCTCTTGATTCTTGTGTTTGAAAGTCAAATTTTCTATTCAGCTCTGGTCTTTTCCCTGAGAAAGCTTGAAAGTCCTCTATTTTATTGAAAATCCATATTTTGCCTTGGAGCATGATACTCAGTTTTGCTTGGTAGCTGATTCTTGGTTTTAATCCTAGCTGCATTGACCTCCAGAATATTTTATTCCAAGCCCTTAGATCTCTTAATGTAGAAGTTGCTAGATCTTGGGATATTCTGAATGTGTTTCCACAATACTCAAATTTTTTCTTTCTAGCTGCTTGCAGTATTTTCTCCTTGATCTGGGAGCTCTGGAATTTGGTGACAATATTCCTAGGAGATTTCTTTTTGGGATCTATATGAGCAGGTAATCAGTGGATTCTTTCAATGTCTATCTTCCCCTGTGGCTCTAGAACATTGGGGCAGTTCTCCTTGATAATTTCTTGAAAGATGATATCTAGGCTCTTTTTTTGATCATGGCTTTCGGGTAGTCCAATAATTTTTAAATTATCTCTCCTGGATCTATTTTCCAGGTCAGTGGTTTTTCCAATGAGATATTTCACATTGTCTTCCATTTTTTCATTCCTTTGATTCTGTTTTATAATATCTTGATTTCTCATCAAGTCACTTCCACTTGCTCCAATCTATTTTTTAAGATAATATTTTCTTCATTGGTATTTTGGACCTCCTTTTCCATTTAGCTCATTTGCCTTTCAAGGCATTCTTCTCCTCATTGGCTTTTTGGAGGTCTTTCGCCATTTGAGCTAGTCCATTTTTTAAGGTGTTATTCTCTTCAGTATTTTTTTTGGGTCTCCTTTAACAAGTCATCGACTTGTTTTTCATGTCTTTCTCTCGTCACTCTCATTTCTCTTCCCAGTTTTTTCTCTACTTCTCTTACTTGCTTTTCCAAATCCTTTTTGAGCTCTTCCATGGCTTGAGATCAATTCATATTTTTCTTGGAGGCTTTTGATGTAGGCTCTTTGACTTTGTTGACTTCTTATGGCTGTATTTTTTTGTCTTCCTTGTCAACAAAAAAAAGATTCCAAAGTCTGAGTCTGAATCTGATTCCATTTTCCCTGCCTGTTCATGTTCCCAGCCAAATACTTGATCCTTCATCTTTTTCTCGGTTACAGCTGCTTGTCGAGAGTACTTTGTCCCAAGCTTTAAGGCCTGTGCTGCTATTTTCAGAGCTACTTCTACACAGCAAGCTCTGCTACACTGCTCAAATCCACCACTTAATTCCTCCTACCAGGTGGGCCTCGGACTTAAAGCAACTGCAGCTGTAGTTCTGGAAGCAGTCTCAGAGTTGCACCACCTCTGCAGCCCCGGGGCGGTAGCCCACCACATAGTCCTTTCACTCTGTCTCAGCAGCTTTTCCCACTAACATTCTCTGTTGTCTTTGGTTTTTTGGGGTCGAGAAGTCTGGTAGGTGCCACAGCTCACTGATTCAGGGCACTACGCTGGTTCTGCCCAGCTCCTGGTCTGGGTGGTCCTGGCACAGCCCATGCCGTGCTCTGCTCTGCTCCCAGCTCTGTGCCATAGACCCTTCTGAGCAATCATTCAGGCTGTTCTGGGCTGGAACCCTGCTTCCCTTTGTTATTTTGTGGGTTCTGCAGCTCTAGAATTTGTTCAGAGCCATTTTTATAGGTGTTTGGAGGGCCCTGGGTGGGGGAGTTTAAGTAAGTCCCTGCTTTCCAGCTGCCATTTTGGCTCTGCCCCTTGATACTTCTTCCATCCTACTTCTTGACTTTGACTTTATGTTAGAGTTGAATTGGAGGTGGGGGAGGATAACTGGGCTGATTTTCCACAGTTGTGTTTTTTTGCTGCTTTCATAGTTCAGGCAGAGAAAACTTTTAGTTCCCCCACAGTGATATGATCTAAGGTGATGTCTGCTCACTAAATTCCCATGAGCTCTACCAATTCTTGACCCAGGTTTTGGTCTGATATCTTATCCCTGTGGTTGGAAATGTCATTAGACAGTTGTCTGAATCAACCAATTGGCAGTTCTGCAATTTCAGAGCATTTGAATTGCAGGCTTCTCTTTGATCTAAAATTTCTTCACTGGTTATTATGCTACATGTTTCAGTCTGCCCTGGAAGCTAAAACTGAATTTCTGCTCCAATCCTGGAAGGACAGCCATATAGCTACTGTTTGATTCTAAACTTATACCTCAGATTACACAGCTAAGGCCCATTACCAGCTCCTCTCTGCCACCCCTAAGACAAGTTGCTTTTTTTATTTCACCCTGGCCTTGTGACCTGGAACCCGGTCCCAGTTGACAGACTTTCCAGATAGTCCCTTAACCTATACCTTGCAATAGTTCAGAAGTCACCTGGAAACTTGCTGCCCAGGACTTCATGCCATCATGCTTAGTAGTTCCCTTGTCTCCTAGGTCATGGAGTGCGTTATGTCCAATAGGATACTAGATATAATCTGACCCCATATCTGACAACCTTTCTGTCTCCCTAAGCCACCTGGGGATGGAAAAAATGAGTCCCTGTGACAAGACAGTTCAGTGGGTAGAGCACTGAGCCTGGAGTCAGGAATACCTGAGATCAAAATCAGCCTCAGGCAGGTGGCTTAGTAGATACATCACTGGGCTTGGTCAGGAAGACATGAGTTCAAATTCAGACATATATTTACTAGCTATGTGACCCTAAGTAAGTCATTTAACTATTTTGCCATAATCCAATAGAGATGAAAATGGCAAAGAATTCCAGTATCTTTACCAAGAAAACTCCTTAGACAGTAAGTCTAAGTCTCACAGGATCATGACTAAACAAAACAAAAGCAACTGACTCTTTCTTGGATTTCTTAGTCTGAATTTGAACTAGTACATTTTTTTAGATATTTGTGGAGGAAGTGTGGTGGGATACCTAGATTATACTTCTTCCTACAACTCTACTGTCTTCTTTTATTTCTCTTATAATTAGCTGTTTAGAGTACTTTTATATAGATGCTAATTGTTTGCAGTTTCTTTTGAAAATTTCCTATTTTTTACCACTCTTCTATTGGAGAGCGATGTAGTATTCTATATTTGTGTTAAATTCCAGTGTAGCTTGGGTTTCAAAAATTTACTAGAGATAGTGATGCAAACATTGCCCCCATGTATTAATTTCCTTATTATGCTAATTGTATTATCCTACTTGTATCCTAGTTATATTGTTCATGAAAAACATGATAAAAAGTTTAGAGATTAATTACAGTTTCATGTAATTGAAAGTGTCTTTTGTGATTGTTTCTAGCCATTGCTTGGTATAGTGTTTACCTCTTAGCCATATCTACAAATTAATATCTTCTAATTTTAATAGTATTTTTTAAAAAAAAATAGGTCACAATCATTTTGAGCTTGCTGAGGTATATAGTGAAAGATGTAGAAATTCCTCTGGATTACTCACTTACTTCTATTGGAGTGTGTCCTCTGTAATCAAAAATTTACCTTATCATAAAAGTTACAGTTTATGAGCCCCCACCAGTGTATTTACCATTAACACTTAGCCAGTAGTCAAAATTAGCTTTTAGCAAAGGCAGGTACTTACCATGATGGCTACAAAATATTACTCCCATAAACCTCAAGCAAACTCTTACAGAAATATATGACATTTATATTAAAGTTAGACACATATTTAGAGTGCAATAGTATATATGAAAGTAACACATAGGGTCACAGCTACTTATCATGTTAGTACTACTAGTTCTCAATATGCTTTCTCTTATTTGGAATCCTCACAAAGTTTCTAGCCTAAACTCCATGTCTTCCAAGTATGTTGCTAGACTGAGGCAGTCAAAACTTGCTTACTCTTGAATCCACAGACTATATTTTTTGGATTGCCAGAGGCTCTATAACTTGATTGACTGTTTTTCTGTATCTATGTTTGTCTGACAATTGTATATCTCCTCACTTCTTGAAGTGACCCTACAACTAATGCATGTATTGCTTCTTCTGGGCAAATATATGTTCTGGTAGATGCCATGTTGAATGAGAGAAAGGAAAAAAGAAATCACCCTCAGTAATTTTCTTTCAAAGTTTTGATTTTTCCTTGAAGTACTGAAAAACTGGTCATTTAGCCTTTAAGGACCCTAAAGCCCCTTCCAGTTTTTGCCTAGCAATGATTGCCACTTCCAGTTCAATTAGAGATAGTTGTCTGCTCTTTGGCAAAGGGATTACCAAGTGTTATCACTTTATTAATGGATTAACACCTTGTTATCTGTCATTACAGCTTATATTTGAATTATTTGAGGAAAGAGTAGGAGAAGGAACTAAATGCACTCATCTTTATCCCCTTCACTGTCAAAAATGGGATTCTTCTCCCAAATAACTGATTTTCTTGGGTTTATCAAACACTAGGTTACTGAATTCTTTCATTTCTTATTCTTTCTTATCTACACATTTAAATAATTTTTTTACTGGTAAAAATCATTGTTTCAATGTTTACTGCTTTATTTTATTTTATGAGGACTTGAAAGGTTATCAGAAGGGGAAAATTTAATATTGTCTGAATATCAGGGTATTTGTCTCTGCATATTTATTGTGTTCCTCATCCCCTTCTTCTTTTTTTTTTTAACCACTACCACCACCTGTGATTAAATGATCATCATTAAAAGAAAATCTTGCTTACATTTCCAGAAACCCCAATGGTGAAGGGCTACTAAAATGGCCTAGATATGATCAGAAAGAAGAGTACCTCCACATTAACATCACCCCCAAAGCAGCCAAGAAACAGAAAGAAAAGGAGATGGCATTTTTGATTGAACTCCTGGCAAAGAAATCAGCTGGAGTGAAGATAGAGCACACTGAATTATGAGCTGGATGGATCTGTTAGCTCTCCTTCACAAGAAGCCTCAGTGGAACTGGATGAGAAGACATCTTTTAAATCATTGGCATTGGTATATAGGACTCTGGTCATGAAAGATCTTCTCAATATAGCGATGAATGGGGTAGTTCAGAATCAGGAAAAGATGCCAACGATTGCAAATTAGCACATTTGGACTGGGGGTGAAGGTCTCTGAATCTTTTACTTTAGTGGCCAAGAGGATTCTGTAGGATTTCCTTCTTTTCATAGTGCTTCAAAGAATCAATTAGCTTCTGTGTACGTGATTGACTTGGGTCATATTAAATATTATCTACTTTAAAAAATATATTTGTATCCCCTATTCCAGCTTTAGTCTTAGTTAGGGGAATAAATATACTCATCTTTGAAATAACACACTCTTAGCCCTCACATTTGAATCACAGTGTTGTAAGTGTACAGCTTTCTTCTACAACATTCTGCAACATTTACAGGTTTGGGATTGGAGTGTACTCTACAGATTGAAATTTTCCAAGTTGTATCTAAGAAGCTTTATTTTCTCATATCTTTTTGCTAATCAACACAGGTAGTCACAACAGAAATATCAAGATCTCTTACATCTTCCTGTGTCATTTTTCTCTTTCCCACCTTTTGAAGGCCCTTATGTGGAAAGCCACTATGGTACATTTTGTATTCCAGCTTTATCTTTTTCTTTTTCATTTTATTGTCCTCTTCTTTTAGTCCTCTTTTTCCACTTTACCTAATCTTTTCTTCCTAGTTTCTCTTCTTTTTTCTTCTGCTTCTGTTTTTTCCTGGTTTTCTTCCCTTTTTTTGCCAATCAATAAAATTTATTATTATTCAGTGTGTGGACTGCTGTGGATACTGACACAGTCCTTGCTCCAAATGGACATATATTCTAATGATAGATAAGGGAGAGTGATGGATAGAGGAGAAAGTTTCCTTCTAGGGATTGGGAGTGGAATCTTAGCCAGCAGTAGGTTTTCGTGTGATTTCTGGTAGTAATGGTGGTATTAACTTTATTATGTTCCTAGTATAAGAGTCAAATAAAGGGGTTTATGTGTGTATGTGAGTGTGTGTGTGTGTGTGTGGGTGTGTGTGTGTGTAGGAGAGAAGTTTTTTGGTAATGTATTGGATAAGCCCTGGTATAAGGTTGGAAGGAATATAAAGCATGGCCTCATGGTCTCTAGATACAGTTGGTGTGTTGGTAAGCAAAATGGGCTCTTTAGCACTTAGTTCAACAAGTTCCTTGAAGCCCTTGAAGAAAATGGCCTTTGTTTGCTTTGCTTTGCTTTGAGTAATTCAGCTATTTCATTGAATCTTACTAAGTGCCCCCAGGCCCACACTCCTATTAGGTGTAAAACCTATGTGGGTGTGGATTGGTGACTAAGGTGGGGCCCAAGGTGGGGCTAACTCCAGGAAGGGCCTAGTTTACATGTCTGGGACAGCAGAGGCTTTTAGACTAAGTGGATTTAAGTAGCTTTTTATGTTGATTCTAGGTCACGTGGGTGGGTGAGTTGCATGTGTGACTCACCCCTGATGCTGAAAAAGATATAAAAGCCAGGGGCTGGCCTCTTCTTCCTTGAAGCTCTTTGCCACAGTAGTGGTGGTGCACGTGACTCTGGGCCAGCCCTTGTTCTGAGCTCCTGGGCTGAACCTAGATGTTGGTAACTAGGAATTGTATTGGGTCTGTCTGTTCGTAATTTGTTTAAGGGCTCTTGAGATGGTGTTGATGAGGAAACTCTGGGCAGCTGTAGCTAAGGAGCCCTTAAGCTTGTAAACCTAGATGCTGAGACTTTGTTGAACTCTGCTAACTATGTATTGGGCTTTGAATCAGACAAGTTCTGTCTGTTGATGTTTGTAATTTGTTTGTATTTTGCTCTGAAGTTCGGGGTGCTGGCTTTTTCACCTGAACTAAGTGAATGATATTTGTGTGCTGAATTAAAGTAAGCTTGCCAACCCCTTCACCTTGCTTTCCTTATTCAGGCAGATCAAAAGAACCTGTGTTTTTGCGGTGTGCTGGCAGCTTTCTGGGTGCTGGCTGTGGGTGGATCTTTCCCCTCCACAGAAGCTGCTAGCCACATTGATAAAACAGTTGGTCAAAGTGAGTTTTCACTAATTAAGCCTATTTATTTTTCCTCTTCTTCACTTTCTTTTTTTCTCTTTCTCTCCTTCTTCCTTTCCTTCTTTTCCTATTTACCTCTTTGATCTCACTTCCTCATTTTCCTAAGCGTTATCATTTCTCCAAAAGGTAAAATACTAGGATAATTTTTCTCATACTCTGTAACAGATTAAACCAGTACCTCTTCACAAGTGAAGAGAGGGTAGTATTTGAAGGTTTAAATTATGGTTACTTGCAATCTTGAATGTTGTCATTTCAGAGATCTTAAAACCAAAAAGCTTGCCAGAAATATATTTTTGGCTTTCTTCCACATTGCATTACCTTCTGTGATTTTGATTTTTTCAGTTGCTTCATTCCTTTCCAGGATATCATCTTATTGTGACATTTCAAATTTATCTGCCTTCACCCCTTCCCAAGACAAGTAGTACAATTTCTTTTTAATTTGCATCTCCACTACTTCCTCTGCCCTTTGCACCTTAATCTGAATGTCATTTTTTTGTTTTGTTTTGTTTCAATCAGAAATGATTCCTCATATGTTAAACAAGTCATTCCCCCCACCCCCAGGAATCCTATCTTACAATTGTAAATGATATCTTTTGTTTTCACCTTATCTAAATTGCCAAATAAGTCAATTCCTCCCACACAGAGAGCTATCCCTTCTTGCAAGTTGAAAAGAAAGAAGACAAAACAATGGTTCAATTAATTAAGCTATACAATGCATCAACTGAATCTTAGAATATATATGCAATATTCCAGACTTATAGTGCCTCACATTTGCAATAAAAGAAGAGAAGCGCAATATCTCATTTCTTCTCCTGACCAACCTTGGTAATTAAATTACAAAGCACTTAATTTCATTTTTTATACTGATGTCCTCACTCTGTATAATTTTTTTTTTCTACTTCTACTAATTTCACTATCTGTTAGTTCTTACAAGTGCTTCTCTGACCTCATATTTTTTTTTATGATATAGTTACACTTTATATGGGCAGCTAGATGGTGCAGTGGATAGAGCACTGAGACTGGAGTCAAAAAGACCCAAGTTCAAATCCAGTTTTAGACACTTAGACACTTACTAGCTTTGTGACCCTGGGGCAGTAACTTTACCCTGTTTGCTCAGTTTTTTCATGTATAAAACAAGCTGGGTAGAGAAATGAGAAACCATTCCAGTACCTTTGCCAAGAAAACCCTAAATAAGGTCACAAAGAGTTGGTCATAACTGAAATGATTGCATAACAACAACAACCTGCTAAATTATTGTATCATAATTAGTTTAATCACTACTTAATTGGGCTCCTACTCTTCAAGTTTTTGATATCCCAAAATATTTTGCAAGAATATTTTAGATTTTCTATATTTTCTTTCTTAGATATTCTAAGGGTAGAAACCCCTTGAAAAAAATTCTGTTCATTTTAAAATTCATTTACACATGAATATGGCAAGACTGGTCATATCTAACCCAAAAAAGTCTGTACCAACAATACAGCACAAGTAGTGTACATGCAACTTCAGACATTGTTTTGTCTTGGTAATATAACTTATTTATTTTCTGGCCCAGTGATACCCTGTAACAAAAATTTGGCTAACAGCAGCTGTAGGGGTATAAGACTCAAAAAGACTAGCAACAAGAGGGGCCAGCACAGGTTCTTTTGATGTGCTTTACTAAGGAAAGCATGTTAAGGAGTTAACAATCTTACTTTAATCCAACATACAAATATTATTCATTTAGGAAAAGCCAGAACCCTGAACTTCAGAGCAAATACAAACAAATTACAAACATAAACAATATAAACAGACCAAATCAAAATTCATAGTTACCAGTAAAGCATCAACATCTGGGTTTACAAGCTGGGGGCTCTTAAAATGGCTGCCCAGAGGTCCATGCCACTCTTCCAGTGACTGAGAGCCCCAGTGGAGAATGGCAACCTCTGGGTTTGTATACCTTATTCAGGATCAAAGGGCATCACAATATGAGATTCAAACCCACGTGGCCTAAAAGCCTCTGGCATCACAAACATGTCAAGCAAACCAGGCTTATCCTTCGGGCAAGGAGGTCATCAAAGACTCCTAATTTAATCAAAGAAACAAAGGCCAGACTCTTCAAGGGCACTTGATTAAATAAGTGCTAAAAGATAAAACAGTCCCACCTTAATTACCATATATGTATGCCCCAAGGGCAGGATGTATCAGAGAAATTGCTTCTGAGAAAATTAAATGAAGTAACAGTGTCCATGACCATTTTAGTTTCAATCAACCATTTACTTAGTCAACAAATATTTATTAAAAGATTACTTTTTTGCAAAGAACTGTCCCAGGGATCCAAATGCAAAGAATAAAATAATCCTTGCTTGCAATAGGTTTATGCCATAATAGAAGACACAATAAAAACATAATCTATAGATAACTATAAAGTCTATGACTCAGAGAATAAAAATCACTCTAGAGTAGACATAAAAAGATAAATGATGAAGACAATGAGGCAAACAAATCTGTTTTAGAAAAAGGCATGGAAAATGAAAATTTAAAACTAATAAAAACAAGTGAAATAAAGGTATTTTGCTTGAATAATTATATGAGAGGGGAAAAGAGAGGAAGGATTAGAGAACTAGATACAAGGCAGAAAGATTAAGGAAATAATAAGTAAAGCACTAAAATTAGGAGAACAGCAAATGGGAGCAGGTAGCACTTGAGGGTGAGGGGAACAAAACTCATGTTAACAGATTGCCTTAAAGTTCATTAAGCTAAGGTAACTGAATAGACTATGTCCTTTACGGAAGAAGAAAGGAGAATCTTAATTTTTAAAAAATAGTAGAGAAAAAATGGATAAAAGTATAAAGTTAGCAAGCAACTTTAAATGTGCATGGATTAAACATTAAAAAAAGAATGAGAAATTGGATAATAAAAAAGAACCCCTATAATCTTACAAGCTTACAAGGATCACACTTTAAAAAGTATACAGAGGATAAAAATCAAAGTCTAGAATGAAATTTGCTATGTATCAAATGAATATGAAAAAGCAGGTATTATAGCATGGTATCTAAAAAAGTAAAAACCAAAATTCACAACATAAAAAAGATATACAAGGAAACTACATTATAATTAAAGGAACCATAGACCACAAACCAGCATCAAGATAAAATTTATATGCATCAAATGCCTTAGTATTTAATTTCATAAATAAAAAAATAGCTGAATTACAAAACAACATAGATAGTAATATAATAGTATCCTTAAGTTTTAATGTTTCTCAAGTTATCATTTGATCTAAAATAAGATAAACAGAAAGAAATATATGGAATTCAACAAATTGATGGTGAAACTGTATCTAAAAGACAAGTGGTGTCTTATAAATGTGAATAATAAATAATACATATAATTCTGGGTATACTCGACTTTTAGATTACAGGTAGATTATTAAACTTATTATATTATATCATGTAGGTAATAATATATTTTTATATTAGACTTACTGTATTCTATTATGTAGGTAGACTTATTATATTATACATAGAAACCCCTATATTAGGCCATAGAAGTATTGCCAACAATTGTAAAAAGGCATATAAGTGTTTCCTTTGTAGACCATAATACAGTAAATAATCAGTTTAGGGAGCACAAACAAAACAATAGAAATAATGAAAAATTATGTGAAAGAAAATGATAATAATGAAACAATATACCAAAATTTCTAGAATGCAACTACAGCAGACCTCAGGAAAATTATATCCCAAGAAACATTTATTAACAATTTTTAAGAGAGAATTAATCACATGTGTATTTTCAGGGGGCAGAGCCAAGATGGCAGTTGGAAATCAGGGACTTGCTTAAGCTCTCCCCCAAACCCTCCAAACAACTGTAAAAAATGGCTCTGAACAAATTCTATTGCTGTGGAACACACAAAATACCAGAGAGAAACAGATCTCTAGCCCAGGAGAGCCTGGATGGTCACAGGGAAGGGTCTATCACATGGTTCTGGGAGCAGAATGCAGTCCAGCATGGGCCATGCCAGGACAAACCAGACTGGGAGTGAGCTGGCCAGAACAGGCCATATGGCCATGAATAATTGAGCTGTAGCAGTTACCAGACTTCTCAACCCACAAACGCCAAAGAGCAGGTTAGAGGGAAATTGCAGGATCTAGGTGAGAATGGTCTGGCCTCATCCCTGGGGGTGGCGGAGGTGGTACAGTGGTGGTGGTGGCAACAGCAGGAAGTTCCTGAGGCTGCTTCCAGAGCTCTAGTGTTAGCAGTTTCCTGAGTTCCTGGCTCACATGGTGGGAAGAATCTAGCAGAAGATCAGAATGGAAGTGCAAGGAGTGCTTTGTGGGCACAGAGGCAGGTTCACTTGCTGTGCCCTAATTGGATCTGGATTCTGGTCCTGGTTGGCAGTTCTTGGGGAAGGGGGAGCTCTGCTGGGACAGAGCCTGGGCAGATGGTGGAGTAGAAGTAGCTCTGAAAACAGCAGTGCTTGGACCCTAAAGCTTGGGACAAAATACTCTCTACTTTACAAGCAGTCATTCCCTGACAGAAAGCTCAAGGGTCAAGTAGTTGGCTGGGAACATGAACAGGTAGTGAAAATGAACTCAGACTCAAACTCAAACTCTAGATTCCTTTTTTGGGAGACAAAGAAGAGCAAAACATAGAGCCAGAAGAAGTCAACAAAGTCAAAGAGCCTACATCAAAAGCCTCCAAGAGAGATATGAATTGGTCTCAGGCTACGAAGATCAGAAGGAATTTGGAAAAGCAGGTAAGAGAAGTAGAGGAAGGATTGGGAAGAGAAATGAGAGTGATGGAAGAAAACTGTGAAAAACAAGTTAATGACTTGCTAAAGGAGACCCAAAAAATACTGAAGAAAATAACACCTTAAATGGTAGACTAACTCAAATGGCAAAAGACCTCCAAAAAGCCAATAAGAAGACAAACGTTTTGAAAGGCAGAATGAGCCAAATGGAAAAGAAGTTCCGAATTGACCACTGAAAAAAATACTACCTTAAAAATTAGATTGGAGCAAGTGGAAGCTAGTGACTTTATGAGAAATCAAGATATTATAAAACAGAACCAAAGGAATGAAAAAATGGAAGACAATGTGAAATATCTCATCAGAAAAACCACTGACTTGGAAAATAGATCCAGGAGAGATAATTTAAAAATTGTTAGACTACCTGAAAGCCATGATCAAAAGAGAGCCTAGGGGGCGGAGCCAAGATGGCAGCTGGGAAGCAGTGACTGGTGTGAGCTCCCCACCAAGTCCCTCCAAAAACCTATAAAACAATGGCTCTGAACCAATTCTAGAGCTGCAGAACCCACAAAGTGGCAGAGGGAAGCAGGGCCCCAGCCCAGGACAGCCTGGATGGTCTCTGGGTAAGGTCTGTCCCACACGGACCTCCCAGCCCCCAGCCGAGGGGAGTGGAGCTGAGCCCAGCGCACACGGCGCGAACAGACCAGACGCAGACCTACCAGACCAGGAGACGAGCGGAA
>CM053625.1:114385689-114405381 GCA_028646595.1 Phalanger gymnotis | reverse complement strand
CTCACCAGTACTCCTCCTTCCCCAAGAACCCCCTACCTGGACTGGGCTTAAATCTTCAGCAGGCTCTGCACTCCTGCTCTGATCAGCCACTTAATTCCTCCTGCCAGGTGGGCCTGGGGCCAGAAGCAACTGCAGCTGTAGTTCTAAAGCTGCCCCGCCTCCGTTGCCCCAGGGGCGGTAGCGGAACTGCAAACTCCGTCCTGTCCCGCAGCTTTTCCCACTAACCTTCTCTGTTGTCTTTGCTGTTTGTGGGTTGTGAGGTCTGGTACATGCCACAGCTCAGTAATTCAGGATGCCAGGGCACTCTCAGCTCCTCTCCTGGTCTGGTAGGTCCGCGTCTGGTCTGTTCGCACCGCGTGCCCTGGGCTCAGCTCCGCTCCGATCAGCTGGTGGCTGAGAGCTCCGTGCGTGACAGACCTTACCCAGAGAACATCCAGGCTGTCCTGGGCTGGAGCCCTGCTTCCCTCTGCCACTTTGTGGGTTCTGCAGCTCTAGAATTGGTTCAGAGCCATTTTTTATAGGTTTTTGGAGGGACTTGGTGGGGAGCTCACGCCCCAATTCTACTTTTTAGGAAGTTCTTTTCTTTGGCGAATTTTGTGCCTCTTTTACCATTAGGCCAATTCTTTTCTTTAAAGTGTTATTTTCTTCAGTGTTTTTGTGCCTTTAAAAAAAACAAGGTATTAATTCTTTTTTCACAATTTTCTTGCTTTGATCTCAATTCTTTTCCAAATTTTCCCTCTATCCTTTTATCTTTTCCTTGAACTTTTCCAGGAACTCTTGTTGGGTTTGTGTCTAAAGTTTGTTTCCTTTCTATCTTTGCTTTTAGTTGTTTTCACATTGTTGTCTTCTCCTGAATTTATGTTTTGGTCTTCCCTGTCACCATAGTAAATTTTTATTGTCAAGTTTACTTTTTTTGTTCTTTGCTCATTTTTCCTGTTTGTTTCTTAACTTTGAACTTTATATGTTAATGTTTTACTTTGCTCACTGGGGATGTGCGAAACATTTTCCCAAGCTTTGGGCTTTTTTTGTGCTGATATTTTCAGATCTAGTTCTGGAGGGTCTGCAAGTATTCTTTGCTTCCAAGGTGGTAGGATCTCATGGGAGGTGTGGTCACTGCTCTCACAGTCTGCACACAGATATTTACCAGAAAGTGCTCCTGATCCCCTGTACCCACAAGTGCTAGTGTTCCTCCTGGCTCTGGAACTGTAAGAAGGTCACCTGCTCTCCAGCAACCATAAGCACTAGCACTCCTTTCTATGTTGGAACTGTGACCAGGGACCCACAGCCTTGTAATTGACAAGAAGTGGTCCTCTCTACCCTGGAAAGACGACCTACAATTGTTTATGGGCAGTAGTGTTGTCAATCAGTGCCAGTTGCACCCAGTGTTAGCAGAAGGTCTGCTATAATCTCTTTCTAATTTTCCCTTCCCCTTACTCTCTCTGTGCTGAGTATTCCCAAAGCTGTTACTACTGCTGGCACTATCATAGTTGGCTCAAAGGCCCACCACTGGTGCTGCTGTCATGTGTTCTCCAGGCTAGCTCCCAACCGGGTGTCACAGATCTTTCCTGCCACCTTAAGTTATCTTAGGCTTGAAAAATGCCTCAATCTGACCATTTGTTGGCTCTACTCCTCCAAAATTTGATTTGAGGTATTAATTGAAAGTTTTTGGAGGGCAGTGTTGGAAGAGTTCAGCTGGACTACTGCTTATACTCAGCCATCTTGGCCAACTGTCCCTAAGGTTTGTTATCATGTAAGGTTTTTTTTTTCCCTATTCTGCCTTTTTTTCTAGTATGCAGACCATAAATATTGTTCTCATTTCTCTTTTAAACAAATCAGGAACCTACTGCAGTGGTTCTATGCTCTCTTGTGAATCCTTAGGACCCCTTACTTTTTTAGGTGTTTATTTGTTTTCCTTTCTGTTGTAATATCTATTCATAGATGAACTAGATTAAGTTAGTTACTCTGGAAGCCACGTTTTCTTTGCTGTTAATTTCTTCCCTCTTGGTTTATCTGTTTATGCTTAAGGTCTTTAACTGAGAATTTTTCTCCCCGAGATCTTTGATCTTTTCAGTCTTTTCTCCTTTATAATTCCTCCTTGTTTACTCTCTGATGCCTTTCCCTTTCATGGCAGTTCTGCTATGGCTAGATTTCATACTTTTCTCAGCCTAGGGAATTGATGAGCTAAGGAATTCATATTTCATTGCTTTTGGTCTAAGCTACAAGTGAAATTTGGGAGAATAGAATGGGTTCCAGCTTCAACGCCAAACCACTTTGCTTCATGCTTCTTGTATCTCTGTGTGTGCACAGACAGAAACACATATAGACACGTTTACACTGACACATATAGGTGACCTGCCTCAGTTCCTTCTCAGTTCTCTGGCCAAGTCCTCTTATAGAATAGAATGCTGCCATGCTTCACCACCAGCCTGAGAAAGTTTTTGCCTTTTCCAGAGAGGAAGGAAGAAGTAGGGGAGCAAAACTGACATTTTTTGCCAGCTTGTGGGTAAGCTTGTATAGCCTTTCCAGAGTGGTGGCTGATGGAGAAAAAGGTTGGGAGTGAATAGGTTAGAGGTTAGGGATTAGCCTTATGTCATGTTATTTTTTAAGGTTTTTACCTGTTATCATTCTTGATGTCTTACGCTACGGAGGCAATTGAAATTATTTTGTCTCTTGAATTTTTAGCTAAATCAATTACTTTTATTTTCCTCATTAACCCTACCAGTGTACCTTAAGAGAGCACATAAAGGGCACTTTCTTGTTACCCAGCGGTTTTGGAGTTATAGCCCTGGCAGGAAAATCTAAATATTTTAAAGAGGTCTTTAGTATAAATATTTAAATCAGACCAAAAAGACCCAACATTGTCTCCATTAATTAGTTAGTTAATATGGAGTTGTTAAATCTTCATGTAACCCTTCAAAGTCCTAAGAACTTCCTTTTAGGGGGCAGAGCCAAGATGGTGGCTGGAAAGCAGAGACTTGTGTGAGATTCCACCCCCCCCAACGCCCCTCCAAAAACCTATAAAAAAGGGCTCTGAACAAATTCTAGAATTGCAGAAACCACAAAATAGCAGAGGGAAGTATGGCTCCAGCCCAGGACAGCCTGGATGGTCGCTGGGTAAAGTGTATCCCACAGAGCTGGGAGCAGAGCAGAGCCCAGAATGGGAGATGGCAGAATCAAGCAGACTGGGAGCTGAGTGGGACAGATCAGAGCACCCTGAATCAGTGAACTGTGGCAATTACCAGACTTCTCAACCCACAAACACCAAAGACAACAGAGAAGGTTAGTGGGAAAAGCTTCAAGGAGTGAAAAGAGTTTATGGTTTGGCCACAGCCCCGGGGGGCCGTAGAGGTGGTGCAGCTACAGAACTACAGCAATAGTTGCTTCTGGCCCCAGGCCCACTGGGTGGGAGGAATTAAGTGGTGGATCAGAGCAGGAGTGCAGAGCCTGCTTAAGATCTGAGTCCTATCCAGGTTGGTGTTTCTTGGGGGAGGAAAAGCACTGCTGTGGCAGAGCTGGCTATATAAAAATAGCTCTGAAAACAACAGCACATCCCTTCAATCTTGGAACAAAGTACTCTCTACTCTACAAGCAGTCATACCCTGCTGAAAAAATGAAGAGTCAAGTAATTGGCTGGGAACATGGCAGGCAGAGAAAACAGATTCAGATTCAGACTAACACTTTGGAATCTTTCTCTGTGACAAAGAAGAGCAAAGCATACAGCCAGAAGAAGTTAATAAAGTCAAAGAGCCTACATCAAAATCCTCCAAGAGAAACATGAACTGGTCTCTGGCCATGGAAGAGCTCAAAAAGGATTTGGAAAAGCAAATTAGAGAAATAGAGGAAAAATTGGGAAGAGAAATGAGAGTGATGTGAGAAAACCATGAAAAACAAGTCAATGACTTGCTAAAGGAGAACCAAAAAAATACAGAAGAAAATAACACCTTAAAAAATAGACTAACTCAAATGGCAAAAGAGCTCCAAAAAGCCAATGAGGAGAAGAATGCCTTGAAAGGCAGAATTAGCCAAATGGAAAAGGAGGTCCAAAAGAACCCTGAAGAAAATACTACCCTAAAAATTAGATTACAGCAAGTGGAAGCTAGTGACTTTATAAGAAATCAAGATATCATAAAACAGAACCAAGGGAATGAAAAAATGGAAGAGAATGTGAAATATCTCATTGGAAAAGCCACTGACCTGGAAAATAGATCCAGGAGAGATAATTTAAAAATTATTGGAATACCTGAAAGCCATGATCAAAAAAAGAGCCTAGATATCATTGTGGAAACACAATCAGAATATCATAAGATCTGGCAGCTTGTACATTAAGGGATCAAAGGCCTTGGAATATGAAATTCTGGAGGTGAGTGGAGCTCGGTTTAAAACCAAGAATCACCTACCCAGCAAACCTGAATATCACGCTTCAAGGCAAAATTTAGATTTTCAATAAAATAGAGGACTTTCAAGATTTCTCAGTAAAAAGACCACAGGTGAATAGAAAATTTGACTTTTAAACACAAAAATAAAGAGAAGCATGAAAAGGTAAACAAGAAAGAGTAATCACAAGGGACTTACTAAAGTTGAACTGTTTTGTTTACATTCCTACATGGAAAGATGATGTGCATGATTCATGAGACCTCAGTATTAGGGTAGCTGAAGGGAATACATATACACACACTCACACAAATATATATATATATATATATATATATATATATATATATACATATATATATATATATATATACACACATATATATGTGTGTGTTTGTGTGTGTATGTATAGGTATATATATATGTATATATATACACACACATATATATGTATATGTATATATAGACAGAGGGCACAGGATGTGTTGAATACGAAGAGATGATATCTAAAAAAATAAAATCAAATTAAGGGATGAGAGAGGAATATATTGAGAGAGGGAGAAAGGGAGAGAAAGAATGGGTTAAGTTATCTTTCATAAACGTGGCAAGAAAAAATAGTTCTGTAGGAAGGGAAGAGGGGACAGGTGAGGGGGAATGAGTTAATCTTGCTCTCATCTGATTTGACCTGAAGAGGAAATAACATACACACTCAATTGGGTATCTTACCCCACAGGAAACAAGGTGGAAGAACATAAAAAGGGGGAATAATAGAAGGGAGTGTAGATAGGGGGAGGAGGTAATCAAAAATACACTTTCGAAAAGGAACAGGGTCAAGGGAGAAAATTAATAAAGGTGTATAGGTTAGGAAGGAGCAAGATATAGTTAGTCTTTCATAACATGAGAATTGTGGAAAGGTTTTACACAATGATACGCATGTGGCCTATGTTGAATTGTTTGCTTTCCTAGGGAGGGTGGGTGGGGAGGGAAGAGGGGAGGAACTTGGAACTCAAAGTTTTAAAAACAGATGTTCAAAAAAATATTTTTGCATGCAACTAGGAAATAAGATTCAAGGGGAATGGGGCACAGAAAGTTATCTTGCCCTACAAGAAAGTAAGGGAAAAGGGGATGGGAGGGGAGTGGGGTGACAGAAGGAATGGCTGACTGAGGAATGGGACAACCAGGATATATGCCATCTTGGAGTGGGCGGGAGTGTAGTAATGGGGAGAATATTTGTAATTCAAAATCTTTTGAAAATCAGTGCTGAAAACTAAATATGTTAAATAAATTTAAAAAATATTTTGAAAATTAAAAAAAAAGAAAAAAAGAAGTTCCTTTTATAACATTATATTGATTGGGGAAGGGAGACATGTAGTACTTCGCAAAGAGCCATTTCTCTGAAAATTCCTCAAATCTTTTTTTTTTTTAATTTTAGTGCGATCAAAACCCTCTTGCTTTCTCCTACTAGTTTAATTCCTCTATCTCTTTGACCCCATCATGTCCAATATTGTCTACAGACTTAATCTTCATTCTATGGAATTTTTCTTTACATTTTAGTACAAGAATTTATTATATAAATCCACTTTATTCCAATACTGTTGCATGGTGGAGTTCTCAAAGGTTTACAATTGTATACCTCATTCTTATTTCTTAGGGGCCTTCTGGTCAATTAAAATTGGTTATAATCACATGAATTTTATAAGTAGTAGTCAAACCCAAATATAGCTCACTCAGTACAAACTGCAAAGTTTAAGGTCATTCTTACTTTCTCATTCTAGTGTCACAGATTTCAGTAAGCCGGATGACTTTGGAAAAGGAGGCATCTCTCTACTTCTCAAAGTTAACCTCTTTTATGTTAGAAAAGCATGCATCCCCCCATTTCACAAAGGAGTGTGTTTATCAATAACCAGAGGGATCAGCCAGAGACAATTATGTCTTTCAATTTATAATGTATTATGTAAGAACCAACTTCCATTTTGGTTCTGGTTCTTAGATGTGTAAAGAAACTTGTTAGCACTTTTTCCTTGATTGTGCATGACTTTAGTTCCTCCTTTTCCTTCTACAATTTTTTTTATGCTTTCCAATACTGTATGTAGGTAATTAAATTATTATGTCTAATTGACCTGTTAGGTCAAATTGACTCTCATTAAAAGATGAGTTAATTTTATAGCAATTTTAAATTAACATAAACTCTTATCACACTAATTTGTTTTGGATCCATCCAAATCAATTATAGCTGAATAATCACTATTGTTAGCAATTTAAAATCTGTTTTAACAAGGATCACTAACTGCTGGGATTTAAAATTTCAGGGCCCACTGTTATCAGCTAATACTTTAACTTTTCAAAATTAACTCGTGTTGAAAAGTGATGGTGAGACTACAATTGTTAGAATATAATTTTCAGCATCACATTGGTTCTATTAAATGTAAATTAAATCTTTGATGGTACACTTAAAAAAATCCTTTGAAATTTAAAGAGACCAATATAGCCTTGGTAAAAGCTTTGCTAAGGACTTTATACCACTTTTACCAACTCTTTGATAGCAAAGTGAATTATTATCCTTTATGATGTATAATAAAAACTTGCCTCATTATCAAATACTCAACAATGACTGTATTAAAATTATCTTTTGATTTGTATCACAATAATTTCTTGATTTGAAGTATCTACTTTTATTTAAACTTGATGCATTCATTAGTTAACAGAAATTGTACCAAAAAGGTCTGATGGGGACTGCAATTTTCTGAAGTGCTCAATGTATAACTTTTTCTCTATTTCCTTGGAAATTACTCAAAGGCTAAGTACATTTCTTCTATTTTCTTACCCTACCTTAATTTATCCTTCATAGAAAAAATATTATATTTTACTTACTGTTCATTTGCTTCTTGATTCTAAAAAAAAGTTTTTCTCTCTCTGGGAGCACTTTGCGATTCACTTCCAATCTGAGAGTTGCAATGTAGTACTTATAACAGGGCTTGCTTGGTGTCTTCAGGTTGGCTGTTTATAAGCAATAAGGAAAACAAGGGAAAATAAATTCCAGCTTTATTTACTTTTATTCTTTTCAAGACAGAAGGTGATGTAATTTTTGTTTTCATTTTATGCCTTCTAATGAAAAAAAAATCACATTTCTGTCCTGCAATAAATTTCGCATTCCCATTAGGTACAGTTTTTAAGTATCCCTTTTAAAGAATTTGTGATCTATACTAAAATCAAAACCATTTTCTCAGAGTGGCATCCAAAAACTTCAGATTCAGAGACTAACAAATTGAAACTGCATACTTCTGCTGACCTTAAAATGAAAGTTACTGTTCTTGTATAAGTGAGACTCAAAGAGTTAGAAATTTAAATTCAATCTTTAATTGTACTTTCCCCCCAAACATTCTTCATCATTGCCCTTTAGGCTGGCTGTATGTTGAAGCAGAAGGGAGAGAACTTGATTCAAGCCACAAGACCTGAATTCAAATCTTAGCCCTGACATTTTCTATGTGTATTTGAGTAAATGATTTAACTGTTCCAATAGGCAGTTTTTTCACCTGCAAAATGAGTATAACAATGTTTTCCCTATGTATCCTAAAGAGTAGTGTGGAAAATGGTTTGTTTATAAACAGTACTAGAGACATATGAATTATTATTTTTACTATGCTGTTATTTATATTTGTTTCTCAAAGTGAGTCTGTCTTTCATCAGTAAATTTTAGCTTCCTTTATTTTAGGTCCTTCCTCTTCTCTTTCCTTCCCATCTCCCCATATAATATATACCCAGTCTACAATCAGCACTTAGAGTGCCTTGACAAGTCAGAGATTCTTAAAGAACTCAAACTTGAAATGTCTTTTACTCTGATGAGAAAATACATGTGACAAGAAATTGGAGGAGTTCTTCAAGAATAACCTGTAATATGATGGGTGGTGGTATCAGTCAACCCACAAGATTATAATTTGCCCATGGCAGAATTTTACCAAGCCAATCTCTAGCCTGGGAATACTCAGAGCTGCACAAAGCAGGCCTAGAGACAGGAGTCCCAGCAATGAAGTAGAAGTTTAATTAATCAATTTCAGAATGGGCAACGTTCTCTAAGCTGGATTAAAAGCACAGTTTACATATATATATATATATATATACATATATATATATACATACATGTATATATATATGCACATATATATATAAATGTATACATACGCACATATATATGCATAAATCACAATTGGCGAATGGGTGGGGGGAAGGTGGATTACAAACAATCATTTCCGGGGCCAGAGTAGTTTCCCATGACAATACCAGTGTTCTGGAGTCCTGTAGAAACAGTGTTGTTTCAAGTATTTGGGGATCATTAATTAGTAGAGTGCGGGACCAGAGTTCTGCAATGGAAACAGGTTCTACAATCTTTGATTCCCTTCACTTAATATACATAGGCACAGGAATATAATGATTAAGAGAGCATTGTCGAGGGTTTGACTGATCATTTCAAATTGCATTGTAAGACTCTTCCTCCCAAGCCAGTCTCCTGAGAAATCCAAATTATTAGTGTATTCATTACACATATCATTTTGATTAACATGGAAATCATAATTCCCTTCATACCCATCAGACCCCCAAAGGCTCTCATCAAACCACACTGTGTGACTGACTTTGTGGGCCCTAGAGAGAGGGTGAAAATTCAGCATGCTTTCAGGGTGAAAGTGCACCTTTAGTAAACTTGGTCTTATTTACTGATATGGGTATTCAGTTTTATAACAGAATGGTTAATGATTAGATATCTGCAAGGGAAGAAGGTAAGTTAATTGTGGGAAAAGTCTGAAGACATTAAATCCAGCTCTCATCAGGAAAGAGATGGATTCTTTTGCTTTTGAGTGACCTGGCTTTTGCTTATTCAATCCAGGAGTTAGTCACTCAACAAGTCTATACCTGTGCAGCTGAGAAGCAAGCTTGGCCCTTACATACAGCTCAAATCCCCACACTGGACATGTGGCAAAGAACTGCTCCCAAGAACATATGGCTGATTTCCCTGATTATCTGCTCTTTCCTTGCATTCACAACTCAGGGTAAGATTTTGATGTGTTTTTAACTCTTTCAGGACTAAAACAAAGCAAAACAAACAACCAACTGTAAAAGCTACTAAGAGTCTTTGGTAGTATTACAGCTAAAAAGTCAGCAGGGCCTGGTCAATCTTTTTAGAAAAAATAGATTTTATTGTGAATTAAAACACCAACAAATAAGGCATCTAACATAAGTAGTGAAGTGGGTAAATGGGGGAAAATAATCTTTGCATTACAGATATACACATAAAACCAAAAATTATTCCATTAGAGTAGTCAAAGGAGATGAATAAATATTTCTCAAAAGAAGAATTGGAAGTTTTTAACAATAATATGAAGGAAGACTCCAAATGAGAGAAATTCAAAACAAAACGACTCTGAAATATTACTTTATGTGCTGCAAATTGGCAAAGAGGATAAAATGTTTGAATAATCAATGTTGGAGGGGTTGTGAGAAGACAAACACATTATTGTACTTTTGCTGGACTGTGAATCAGTATAACCATTTTGGAAAGCAAATTTGGAGTTTTCCTAACAAAGTATCTAAAATATCTATATTTCTTGACCAAACAATTTCACTACTAGGTTGCTAGCTTTGCAGACATGAAAGGATCTTGGGGTGGCACTATGCCTGTATTTTCAGGCTTTTTTGATGTAGTGATTGGTTTTGTTGATAAACATTTTTTTTCTTTTTTATGCTTTATTTAAAATATTTGTTAAAAGATATGACTGAGAGGAAATAAAGGAAGGATAATGGGAGAAATTCTGTTGATGTTAAAACAAAGAAGGTCAATGAAAATTTATTTTTAAAAGGTAAACACTTAGAGCTGTGTTACTTTGAGTAAGCCAGTTCTGTGTACTTTAGTTTCCTCATCTATAAACATTACTGGTTATCTTGTTAACTTGTGAGCAAATTTTTTTGTAAACAAGAAATGTGATTTACTCTTATTACAATGTCTATGGAGCAATATTATTTCCATTCTATCATTTGATATTTAAAAGAATCCTATAGGGAGCTATTATTGCTTCCCCTTTATAGGTCCAGAAAGTTTTCATTATTTTTCCAAGGTCACTCAGTTAGTATGGAACAGAGCTAGGCATATATACATACCCAGCAATCCAGATCCCTACTTGAATGCTGAGTTTGTTGTGTCATGTCTCCTCAAGTAAAATCACCTTTCCCTCTCTCAATGTTGCACAGGGAAACAGTCTTCAACACCTGTAGTGGACACTAAATATGGGAAAGTCCAAGGCAAACAAGTGATACTTCAAGAATTTGACAAATCTGTCAATATTTTCCTGGGAGTCCCCTTTGCCAAAGCTCCTCTTGGAGACCTGAGGTTTGCTCCACCCCAGCCTCCTGAGCCCTGGGACTATGTGAAGAACACCATTACATACCCACCCATGTAAGTCTTTAAGTTTTTCTGGAGAGAAGAAGACTTCAAATGGAGAAAATAATTATCTCTTAAGAGAATTATCTCCTAATTCTTTTATTGGTTTTATGCTTTTCTAGAAGTCTCCAATCATTCCGTAATTCTTCGTTTTACCTATCTATTTTACCATTCTTATTTCTTCTCTTTCCTACATCTCAGGTGTGCACGGTGAAAAGGTCCTGAGCTATAAAAATGATCCACCTTCCTTGGAAACCTTAGTCAAGGGTGGGGAACCTGCAGCCTCCCCTTAATAAAAGGATTTGTTCTGTGAAGTTTGGATTCAGTCAAATGGCCGCACTTGAGGACCTACAGAGCCACATGTGGTCTTGAGGCCACAGATTCCCCACCCCTGCCTTTTCTACAATGAACAAAGCAAGGACCCAGTGCAGTGCACATTATAAATACATGGGGTTTCTTTATTTGCTTGATTACAATCAAACAAATCTCTGGGAACACATTACCTAGCAAGATGACAATTTCCCTTTGCCTCCATCCTTCATTTGTTCCAGCATCACATCTAGTTATAAAACAGTCCTTCTATTGACATCCATGGGTTCAATGACTTTAAAATAGATAGTATGGGAGAAAAAGCCTTGGAATAAGAATCATTATTTTAGCAGAGATTCTTCTGTTTCATAACTCTGACCTTTGGTTATTCACTTAACTTTCCTTTTTTTCTCACATGTTCAGTGGGGACAAGGCTGGCTATTCCACTTAACCTACAAGCAGAAGGTCCAGAGAGTAAGAGGCAAAAGGACTCCTAGTGCAGTTAGGAGCAGATCTAGGGTCATAGTTTTGCATTTGGCCATCCCTGAAGGTACACCAATATTTCAAAAATCAGAAGAATTTCTGTGGACCATCTGCTTTATAACTCTCACCTTTTTCATCCTTTTTTTCCCTAACAACAATATGGAATTTATTCATAAAATGTGAATTTGGGTAAGTCACCTTCCCTTTTTGGGCCTCAGTTTCCTTACATGTAAAAAGAATGTTTTTAATTAGGTGATCTCCAAGAACTCTACCAGGTCCAAAACCTCTTATCAGTGATTCTGTGACCCCAAATATGCTTTCCTGAGATGCTATTAAAAATAAGCTATTTCCCATGTTTCATTGCACAGGTGTGCCCAGAATCCACTTCCAGGAGAGTTTATGGAGACACTTTCTGGCAATCTGAATACGGCTTCCTTGAAAAATTCTGAAGACTGTTTGTACCTGAACATTTACACCTCGGCTGACCTGGCAACAAAGACTAAGTTACCTGTAAGCAATTTATGGTTTGGGTTGATTTTAGCTTTGGATTTGAGGGGTTGTGGTTCCTTCTTGCATCTATAGAAGATGAGGAAAGGCAGAAATAATTTTACCTCTCTTAATTATTTCTCCCTCTTGTCAGTCCTTCCCTTCTCTTAGCCCATTCCTCCTTTATTTCCCTGTTGGGTAATGTATGTGTCTATAGTTTTATCTATCTATCCATCTACCTCTCTATCCATCTCTATGTATCTATCTACAAACATTGCCTGCCACTCTCCACTGTAAAACCTCTTCCTTATATACTTCCTTCTTCCTTTTACTTCCTACTTCTCCCATTCCTCTTTCTTACTCCTCCATTTTTTTTCTATGATTATCACAAAATAATTTACTCACACTTCTGACCTCTGTGTATGGGAACTCTAAGGGTCCTAACGATGACACTTCTTATGAGTTAGACATATCTTCCCATTAGGAATATAAATGAGTTAATCTTATTAATTCCCTTATGATTTCTCTTTCATGTTTTACTTTCTAGGCTTTTCTTGATTCTTGTGTTTTAATGTTTTAATGTCAAATTTCTATTTGTTCAATCTGTATTTTTCTTTGATTCTTTGCTTGTAGATGTTTTTATGTTGTCTTTTGCTGAGTTTGTGTCTTCGGCTTCCCTGCTACCATAGTAGCTTTTTATAACCAGATTCCTTTTTTTGTGGTTTACTCATTTTCCTAGCCTGTTTCTTGACCTTGAATTTGATTTTAGAGTTGGACTTTGCTTACCTGGATGGGTGGGTGGGCAATTATTCTTCCAAGCTTCTGTCTATTTTTTTTACTCTGCTGTTTTCACAGCTAGTTCTGGGGTGAGGTCTATAAGATTTTTGGTTCCTCCAATGGTGAAATCTAGGATATCTGGTCCTTACCTAGACAGGGGCCCAACTCCCTTGCAACCAGAAGCATTCCTTTCAGCCCTGGAACCAGTGGTGGGATTTAGCTGGTTCCCACTGGTTCAGTAAAGCAGGTGTCTAATTTTAGATTGAGTTCCAAGGAACGGTTGCTAGTGGGGGCAGAGCCTGCACCCCCCACAACAGCAGCAGGGTCAGCACCTTGGCCCAGAACCACTTGTAAAGTCATTTGTATCCCACCCCTGCCTGGACCTATATATCACAACGAATAATGAGCAACAGAACTGCCAAACAATGTCCAATTCTGTGCCTAGTGACAGCATAGGGTTCCCCTGTATTTTCTTTCTAACCAGTTTCCAAGTCCCATTATCATCTCTGGGTAGTGAGAGCTCCCTAAAATGCTGTTATAATCATTGCTACAGCCTTAAGGCCCATAGCTGGTGTTGTTGCTGCACTATACTCCAGGCAAGCCCCATTCCTGTATCATAGACCTATACTTCTGACCTCCTATATTATCTTGGGCTTGAAAAATGCATCAGCCTAACCTTGCTGGCCAAGCCACTCCAGCATTCAAATTGACAGGTTATTTTAAAGTTGTTTGGAGAGGAATTTTGGAAGAGTTTGGCTAGAATGCTCAATAAACACTACTGTCTTGGCTGTTACATTTAATTTCTAAGAAATTATCATTATTAGGAAAGTTAGAAGGAATCTACATATACACAGGACACAGGTGAAAGTCTAGTATGTGGCTAGGTATGAGGCCTCTAGGTTTTCAGTGCTTCCAAGGTGGTATGACCCAAAGAAAGTTCTAGTCACTATCCTGGTATATGCTCTTGTCCTTACCTAGGAAAGGCTTCAATTCCTTTCAACCAGATTGTAATCACTTCTCTCCATCCTGCAACTGCAACTGTGACCTAAGTAATAGGAGGTGGCACTACCAAATGGTGCCTGGCCCTGCTCCTATCACTAACACAGGGGTCTTGTATAATATCTTTCTGATCAGGTGTGTAGTCACTTTTCCAGCTTTAGTGTTATACTGCTGCTGCCACAATCACCAGGCCTCATGGCTCAAGTTCCTGGACAGTCTCCCCATTCAGTGTCTATAGGCAGCTCTCTTTTTCAGTCCTCCTAAGCTGTTGTGAAGTAGACAAATGAGTTACTGTGACATTTTTGATTATCCTACTCAAAATATGATTTGAAACATTTTAAAAAGTTGATTAAAGAATTGATTTGGGAGATTTCAAGAGAAATGCTCAATTCCTTCTGCCACCTTGGCCAAGTCCTTAAATCCTCCTTCAATAACTTTTGTATTCTGTGTTCAATCAATCCTCGTAGGACAGTTTTGAGTCATCCTGACCACTTTCTTCTAGTGCAGGATACTTTCCCTTCCTCTTTCGCAAGGAATATGTGGATAAATCGTCAGGGAGTCTGTGACATTTAATGAGGGAAAGTACATCTTTATTTCCAATTATTGGTTTCTCTTTTTTGGGTGGATGGGTAATTTTATGTACTTTATTTTATCCTTTAAAAAGTATTATTCTGAGAAAGATTCCATGGGCTTCACCAAATTGCCAATGGCATCAATGATACCCAAAAAAGTTAAGAAATCTCCATTAATGTGTAGGTACAATTTCTCAGCGATGGGAAGACCTCAGAAGTTATCTAATACAATTCATATTTGCACAGGAATCCCCTCTGTAACATACCAGATAAGTAGTTACTCACCACCTGCTGGAAAACTTCCAGTGGTGGTGTGTGTTTATGTATACGTGCTGGAAAACTTCCAGTGGTGGTGTGTGTTTATGTACATGCGTGTGTCTGTCGGGCGAGGCAGAGAATAACTACCTACTTCTGCTTTGGGAATTCTGTTAGAAAGTTTTTCTCATGAGGAAATAAAGTCTGCTTTTCTGCAAATTTCATTGCTGCTTCTTTTTAAGCCCAATGGGCCGAACAGAAGGAATCCAAAATTCCCTTTTCATGACTACCCTTCAAATAAATTTAAGATAAGCGATCATGTTCCACCAAAGTCCTTCTTTTTTTCTGGCTTAAATAAAACAATTCAATTGACTCAAATCTGGGAAGTTTAAGATACTTCCATTTTCTTCTCAATGACAATAGATTTTCCATATCAGTTAGATGGTTAGAGCATTGAGATATGCATTGTTTATCTGGTTTGTTGCTTTTATGACAATCTCAATGGAGTGGAGTGGTCATAAAGGAGTTTAACCCAAAGGATAGAGGCTCAGCGAGAATATAATGACTCCCTTAAGCTGCCTGATCCATCCTGACTTCTCTCCCAATGCATGGGACTCTATCAGAGAAAAAGCAAAGTCATAAAATCAAAACAAGAAAGGACTTTAAAGATTATCTACTCCAAACCCTTCCTTTTAGACAGTTGGGCAAGTAGAGATTTAGAAAATAGAAGTGAATTTCCTCAGTTCGTAGAGAAAGTTTATAGTAGAAGCCAGATTAGAATTGATTTCTTCTGGCCTCTAGTCCACTTCCCATTCCATTATACCCTATCATCTCCAAAGACATCTCTAGAATAGAGACTACTTGGGCTGAGTGGTTTAAGCATGTACTTTCTGAGGTTCCTTTTAATTCAGAGATATTGTTACCAATAAGATTCTTGTCTCATTCCCCAGGTGATGGTGTGGATACATGGAGGAGCTTTTTTGCTAGGTGATGCTTCAACTTTGGAGGGGACATACCTCTCAGCTCTTGAGAATGTCGTTGTGGTGGCCATTCAGTACCGTCTGGGAATCTTTGGATTCTATAGGTAAGACCTGGAGGATGGGAACTTAGTTGACACAAAATAGCCTGTGGTGGTTCCAACCCTGAAATTTTTTTTTTTATTTTTGTAGTACTTCTCTTAAGAAGTTCTAAAAGCATACGATTAATTATCTGCCCTTGGAAGGCAATGTTTGTCTTTCTTCTTATTTCTTTAGGGATGTATGTGCATTTATTGGAATTTTTTTATAATGTAGTATTTTTGAGTTCGAAGATTTAAGCAAGTATGGTGCTTGGTGCACTGTGAGAACATAACAAATATAGCTAATATATTGCAAACCTATAGTTGGATATCTATACTTAAGAGGTATAAATTCTTCTCAGTCTAATTAAGTAAGCATGGGGTGAATAACTGCTATGTATTGTCTTATTCAGTGAGTATTTATTATCTTCTATTAAAACTATTTAATTCAATGAAGCAGTTATTAAATGTATAATATGTACTCAACTCAGGATTTAGGAGTAGAATACAGGGATATGTTTTATGCACATCTTTCTTTCAAAGAACTTACAGTCAATGGGGGCAGGCTAAATACTCAAATAAAGGCTACAAAGAAGAGGAAGATTAATGACAAGGGAAGGTTCAGGTAATGGCATCATGAGAAAATGGAGGAGGAAGAGATCACTCTTACCTGAGAGTGAAGGGCGATTAGGGAATGATTTATGGAGGAGGTAGCATCTGTGGTGGGCCTTGAAGAAAAGGAGGATTTTAATAGAGTAAATGGAGGGAATCGTCCATTCTAGACATGGAGATGTGTCAGTAAAGTCTAGGAGACAGGAGAAGGCAGGATGAGACAATAGTACAACTAAGTCTGGTTACAACATAGAGTATGTCAAAGGGATTACTTCGAGATAATAGCTAATGGCAAGTAAGCTTAGTCAGTTTGTAGAGAGCCTCTAGTGCCAGGAACAGGAATTTATTTGCCTGAAAAAAAGGGAGACACAGAAGGTTTTTTGTTGTCAATGTTTTGTTTTGTTTTGTTTTACTAGCAGAGTAACATGACCCTAAGGGTGAATTAGGAAGCTTATTCAGGCAGAAGTGTTGATGATGAACTAGAAAGGTGATACACAGGAGGCAAGTAAACTATGTAGGCATATAATAATTTTTAAATAATTTGAATGCTGGTAGAACAAAATCTCTGGCAGTTTCTACTAGAGTAGAAAAATTTCAAGTGCAGACCTAACATTAAATAAGTCTATCATTTATGGGCAAGCCTAACTGTTCAGAAAGGCTTATCTCTAGGTAAGATTATTCCAAGTAGTGTGTGTGTGTGTGTGTGTGTGTGTGTGTGTGTGTGTGTGTGTGTTTGTGCGCACGTGTGCATGTGTGTTTCCTATGTGTTTCCTATGAAAGGAAGAGGAGCTGTGATCCATGTTGGCAGAGAAAGTATCCACATCTTTGGAAATCATGTGTTTTTTGAAATACAGTACATTGGCATGCCACCCACTTTGTACTCCAGAGTCAATGTAGGAACAAATGGAAAATGTGCTGAATTTAGGGTCAGATGACATGGGATAATAATTTCACTCTTTACTTGTTTTCTGAGTAATCTTGGACAACTCAATTCATCCTTTTGGTCCTCAGTTCCCTCAACCTAAAAGAGAGGCAGTTGGACAGTAAGATCTCTGAAGTTGCCTCTAGCTCTAAATGAATGATCTGATTATTCTGATCTGTGAGTCTGTATCTGCTTAAGAGCATAGCTTGTGAGCCCCCACTGAAATGTTTTTATTTACTAGTTAGCCAGATTACAGAATGCATTTTAAGCAAAAGCATTTAACGAACTAGAGTAATAGAGTAATATAGCAATATTAATATAGTAGCATAGCATACTAATAAAGTAGTAGAGTATAATAATAGAGTAATATAGAACATAGTAAGAATATCAGTAATAAAAAATCACCACTTCCCATAAACTTGTGCACCCTTTTTCACAATACACATATGATAAAGAGGAAGAATTGATGTTCATCCCACGTAATCTTCTGTTTTCCATCACTGTGTCACTATCTAGGTCAGAGGTTCCTAAATTTATTTGGCCTACCACCCCTTTTCAAAAAGAAAAATTATTCAGTGGCCCCCTTTAAATCTACTTTCTTTAATCCTTGAATTAAAAAAATAATATATATATAATTATAAAAATATATAATATATTTAATTATATACATATATAATATATATTTAGAAATAATATATATTTTAAAAGCAGATCTTAAATTTAATAATTCATTGAAAATTTGTTGGGGGTTTTCCCTGCATTGATTTTTTTTTTGGCAAGACAATAGTGGTTAAGTGACTTACCCAGGGTAACATAGCTAGTAAGTGTCAGGTGTCTGATCTGAGGCTGGAATTGAAATCAGGTACTCCTGACTCCAGGACTGGTGTACTATCCACTGTGCCACCTAGCTGCCCCCTGCATTGAAATTCTTATGAGATAATATTGCATCATGTAACCATATACTATGGTATTGTAAACAAATCATTAAATACATATACTCCTGCCAATGCATGCTGGACTTCCCAACAATGCACTACAGACTCACCTGCCAAGATTTGCTTGTTAAGACCTATTGGCAGGCTGGAAAATTGATAGGTTATTGTGTTGGCAATCAAAATGGGCTCTTAGCACTCAGTTCACCCAAGTGCCCTTGAAGAGTTTGGCTTTTGTTTCCTTGGTTAGACTGGGAGTCCTTGGTGACCTCCTTGCCTCAGGAGAAGGCCTAGTTTACATGGGTTTGAGTGGCATGTTTGGGACATCAGAGGCTTTTAGACCACATGGGTTTAAGTCATCTCTTTGTGACAATTTTAGGTCACACAGGTGAGTTGCATGTGTGACTCACCCTTGACCCTGAAAAAGATATAAAACCAGGGGTTGGCTTTCTCTTTTTTGGAGCTCTTACCCACAGTCGTGGTGCTGCACGTGGCTCTGGGCCACCTCTTGTTATGAGCTCCCGGGCTGAACTTAGATGTTGGTGACTATGAATTGTATTTGTTCTGTCTGTCAATGTTTGTTATTTGTTTGTATTTGCTCTGAAGTTCAGTTTCCCCTGAACTAAGTGAATGGTATTTCTTTGCTGGATTAAAATGAGATTGTCAACCCCTTAACGTTGCTTTCCTTAGTAAAGCAGATCAAAAGAACCTGGGCTTTGGCAGCATTTTTGATGTTGGGCTTGTGTTGGTGTTTCACCCCCACAACAGCTGCTAGTCAATTTGTTGAAACAGTTATAACTTGTATTTTGTGTGTTTATTTGGAAAATAACATAATCACTATGCCCTTAACTCTGTTACATACCAGATGAAACATGTACAAATGTTTTTTTTCAAAATTTTCTTCTCTTCTTTCCTTATGCTTCTAGCACCGCATTATTTTTATTCAATACCCCTCCCCACAATTGCACCCTAGGCTACTACCATTCCCCTGGATCTTCCCACTAGCCACCCCACAAAGCAGTATTGCCCACGTTGGGAACCTCTGTTCTTATGTCTAAAATGCACTATCTTCTCAGCAACGTCTTTAAGAACCTCTAGTTTCCTTCAAAGCTCATTTCAAGCACCACCTCTGGTATGAAACTTTTTCTACCCCTCGCATGCTATTGCCTCCTCACTCCTCTAAAATCATATTTATTTACTTTGTGCATGTTTTGTACTTAATTATTTGTGTACATACTGTTTCTCATAATAAAATATAATCTCTTTGAGGAGAAGGATTACTTGGATCTTTCCCTACTATTTTCACTGATTAATATATAGTAAGCATTTTAAAATATTTGTTGATTGATTGAATATCAAATCACTACCAAATGCTGCATTGTCTCTTCTAGATGCCGTCTATACTCTTTTTGCTGGGTATAACATTGGCTCTGCCATATATTTCCACTCTTTTTTGTGGCTGTTCAACTCTACGCTGATACCATATTATG
>CM053625.1:114353951-114385189 GCA_028646595.1 Phalanger gymnotis | reverse complement strand
ATAACATTGGCTCTGCCATATATTTCCACTCTTTTTTGTGGCTGTTCAACTCTACGCTGATACCATATTATGGGCTTTGCCTTTTCAGTGCCATCTGCTAGACTTGCTGGTCTTATCTACCATCATGCAATTCCTAGCAAGCCTCTCTCTTACAAGTATAAGCTCAACCTCCTTAATTGCATAGATGCTGAGTCTATGAGCCAATACATCTAGCCAGACAAGCAACAAAATCAAGCAGAAAGTGCTCAGGTTAACATTGATTTGCTCTTTCTGGATCATGGAGTCAAATGCCCTGGGGGAAATTTATAGTGTATAATCCTAGACAACATGTGGGTAAGTTAGCAACTTCCTTTTAACCTCTCTTATGCCCAACACTGGGGACATTTTAGGGAATCTACCTAAAATAATGTCACAGAAAGTATGTAGAGGTTAGGTGGACAATAACAATACAATAACTCCCAAGATCATGACTGGTTGGGAAAAAAAGACATACGAATGAAGTTAGGTCAAAATAAAAGGCTTAGTGAAGCCTTTGAGCCACACTCCTTCCTTTACTATCCACATCTTCGGGGGTTTGGGTGTGGGGGTGGCAATTGATCCTCTCTTGTTAACCTCTATCCAGCACAAAAATGCTATCTCCCTAAATCTAGTATTAATGAGACTATTTTTTGGCCAAATACCAAATGAGGATTATAGGTGCTAAGGATTCTTAGGTATTGGAGTTCAGAGGAAGGCTCAATTACTGCTTAGCTCAAATTCAAACTTCCTGGGGAGATAGGAGGAGAACTGAACCATTTGGATGGACAGATAGGATAGAAAGACATTGCAGTCAGGAGAAGAAGACAGCATAAAAAAGCACTAGCATGGTATCTGTGAGGACAGCAAGGAGATGGGCACCAAATAAACAGGGGTTTCACCCAAGGCCTCTTGGGGATGGAGATCAATAATATGGATCAAGTTGTCTGAGGACTTGGTGGGATCATGAAGGTAACAGAAGAAAATTGGAAGACATGATCCCTACCCGCATCAAAGTATATCTAAAAGAGAAAACAGGACCCACACTTAAACTTGACAGTAGTAAGGTGATAACTTCCCCAGCATCTAGGTGGCACAATCCTTAGAGTGCTTAGTCTGGAGTCAGAGACACTTATCTCCCTGAGTTCAAGTCTGCCCATAGATATGTAATAGCTGTGTGACCCCGGCTACTCTCTTAACCCTGTTCACCTCAGTTTCCTCATCTGTAAAAAATGAGCTAGAGAAGGAAATGGCAAACCACTCCAGTATCTTTGCCAAGAAAATCTGAAATGGGGTCATGAAAACATAGACATGACTGAAAAGTGACTCATCAACAACAACAATAAAAGTTGGGAAGTAGGAAATTTAGCATTATTCCAAATTTCCCATAACACTACATGTTCTTAAAGTAATTCCTATGTTTCATATCTCTTATAAAGTTCAAACATAACAACAACCATATATGGTAAGTGCTGTTCCATTTTATAAATTAGGAAACTAGATAAGAAAGATTAAGTGACTTATTCATGGTCATAAATTGTGTCTCCCAGGCCATATTTAATCTGGATATCTCCTGACTATTAGCCAGTCTTTCCACTACATCATGCTTCCTCCCATTCACTTACTTGTTACTGTTAAACCAATGGTCACTTCCTTTCTAACCGCACATCTTCCTCCTTTTGTTTCTTCCATGCAGCACTGGAGACGAACATGCCCGAGGGAACTGGGGTTACTTAGACCAAGTGGCTGCACTCCAATGGGTCCAGCAGAATATTGTCAATTTTGGAGGAGACCCTAATTCGGTGACCATCTTTGGTGTGTCAGCAGGAAGTATCAGTGTTTCAGCACTGGTAAGTTTTCAGGGTAACCTGCTTGGATTCAGGACTCTTCTAGTAATGTCAGCTAACAGAGACTGTGAGCCCCAGACACATGTAGATGTTGTTGGTATTGACTGCTAGCTGCTTTGTTCTTCCACAGAACCATGTGTGATTCTAGGCAGTGAGTTTCTTTCTTAATCAGGTAATAAAGAAGAAAAGATGAAAAAGTAGAGCTTACCATGCCCCAAGACTGACTGTAAAATTTAATGATAAAGGTCTATGCGACTGAAAAGTTGATTCAGTTTTGTAATATGTTGTTTCTTCTATAATAACAATAACAATTCACATTTAAAAAGCACTTAAAATCACTTTCCTCATAGCTATTCTATGAGTTAGGTAATAAAAGCATTATTATTCATATTTATACAGATGAGGAAACTAAATTTCTGTGTAATAAAGTGACTTCCTTAAAATTATACAGTTATGAAGAATCTGAGTTGGGATTCACACTTCTATTTCATATTCCAGACCCAATGCTCTTTCCACTCACAAGATCTCTCTTGCTCTGTTGTTTTTAATCGTGTCAGACTCTTTATGACCTCATTTGGGGTTTTCTTGGCAAAGATAATGTAGTGGTTTGCTATTTCCTTCTCCAGCTCATTTTACTGATGAGGAAACTGAGGCAATCAGGGTTAAGTGACTTGCCCTGGTTCACGCAGCTCAAAAGTGTCTGAGGCCAGATTTGAACTAAAAAATATGTCTCCCCGAGCCCAAGTTCAGCACTCTATTCACTGGGCCACCTAGCCCTCTCTCAGCAACTCTGCAAAGTGACTTAGAGCATCATCACAGTGAACACTTAGAAAGCCCTTTACTGAATGATTGCATTCCCTTCTGAGTGGATGAAAAGTCTTGTGATCCCTGACACCCAAATCCTCCTACTTTTCTCTTGACACAAGGTCAACTCTGGGCAAACTTGGAAAGAAAGCAAAGTATGTCTCTGGGACCCCATCTCCCCTACCTCCTTTTCTTTCTTCCTTTCCTCTCCTCTCAGCCTACTCCTCTCTTAATTTTTTTTTCAAGAAACGTTTATTAAGTGCCTATTGTATATTCAGTGTTGCCTTAGAAACTCTGGAAATAGAAGTTGATGATTAGGGGAGTTTTGATTAAAAGGGCCTTCCCATGATTAACTTCTTAAGGAGACCTATTTACTGAATGGGTATTACCTCACTAACCGTCAGCTCCTGAAAAGACCTTGGCCTAAAAGGGCCAGGGTCTCCCAGTGTATCTTGGGCCATCTCCAGTCATCCTATTGAATATTGGGCCACTGGACCCAGATGGCTCTGGAGGAGGAAGTGAGGCTGATGATGTTGCACAGCCTTCCCTCTCTCAAATCCAAGTCAACTGCAAGTCATGTCATCCTTTCCCTGATGTGATAGTCCTCTTCAAGAACAAAGGACAAACACAACAACAACAAGAACTCTGGAACTCACAAAGTTTATATAAGATGTGGTTTGTCCCTTCGTGAAGCAGAGGGTAAAGGTAAACCAAATAGTTAAATCATAGTAGCATCAGGCACTTTGCATTAGAGAAAAATATATACTCATCTAGTACTGCTGGCATGCCAGACTTGTAAAATATTTGTTTAAAATATTTTATTGTTCACTTTTGATTTTCTCTTACTTTCATTTAAAACCTGCTCTCCAAACTGAGCCTCTCTTGTGAATAAGGAAATAAATCAAGCAATAATCATCTGACACCTTGATCGCATCTGACACTGTATTACTAGTCCCCCACTTCAGCCATGAGGAAGGAGCAATTTTTCTTCATATGTTCTTAAGGATCTTCCTGGGTTTTTTTTTCCATTTTTAAGAAATCTGTTTTATTGAGTATGTTTTTTTTTTCCTGTTTGCTTTGTACATAACTCAGAAATTCTCTTGGCCATGGTCCCTGAGTGGACAGCCCAGATGGTGCTAGACCTCTGCATATCCAACCATGATGGAAGTTGAAATACAGAATAATCTAGACCCATGTTTTCTCTGTATCCTTTGATCAGAAACAGATTGTTATTTTCCCTCCTTGCAGGACCTTCAGAGCTGAGCAGTGTCTAAGGCAATGTTATTAATGACACTGCTTGGTTTTGGTTTTTGTTGTTGTTGTTCAGTTGTTTTCAGTCTTACTTTTTGCCACCTCATTTGGGATTTTCTTTGCAGAAATACTGGGGTGGTTTGCCATTTTCTTCTCTGGCTCATTTTTCACATGAAAAGGCTGAGAGCTGGGGTGTGGAGCCAAGATGGCAGGTGAAAAGCAGGAATTTGCATGAGCTTCCCCCCAGGTCCCTCCAAAAACCTATAAATAATGGCTCTGAACAAATTCTAGAACTGCAGAACCCATAAAATATCAGAGGAAAGCAGAGCTCCAGCCCAGGACAGCCTGGATGGTCACTGGGTAGGGTTTATCATGCATGGAGCTGGGAGTGGAGAGGAGCAGAGCCCAGCATGGGCTATGCCTGGACTAATCAGACTGGGAGCCGGGCAGAACAGGCCCTAGCAAGCTGAATCAGTGAGTTTTGGCAGTTACCAGACTTCTCAACCCACAAACACCAAAGATAACAGAGAAGGTTAGTGGGAAAAGCTGTGGGGAATGGAGTGAAAGGAGTTTGCACTTCAGCCACCTCCCTGGGGGAAGAGGGAGTGGTACAGTTACAGAACTACAGGTGTAGTTGCTTCAGGCCCCAGGCCCACCTGGTAGGAGGAATTAAGTGTCAGGTCAGAGCAGGAGTGCAGAGCCTGCTTAAGATCTGAGTCCAATCCACTTTGGTGGTTCTTGAGGGGGGTGGGGAGGGGAGGAACGCTGGTGTGGCAGAGTTGGCTGTATAGAAATAGCTCAGAAAACAACGGTACATCCCCTCAAGCTTTGAACAAAGTACTATCTACCCTACAAGTAGTCATACCCTGACAAAAAATTCAAGGGTCAAGTAGTTGGCTGGGAACATGAACAGGCAGCGAAATCAGACTCAGATTCAGACTCAGACTTTGGAATCTTTCTTTGGTGACAAAGAAGACCAAAATATACAGCCATAGAAAGTCAACAAAGTCAAAGAGCCTACAAGAAAAGCCTCCAAGAAAAACATGAACTGGTCTCAGGCTGTGGAAGAACTCAAAAAGGAATTGGAACAGCAAGTTAGAGAAGTAGAGGAAAAATTGGGAAGAGAAATGAGAAGGATGCAAGAAAACCATGAAAAACAAGTCAATGACTTGCTAAAAGAGACCTCAAAAATACTGAAAAATATACTGAAGAAAACAGCACCTAAAAAAATAGACTAACTCAAATGGCAAAAGAGCTCCAAAAAGCCAATGAGAAGAAGAATGCCTTGAAAGGCAGAATTAGCCACATAGAAAAAGAGGTCCAAAAGACCACTGAAGAAAATACCACCTTAAAAATTAGATTGGAGCAAGTGGAAGCTAGTGACTTGATGAGAAATCAAGATATTATGAAACAGAACCAAAGGAATAAAAAAGTGGAAGACAATGTGAAATATCTCATTGGAAAAGCTGCTGACCTGAAAAATAGATCCAGGAGAGAGAATTTAAAAATTATTGGACTACCTGAAAGCCATGATCAAAAATAGAGCCTAGATATCATCTTTCAAGAAATTATCAAGGAAATCTGCCCTGATAGATCCAGAGGCTAAAATGGAGATTGGAGGAATCCACCAATCACCTCCTCAGGAAGATCCCAGAAAGAGAACTCCTGGGAATGTTGTCACCGGGTTCCAGATCTCCCAGATAGGGGAGAGGGTACTGTGAGAAACCAGAGGGAAACAATTTGAATATTAAGGAAACGCAACCAAAATAACATAAGATTTAGCAGCTTCTACATTGGGAGATCGAGGAGCTTGGAATGCAGTATTTCAGAGGTCAGTGGAGTTAGGGTTGGAGCCGGGAATTGCCTACACAGCAAAACTGAGTATCATGCTCCAAGGCAGAATATGGATTTTCAATGAAATAGAGGACTTTCAAGCTTTCTCATTGAAGGAACCAGAGCTGAATAGAAAATTGGACTTTCAAACACGAGAATCAAGAGAAGCATGAAAAGGTAAACAAGAGGGAGAAATCACAAGGGACTTACTGAGGTGAACTGTTTTGTTTGCATTCCTACATAGAAAGATGATGTGTGTGATTCATAGGACCTCAATGTTGGTTTGGCTGAAGGGAATATACTTGTATGTTGATGTGTGTATATATATATATATATATATACACATATACATATGCATTTATGTATATGTATATATGTGTATATACATATATATGTAGATAGATAGATAGATAGATAGATAGATAGATAGATAGATAGATAGATAGATGGAGGGCACAGGGTGAATTGGCAAGAAAAAGCAGTTCTGTGGGGTGAAGGGGGCAGGTAAGGGGGAATGGGTGAATCTTGCTCTCATCAGATTTGACCTGAGGAGGGAATAACACACACACTCAGTTGGGTGTCTTGCCCCACAGGAAAGAGGTGGGGGGAGGATAGAGAAGAGGGGATGATGTAAGGGAGGGCAGATGAGGGAGGAGGTGGTCAAAAGCAAGCCCTTTCGAAAAGAGATGGGGTCAAGGGAGAAAATTGGAAGGGAGGGATGGGTTGGGAAGGAGCAAGGTGTAGTGAGTCTTTCACAGCATGAGTGTTGTGGAAGAGTTTTGCATGGTGATATGCATGTGGCCTATGTTGAATTGCTTGCCTTCTTGGTTGGGGGGGTGTGGGGAGGGAGGAGGGGAGAGAATTTGGAAGTGAAAGTTTTAAAAGCAGATTTTCAAGAAGGAAGTTTTTGCATTCAACTAGGAAGTGAGATGTGCAGGCAATGGGGCATAGAGATTTATCTTGCCCTATGGGAAAGTGGGGAAGAAGGGGATGGGAGGGAAGTGTGATGATGAAGGTGAGGGCTGACTGGGGAACGGGAGCAACCAGAATGTGTACGGTCTTGGAGTGGTTGGGAGGGTGGAAATGGGGAGAGGATTTGTGGTTCAAACTCTTGTGGAAATCAATGCTGACAACTAAATATATTAAATAAATTAAAATAAAGAAAAAGAGAAAGTAAAAAAAAATAGCAGTAACACAATATTGCAATCTAAGAGAGTTATAAAACAATGTGAGGTCTGATTGGAGAATATATTAGCAACCCAGAAGATGAGGTAGAGATATAGGAAAGATTCCTGAAGGGAGCAGTATTTGGGTTGGACTTTATACTTTGAGTATGAATTAGATGAGTATGAAATAAAATATGAGTGAGAATTGAACAGGTAATAAGGGAAATGGAGATATTCTAGGCATATGGAAAAATGAGAGGTGGGAGAGGGCAGGGTGGGTTGGAGAGTGCAGGGTGAGTTGGAAAGCAAAGTCTAGTTTGGTTGAAGCAAGGAGTGAATGAAGAGGAATAATATGATTTAAGCCTGGAAAGGAGGAAGGGTGGTTTCAGATTCTCTAAGGCCTTAAGATCCAAAATAGTTTGAAGCTTTTTTGACAGTCAATAGGAATCCACTGAAGATTTTTGAGCTAAGGAATGACATGATCACATCTATGCAGAAGAAAAATAATTCCCATAGAACTACTGGACTGTGTTCAGGTTGTGTAGACCTAGAACAAAGTTACTAGGGTCTACTGGGATTGTGCTGACACAGAAAAACATTTCTCATTTAATGTCTTAAGAATAAAAAAGAAAAATTCTCTTCCCAGCTAGCCTAATCCAATTACTAGTTTATCTTCAAAATGCAGTAACTTTGCTTTTGAAGAACAGGGATAATGCCTGGATTAAAGACTTCCTGCATTATTATGGTGAGAGAAAAGTGGCACCCATTGTTATGGATATTGCATAAGGAGCACTAAGTCTCAGGAGAGAGCTGAAGCTATGGATTGTGGGAATTCAATTCAAGAAGCCTTGATGGAACACCTGCCCTGTGGTCAGTACCAAGTCAAGTTTTTTTTTTTAACTTGTAAAATCAGTTGAGTCACATTGCAGCTGTGACTGTTAAAGACCCAGTGAGAAATTGAACACTGAAACTGAAGGAGTAGAAATTGGTCTGACAATCATTAATCTCTTACCCACTATTTGCCCATGTTCTGGGCACTGTGGGGGGCCACAAACGATGCACAAAGTACAGTCTCTGTCCCCAAAAGTGATGTCTAGCATCAAGATTAACTTACACTATAGAAAAATGTATACAATTGAGAGTTGAATTGGGATCAGAGATTAGCAGTACGACGGCTCAGAGATCAAATAATCAATGGGAAAGACTTCATGTAAAATGAAGGATATTAGCCAAGCCTGGAAGGACAGGTATGGGGAGAGGAAAAGTCACTTCCAAAGCAACTTGCCTTGGGATCTGAGAAAGACTTACAAGAGAGACAACTATCACCCCCAGGTTGGCTGATGACTACTGAGGCACTCCTGGCTTGGCTTCTAAGAATCCTTTTCCTGATTAAGACTTGAACAGTGCTCTGCATACATCAGGTACTTAACAAGAGCTTGTTGAACTGCTAAGTTGAATATGTTGTTGAATTATGGACAAAATTCTTATTCTATGAAACTAATGGAGAGTCCCTAATGATCAGAAGGGTGGCAAATAATGCTGACTGAAAACTAGTATAGGGCTACTTCCTTCATAGCCCCATACTATATACATGTCTATATGCTTTAGAAAATAGCTCATGAAACAAAACATAGTAACACCAAACACTTATAGCAGGTCTGATAGACTGTGGGGCTCCTGGAGTGCCTGGACTTCCTTGAAGACACAAAAATGGACATAATTTTAACACAAAATAATTGTACATCTACAAAAACACCATACCCACTGTATCTGCTCTAAAGTTCTTTCTATCTATGGTGGTTAGGGAAAAATTATTCTAGTTAATCAAGTCACTGAAATATGGAATCTTAGGATTGGAACATACCTCAGAGGTCATCTAACCTCAATCTGAAGTAAATCTCATCTAGTACTGTAGAAGGAACAATGGACTTAGAATAAAAAGATCTCGGTTGCTAAGTCACTTAACAAAAAAAAAAAAGAAAAAAGAAAAGTCTGAGAGCAGTGTGCTGGGTCATTTGGCTAGGGTCATACACCTAGTGAGTATTTGAGGCCAGATTTGAACCCAGGGAGATGAGTCTTCCTGACTGTAGACCTGGCATTTTATCTATTGTACCACCTACATGGCCATACTAGCTCTTCTTATTAGGAAAATACTTTGAAGTACTGTTCCAGCCATAATCATGTTCCGGGCACATTTATACACACACACACACACACACACACACACACACACACACACACACACACACACCACAGACACATACACACACACACACCAGTCACAAAGTTGATGCAGAGACCCAGGCAGCAAATATTCTCATATTTATTTCTGAATATGTCATTAATGAGAGACATTTCTCCCAAGTATGGACAGTGCCAACAATGCTTTGGGGAAAGATTCTTTCCTTGGTATCTCTCATCCTCATCCTCTCTCAAGAAAATGAATTGTTTGGGGTTGTAACAAAAATGTTACATGCAGCTACTGTAGAGGTCTAAGCCCAATAACACCAGCATAAAGGAGGGCTGCTAGCACAGGTTCTTTGATCTGCTTTTCTAAAGGAAAGCTACCTTAAGGGGTTAACAATCTTATTTTAATTAAATATACATACGTCATTCACTTAGTTTGGGGGGAAAAGACAGCACCCTGAAGTTCAGAGCAAATACAAACAGAAATTACGAACAGAGAAAATAACACAAATCAATAGACTTCTAACTGTCTTTCCAAAGCAATACATATACATAGTTACCAGAGAAAGGAGCATCAACATCTAGGTTTTCAAAGGTAGTGGGCTCCTCAATGGTTACCCACAGTCTGGTCTGGCCAAATCACACAAACACTCTTCCAATGAGTGAGCCTCAAAGCAAAATGCTAACCTCAGAGTATATATACTGTTTCCAACTGAGGACTTTTGATTCAATCAAAGACTCAATTCAAACAAAGGCAAGACTCAACCAAAGGCACTTGATTGCCTTTGTGCCGAGAAGCACTCCAAAAGAAGAAATACAGTAAAAAGTCTCACTTTGCTTGCCATTACAGTAGTAAGAATGAGGAAGTACTTGGAAAGTAGGTAATCTACAGCTGGATCCAATAAGAAACTTTGGGACAGGGAAAATTTACTCACATTACTAGACCAATCTTTTTCAGTGATATTATGATAAACATATAGGATCTGGAACAAGCCTCTGAGATCATTTTTTATTCTCTGATGGCCAAGGACTGCCTCATTTCTAGCCCAGTGAAGATGTGGGAGATTATGTAGGATATTTCACTTCAGGAGACCTCACAGTCCACTTCATAATTGCCAAAAGATGGACTCTGGGCAATGGTGCATCATTAATATCTGTATTCATATGCAAGAAGTTGCCTGGGTAAGAAAAGATCTGAGGTAGGGACCAAAGGAAAACAACATTCAGACTTCTATCAGACAATATTAGGAATATGACGCTCAAATTATAGGAACATAAAATCATAGATTGAGAGCAGAAAGATGTCTCAGAGGCCATCTCCAGTACTCTTTCCACTGGACACCATCATTTAGAAGGGGTGTTGACAAGCCAGAAAGCATCTAGGGTGGAAACTGTGATAATTTTATTAAAATGTAACATCCTTATAGAATTTTAAGGTCTGTATGCTAAGCCATATGTGCCTTAAAGGAAGAGATCATAATTAGTCTAAAGGAAATATCTATAGTTCTTTATCTATTTCATATTTATCTGTATCATGTATATCTATACCCATATATTCATATATGGGAAGGGAGAAATGATGACTGAGGGCCTAACTCAAGAAAATTTAAGAATGGGAACTGCCAATTTGATGAATATTGAAAAAGCGTGCCTTGCCATTTAGTTAGTTCTCTGCGTCGATAGTATTTAATTATTAACTGGATAACCACTTATGAGAAGTCTTACAGCAGGATTCATGATTTAGGTGGCGAATGCATGACTAGATGACCGTTAAGGCTCTTACTAATGTTGTGTTTCTATGACAAAAATAACTGGGCTACTTTTGTATGTTTATTTAGGATATTTTCTCTTCTGCCAAAAAACCTTGTTCAGCAGCCAGCAATCTGGGCTATCATATATAGACTTCTTCTGCCTGACTTCTTGCTCACTTTTTTTTTGTCTACCAAGCTTTGTTTTTTAAAAAAAGAATGTAATGGGGCCAGTTTTACATGGAGCTCTATAGCCCTTGCAAACGACAAAAAGATAATTTAATTACTATTTCACACAGACAGAAAACTAGCTCATTCTAAATCTTAAAAATAGCTAATTCTGGTATAACACCTGCTTATGATTTCTACCATATTCCTAATCTTTTGGCCTTCACATTGGTCATCTGGCTGCCAAGAAGCCTGTATCTTTGACAGTTTTGCCTTGGGCCTGGTCAGTTAGTTATTTCCACATGTGTCATTGTTGTGACACGTTTATCTCTCTGTTGTCTCTGCCTGCCACATATATAGATGCTCAGATTCCTCTCTGTGTGGCTAGCAGCTGCCCATAATTATTAGAATCTCACTTAAAATCACCAGAAGGAATGAGCAATTCTGAGAAGCCACTGCTGAGGATGCTCTATGTTGCCACAAATGCAATAACTCATGGTGGTGGTTGTGGTGTAGGGGTATGTTTGTGTGTGGGGGGGTGTGTGGGTGTGTCACTTACAGAATATTACTTCTGAGGAGGAAGACAAGTCATCCTTCTGTGGGTAAAAAAAGCGTGGTCTCAAGACCGAAAAACAAAACAAAACAAAAAAAGAAACCAGTTTTTTGTTGTTGTAATCTCATTTACATTGTTAGAATCAGTGTTCATGTTGTACTCTTGGTTCTACTGATTGCTTTCTATGTTAGTAACAATATTCTCTGACATTCATGTGACATAATTTTTCAGCCAATTTCCTATCTTTTTTAACTGTAATGAATATTTCCCTTGAAGTGTTATAAAAAAGAAGCAAAAAATCAGTGCATTCAAAAATCAGTGTTCATAGCAACATGAAAGTTCATAAATGTCCAGCTATAAGGGAAAGGTTAAATGCATTAGGTAAATTTATGAGATCATTAGTAAAGCAACCAGATTTTACAAGGTGCTTCCCATTTACCAAGCACTGTGCCAAATGCCAGGAATGCAGACAAAAATAAAATCAAACCTCCCTTCAAAGTAGTTATATTATTTCCAGGGAGCCATCATGCTCATTTATAAATGCATATAGTCAGGATCTATACAAAAATCAATACAAATATGAGGAATACTAACAAATATTGAAAACCAGTTATGAAATAATGCAAAGTGGAAAAGCTGAAGCTGAAGGGAATACACATTTTCTAGGATCATATGAGAGATAGTAATTTCTAGGATCATAAGTGGATCTACCATGACCCACCCAATCAGTGCACTTGAACAATGCTAAAAGTAGCTATTTTGGTATCAGGGGCAAGCAGCTAAAAATATGCACTGAAATCAAAATTTAATATTAATGGGACAGAGACAGAAACAGAGAGAGTTTGTTCTAGATACTGGGAATATAAAGTCAAATGGAAAATTTCTGTCTTTAAGATGTTTGTATACCACTAGAAAGAAAGAAAAAAAAACCAGCTACAGATATAATTGATAGTCTGCTCCTAGGAAAGCCTCCGTTGGGTGGAGCAAGGGAGACTTACCAACCTGAGATAGGGAGGAACTCCCTTGAGGAGGGTTGGCCAAGAGGAGAAATTTTGCTTTCTGTTATCTTCCAACTTTAACTCTTTGGAGAAATGTCCATATGATTTCAATAGTTTAGGGAACTCCTGATGAGAAAACTCCCTCTTTAAAAGCAAATCAACAATAGAGATCGTAATAAGTTGTCAGTTGTCCAAGGTTATATAGCCAATATGTGTCAGTGATAGGACTTAAACTCAGGTTTCCTAATCTCAGGGCTATCCATACCACAACTGGTCCTGCTGTCTCCATTTTAACTAATTACTTTTTGTAGCAGGATGCTAAGCCTCCTTTTTTTATGTTAGTGAATAAGTATTGTCAGCATCCTCCAAATTCCCAAGGCAAAGTTGCAAATTTTCTTACCCTAGTTAAGGTTCTGGTGCTAAATCATAATCTCACTTTCTCTTTCTTTTTTTCTTCCTCTTAGGTTCTTTCTCCTTTGACAACAAACCTCTTCCACCGAGCCATTTCCCAGAGTGGAGTTGCCATTATGGAATCCCTATTCATTTCTAACATCAAATCAACAGCTGAGGTTGGTTTTTGACATTATATGACTCTCCAAAAACTTGATTCAGTTTGCAGACGTATGGGATTTAGAGCTATCATGAATATTAGAAATAATTTAGGGATACCCTCTCATTTTGCAGAAGTAAAAATGCAATCCCTGAATGAAGAATTGACTTGTCTAAGTCACACAGGAAGGTCTTTCTTAATTTACTACTTTTTAAATTAGCAAATATGTTTTTTTCTTCCAATTCCCCACTAGAAAACACACACACACACACACACACACACACACACACACACACACACCCCAAAAGTCTTGTAATGAACATGCATAATCAAACAAAAACCCAGAATGGCTAAGTTAAAGATTGTTTTTCTTCTTTTTCATAGCAGTCCAGCATGTCTCTCTCAGGAGGTGGGCAATATTCTTAAATCTTACTCCTTTGGTGTCATGCTTCATCATTTTGTTGATCTGAGTTCTTAAATCCGTCAAAATTATTTGTCTTTAAAATTCTGTTGTACTATCAAATTGTTCTCCTGGTTCATCTCAATTTGTGTTCAGTTCATACAAGTCTTCCCAGATTTCTCTGAAACCATCCCCTTGATCATTTCCCTGAGTACAATAATATTCCATTATATTTGTATACCATAATTTTTCTACTATTCCTTATTTGTTTGACTTTACCAAAAGCTTTTCTAAGTATTTTTGTACATATACCACCTTTTCCCTTTTTATTTTGATCACTTTGGAAATATAGGCCCAAAAGAATTATTTCTAGGTCAAAGGGTATGTCTAGTTTAGTAACGTTTTAGCAATAGTTTCAAGGTCATTTCTAAAATGTCTAGACCATTTCACAGCTCCATCACCTGCAATAATATCCTCTTCCTGAATCTCTTCCACCTTCCACAATTTTCCTTTTTTTCTCAGTTTTTCCAACCTGATGAGTGACCTCAGAGATGCTTTCATTTTTTCTAATTTGTAACAATAAGGCAAGATTGGATCACCATGAACGTGCCTGTATGTTTCAGCATCTCAAAGTTTAAGAAGCTCTCTGGGTAGAAGGCAGAGGAAGTATAACATTTAGTTAGATTGCAGAGGATCAAATCCAAGGACCAAGACCTCCAATTTGATATAGCAGTTATTATATTCCAAAACTAATAAGCCCACCTCAATGTAGCAACAAGGAAATTATAACATAGTATTACTGCAAGGAGCCAAGTCATCCTGTAACCTTCCTCCCTGCTGGGGCCTTCCTGTAAATAATCACTCACAAATCCTAACCATCTGCTTTCCTGCATTCTCTCCCCTCCCAGTTCTCTGGTCTCTGCAGTTTCCTGGTTTTTACTCTCCAGTTTCCTGGTTTTCACTCTCCACTCTGCACTCTTTCTGCAGCTCTGTCATCTCATTCTCTTTGGGTTGAATTCTTAATTCTGACTTCTCTTATGACTTCTGAATTCTCATTTCTCCATTTTCAATGGCTACCTTCTGGGTATATGTACTCTTTTTTGGGACCCAAGGGCTTCATGCCCAATGGCAAAAGGGTTTGGGCCTGTGACTTAGTGGCTAGTAAGTAAAGGGATTAGGCCTGCCTACAAATAAACCTCTAATTAAACTTCCCTTAATTGGCCCACTTGAGGTCTATTGAGTGGGTGGGAAGGGTCTTTAATCTCTGATTGGCATCACAAAGGTGTGGGCCTGCCTCTAATTAGGCCTCCCTTTGTTGGTCCTACATGAGGCCCATTCTATGGGCAGAAGAGATCTATCCCTTACTGATTAGCCTTACATCATTTTGGTGATTTCTAACATTTTTAAGTAGCTTAGCTTTTTTTCACTTAAGAGCCAACTTTTCACATATTTAATAATTTATCAATTTTTCAATGATATTTATTCTTATAAATTTGAATCAGTTCCTGCTGTATCTTAGAAATTCCATTTTAGAGGGCAGACCCAAGGTGGCAGCTTAAAAGCAGGGACTCGCTTAAGGTCTCTCCCAAATCCCTCCAAACACCTGTAAAAATGACACTAAACAAATTCTGGAGCTATATAACTGGCAAAATAGCAGAGGGAAACAAGTTTCCAGCCAAAGGCAGTCTGGATGGTTGTAGGGCAGGGTCTATCACACTGTACTGGGAGCAGAGCTCAGTCTTACTCAAAGTTCTAAAAATAAATGTTTAAAAAAAATTGCTTTTACATGCAACTGGGAAATAAGATATACAGGCAATGGGGTATATAAATCTATCTTGTCCTACAAGAAAGTAAAGGGAAAGCAGATGGGGGAGAGTGAGGTGATAGAAGGGAAGGCAGACTGGGGAAAGAGGGAATCAGAATTTATGGCATCTTAGGGTGGGGGGTATAGAAATTGAGAGAAAATTTGTAACTCAAAATCTTGTGGAAATCAGTGTTGAAAACTAAAAATATTGAATAAATAAAAGAAAAAGTAAAAAAAAAATAGATAAGACTTGGATGAAATAATGAAGAGGGAGGTGATCAGAACCAAGAGAATGCTGTCTACAGTAAAAGCAATACTATTTTAAGAACAAGTTTGAGCAAATAAGTCTTTCTGACTATTATAAATACTCAAATTAACTACATCAGACATATAAGGAAGATGCTATCAGCATCTGGAGAAAAAATTGACAAATAAAAGTATGTATAGAATGAATTTTTTAAAAAAAGTAAAAGAAATGCAATGTTTATCTCTTTACTGTTTCTCTTTTACTCTTAACTGAACTGGATTTTTTCTAATTTTTCATATATGTAATCAAAATTCTTTATTTATCTTCTGGGATCCCCTCTGTCCCTGGTTTGATCATGAATTATTCCCCTATTCATTGATTTAAAAAGTTAATTTCTTCCTTGTCCTTTAATTGGTTTATGATACAGCCTTTTTTTGTCTAGGTCATGAATCCATTTAGAACTTATCTTGGTACATCACATGAGGAATTGATCTAAACCAAGTATCTGCCATACTGCTGTCTCCTTTTTCTGGCAGTTTGGTCAAATAGTAAGTGCTTATCCACTACTTAAGGTCTTCAGCAAGTAGTGTACCTAATCTCTTTCTATGATTGCAAATCACACAGGAAGAAGCAAGGCTTTTTGAATTTTACTCTTCTGCCTTCAATTCTGGAATTTTTCATGTCACACCTTCAGGAACATAAGATTGTCCCTGTTAAATCTGGTTACAGAAAATTGCAGGCTTTGCTGGGTGTAAAACAACCACTTCAGCCAGCATGGTTCACTGTATGCGGCAGAAGACAGAAGAAGAGATCCTGAACGTAGCTCAAAAGATGGTAGGTGACCTGAGAATTCTGACCCCTTTTCCCTTTAATAAGAATAAATTTACATGATCTCTTCAGATGTGCTATTTTTGCTAGGCAACTTAGATGGCTTGCCATGGGTGAGAAATATTGACTTGTAGAACTGCTGATCAGTGAGCTGGGAAGGAACATTTATTTTCACCAGAAACATAAAGAACAATTTTTATGCATGGTTTCAGGTGTGACAAAATGTTCCCTTGAATATCTCTAGGGGGTGCCTTGATTTTGGTAGGGAAGTGTGAGAAAAAGAGATTGGTACTGGTGGGAAAGCCAGGGAAGAGCTCAACTTGTACACAAAAACTAAGGGCAGGGGTAGGTAACCAACTTTGTTATGTGAAATTTATATGCAGTCAAAAGGCTGGACATAAGGATCTAGAAGGCCACTTGTGGCCTGAAGGCTACAGGTTCTCCAACCCTAATATCAAGCATTACATTAATTGTTTTTGTTACAAAGCTATTCAGTTTTTCCTGTGGTCCTGAAGGACCCAAGTATTTATAACAATCTTTTTAGTGACTTGGAAAAAAGCCTTGATTTCCTTATCTTACTTGCAACTCTGACTTTCACAAAAGTCTCTCCGACTCACTTTGTTTAATTTGAAAATCACCCATGTCATGATCTAGTAAAGGGTTTTCCAACTTTCATTTCCGATATCCACCTGCCTGCACACAAGGGGCTTGACCAGAAGGATTCTTGATGTCCTTCCTCACATCAGGTTACCATCGTCAGTATTTCTGGGAAGGTGTTCCTATATAGAAGACAAAGTGTGTGTGAAAGTGTTGGCATGCTGAAGAGGTGTTCCCTGGAACCATAGGGAACTTGATATGATTTTTGCTTTGCTTGAAGAGATGGAGTTTCATAGAATAAGCCATCCTAAAGATTACCCTACCTTTCACAGTGAGGCCAATCAGACCAAAGGCTAAGTTAGTGTTAAAATGTACAAAACAAAATATAGCCTTAGCCTTAGGATACTTATTTAGAACTACTAAGGCCCCAAACAAATTGACAATGAGACACACCCAGATAAGTGAAGTCAAAGTAGTTTGTTGTATCAAGAATGATTTGTATAATTTCCATGATTTATTGCTTTGTACACATGAACCCAGTTTGTTAGGGACTAGTAATTAACTTTTGAGGAATCCAGTCATTCTATAAGTTCAGAACAAGGGCATAGCTTTTTCAGAAGTGTTCAAAATGCTAAGTGGCTATTTTTGTAGTAATTTCAAGGTTAGATTAGATATTCAAAAATCTGTGGTAAAATGTCCCTCTTCCTAGTTGTAGGCATATATGCCTCTTCTGGCTTTTCTTCCACAAGGCTAGCTTGGGGAAAGTGTAGGTAGGAGAGCAAAGAGCTCTAGATTCTCAGGTAGTTGCTCTAAGTTGGAATTCTAAGAGACCTTATGACTCTCTTCATGGATTGCATAGCCTAACTTTAATACTGCTGTGACGCACAGGGGCCACAAATCCTATATACTTCATACCTGAACCTAATCTTGACAAAGTACAAAAAATTCAGGTGAAACAGCAAGATGAGCACTTTCTGGGATTTTTTAATCACCCATCTTTTGTCTGTCTTCACAGGAACTACTCCGCATGGATTTTGTGGGAGACCCCACACAGGTTAGACAATCTCGTTTTGTTTTGTTCTGTTTTAATTATTTGAGTCTTGATTTCTTTAAGCTCCAGTTAAACACAAGGAAGGCAATCCTCTTTGAGTGGAGTCATTTCAGACCCATAGCCTTGAGGAACGGTCTGCCCCATTCACATGCTACTGTCAAATTAATATACCATATTAACCACTAATGAAAATACCCTCTTGTTTGATTAAGCTAAGTTAGATTCAGATTCGGATTCACACTGGCAATAAGGCACACTCCCAACAGAACAAAGTTTTTTTATTGAAAGACAGAGGAAATACTCTATTAACCCCACAACCACATTATTTAACAATTCCTACTACACAGTTAATGCAGTAACAAAGACAGAGACACAGAAAACCAGAGGCAACACCTGTTCTAAGGCAAACCACCCTAGGTTTCTCCAAGCTGGGGAATCTCTCTCTTCTCTACAAAAGCAGAGACACCGACAAAGGAAGCACACACAAAATACAACATACAACATACATATGTTCACCACCTACACCAAAGCCTTTCCTAAGCTGGAGAACCCCGTTGTTTTTACAGCCACCTTCAGGAGTCCCTACTGAATGTAGCCCCAGGTGAAGCGTCTTCCCCATGAGTGAGGTTCCAATGTGCCTGTCCCAGGTGGTGACTTTTATAGGGTCCTGAACAAAGAAAGCTTTTCCCACTAGAGAGAGGATCTACTCCCACAACCCGCCCCCTCCCCCCATTCCTAAGAACTGCCTCTTCAGGAATGTTTAGAAGTTATTTCCTATCCTTTGTCTTTGGAGTTTCCTGTTATCAGTCTCGAAGAGGAAGAGTCTGCAAGAGGGAGCTTGACACATACATACTGAGTTTACATTGTAATATAGTGGATCTTCTCTAATGATTTATCATCCAACTCTTCAAGAGGCCAAGGTTGTTCTATAGGGAAACAGCTGACCTGGACTTACAAATTATTTCAGAAATTGTAAGAGATATTGCCAAGGCTCCAGGCAAGGAAGGCTATGATTGCTAATGCCAACCACCTCTTATATACCCTATGAGGATAATGCCTGTAAGTCTTTGCTTTAGGCTAATTGTTAAGTAAAAATCTTGAGGGGTAATTGGCCCATTTGAGATTCCAATATTTTCTATTTGGTTCCATAATATTCGACTTTCTCCCTAGGCCCATAGCTCCTATCACTGCAAAGTTAGTCCCCATTACAATATTTGTAGAAGATGCTAGGGCCACTTTTCAATTCAAATTATCCCTTAAATCCCACTTGCTCCTATAAATTCTCTTGGAATAATCAAAAAAGGAAAAAATAATTTCCCTACAGCCCCACCATCTCTAAGTTTGGACTTTTGAATCTTCCCAGATTCTTACCCCCTCCAAACAGCTACAGTATAAGTAGATAGATACATAGATAGATACATAGATCTATATCTATCTATCATAGATATAGATAGATAGCTATACATATATATGTATGTATGTATATATAATGTATCTACGCACACACACGTATACAAATGTTCTCTCTCTTCTTACCCTACTTGCCATACTGAATTGATGACCTGCAGTTGTCTTGAACTAGTGGCATCATGATGTAGTGGAAAGAACCCTGGATTAAGAGTTAAGGAAATTAGGCTATAAGTCCTGACTCTGTCACTTAATAATAATTATACTTTGAACACTTCACTTCCTCCTTAGACTTGGTTTCCTCCTCTCCAAGTGAAGGAGATATAAAAATGGTAAGTTTATAAATGAAAATGAAAGCTGCCACATTGATATATTTTTATATCACTGCTTCCTTTTGTAACCCTGTTTATTTAATGCATTTAAAACATTTTGAGGAGTCCATGCCACAGAAAAGTATGAACTCCTGGATTAGAGTAACAGAGGAGGTTCCTTAGAGAATGTAATACTTAAGCATGGTCTAAACAAGATGGGAAACCATTCAATACTTTTCATCTGTGCAGCCAAGACAACCTTTTATTAGGGATTAGTTTTTGTAACCTCATATTTTTCTGCACATTTGTCCATATTAGCTGAATTAAGTTTACTTAACTGGTTGTCTAATCCATTACATTCAAATCAGTTCTAAGAGAGTAAAAAGTAATTGATTCACAAATAATCCATTGGTGAGATAAAGACAGTACCCATAAAAGCCCTTGTGGTTTAGAATAAAGTTCCACAATTTTGTCCCTGTTGACCTCATCGATGGATGGAGAGAATGTGTCACTACATAGTCCACAGAGGAAGGTCATTAAAAATATGACATAGTTTAATTCTCTTAGGGTTAACATGAGACAATGTTTGTAATTTTTTTTTCTTTCAGAAAATTGTACTGCCTCCTACAGTTGTGGATGGAATATTTTTCCCCAAAAGTCCCAAAGAGCTCCTCACTGAAAAGCAGTTCAATCATGTCCCCTATATTGTGGGATTCAACAGTGATGAATTTGGCTGGCTTCTTCCAACTGTGAGAACATTATGTTTCTTATTCATTCTTATGGGTTTTTTTTTCAGTCTCCAGGACCAGGAATCACCTACTTGTTGGCTAAAGAAAATAAATTATTTTCATTGTGATGAGAACACTCTATTGAGTTAGCACTGTACTTCTCGCCCTCAGTATAGGATTATATTTCCAGTGGTTCTAGACAGTGGTTAAGTCATTGGAGGTGTAAAGCTGGTATTTAGTACTCTCTAACTCAAAGATCAGTGACCTAAGGGATCATCTAATCTAAATACTTCATTTTGTAAATAAGAAAACTAAGGTACAAAGAAGGAAGGGATCATAGGGGGTCATATATGAATTAGTGGCAGACTTAAAACTTAGGCCTTTTCCCTTTTGGGGTTCTAGTCCCACAACCCAGAATATAGGACTCTCATGTTCCCTCCAACCTCCTAGCTGACCCTCATGGTGATAGGGAGTCACTGGAGCTTATTGAGTGAGGGTGGAGGGGGTAGGGAGACTTGATAAGATCTCTGCCTTAGGGAAAAATCATTTGGACAAATGATTGGAGGATGAGTAGGGAGAGACTTGAGGCAGGCAAATCCACCAGTAGGCTATTAGAATAGTCCAAGCATGAGTTGATCAGGACATGCACCTGGCAAAAGAGAAGGGGGCATATTTGAGAGTTGTTACAAAGGCAAAATGGATAGAACCTTGGCAACAGTGTGGCTATGGTGGGAGAGAAATAGTACAGAGTCAATGATATATAAGACTTAACGGTAAGGAGGTGGCCCATTGGCCAGCCTCCTAAACACAATAAGAACTCTAGGATGTTTTTATCAGTTGGATAAATGTGAGGCAACTATTACTTTCTTAATTTAAAGAAAATCTTATTTTTGTAGTTTCTTGAGATATTTTATGGACTAAATGAATTCATTGACCTAATCCAACTTAGAAAATCTTGTTTCAATGACAAAGATAAAAAAAATATTTTCTTCACTTGTTTGACAAGGAGTACTCCATTTGTTGACTGCCATTGCATTTTGCAAATTTTCATTTTTATGAATGAAAGGGACTTCCAAGAGCCAAGATGGTGGAGTAGGCAGTAAATCATTGTAAATTTCCTCTCACTTCCAACAAGCACAAAATAATACCCCCAAACAAATACTGAAACAGTAGAACCAGCAAAACAGTGGGGTGTAACAACTTTTCAGCCTAAGAAACTTGAAAGATCAGCAGGAAAGATCTGTCTCATGTAAAAGAGGAGTACAATCCAGGACAGGAAGTGTCCCAACTAGCCAGCAGCAAGCCCCACCTTAACAAACCGGTGGGAGATCCTGAGCCCCAATGTAGTGGAACAGGCAAATGTGCTTCAGAATAGCCAGGGGAATGGGCAGACTCCAATGCCTAGAACCACCAAGTGCTTCAGTGTGGCAATGGGTAAACAAGCAGACCCCAATGTAGGGGCATTTAAGCATACAGGCAACTCCAAGCTGTGCCTCCACCATGTGATTCAGTACAGCCCCAGGGAAATGCAGAAACACTGCACCAGCCTCAACACATGCCAGACACCACCATTAGGACACTCGATCCACACCAGGTAACTTTCCAGATCCCTAAAGCCTCCAGCAGTGCCAGCCAACCCACAAAGAAGCCCCTCAGTGCAGTACCTGATACAAGGGTCCTCCTATGAGCCTCAGGGTAACAGCAGTACAGCTCCAGGTATACATTCAGTCCTATAGTCCTCAGCATAAGAAGCCTCAAGCAGTGCCCCTTCCACTTCAGCAGTAGAGCTCAAATTTAAAAGAAAAGGGGAAAGCCATAAAGATGAGCAAAAAAATGCAACTGAAAAAAGAATCTGAGCATAGAAAGTTGTTATGGTGATAGGGAAGATCAAGACATAAATTCAGAAGAAGATAACAATCTCAAAACAACTAGGCAAAGCCCTCCCAAAGAGAAGAAGTCGTCTCAAATCCAGAAAGAACTAATGGAAGAGTGCAAAAAGGAGCTTAAAAATCATGTGAAAGAGGTGGATGAAAAATTAGGAAAAGAAACAATAATGATGCAAGACAATTATGAAAGTAAAATAGCTTGGGCTGGAGTGGAGCCAAGATGGTTGAGTAAAAGCAGGGACTTGTTTGAGCTCTCCCCCAAACTCCTCAAAATACCTGTGAAAAATGATTCTAAACAAATTCTAGAGCTACAGAACCCATAAAATGATGGAGTGAAATAAATTTCCAACCCAAGACAACCTGGAAGGTTGATGGGAAAGCTGGCAGAGCAGCACAGCCAAGCATGGGCCTTGCTAGAACAGATGAGGTGAATCAGGCCTCAGGGAACTGAATCTTTGAGAAATGTGATGATTTCCAGACTTCTGAACCCACGAATGTCAAAGACCACATAGAAGTTCAGTGTGAAAGGTCTGTCAGACATCTATGAATGAGGAGTGCAGTCTGGCCCCAGCCCAGGGCAGCAGAGCCTGAGGTGGTGGTAGCAGCGGCAGCAGTGGCTGCTTCCAGAGCTCCCAGCCCACAGATGGTGGGGGAATCAAGTGAGTGACCACAGTGGTATTGCAGGGATCTCTTGGCTGGTGCTGAGGCAGGATTCTCTTGATTTTCTCTGCTTGGATCTGGATCCCTGTCCTGAGTAGCAGTCCTGGAGTGAGGAGGAGTGCTGGTGTGGCAGAGCTTGTTTCTGTGGTGGAGAGGGAATACTTCTCACAGTTCCAAGGCAGAAGAGAATGCTTATATTCACTCACAGAACGCAGCACAGGCCAGGAAAGGAATAAACTCCTCTCCTTTGATCATATCTCTTTGAAAGAACTGAAAATTTACAGGCTCTGAAAACAGCTGCACAAAACCCCTGAAGTATTGGAGAGGACACCCTACATGCACACACACACACACACACACACACACACACACACACACACATTCACACATGGTTGAATCAGTTCACAACTCTACCTATAATGCATTAATGTTTCATTTTTCCCACATCCCTTCCAACATTTGTCGCTTTTCTATTCTACTACTCCATCTAATAGGTACGGGGTACTACCTCAGAATTGTTTTAATTTGCGTTATTCCAATCAATAGTGACTTGCAGTATTTTTTATATGAGTACAGATAGCTTTGATTACTTTATCTTAAAACTTATCATACTTTTTGATCATTTGTAAATTGGAGAATGGTTCTAATTTTTATGAATTTGACTCCATTCTCAATATGTTTGAAAAATGAGGCCTTTTCAGAGAAACATGTTTCAATTTTTTTCACAATTACTATTGCTAACTGTATTTCCATCTATCCTATCTCTCCCCCCACTTTATGTATTTTATACTCTCTCATTTCACTCTATCCCTCTTCAAAAGAGTTTTGCTTCTGACTACCGCCTCCCCCAATCTGCCCTCCCTTTTATCTCTTATCCCATTCCCCTCCTACTTTCCTGAAAGGTAAGATGTATTTCTATACCCAATTAGTGTTTATGCTATTCCTTCTTTGAGCCAATTCTGATGTGAGTAAGGTTCACTCACTCCCCTTCACACACCTCCTCTAATGTAAAACTTTTCTTGCCTCTTTTATGTGAGATAATTTATTCCTTTCTACCTCTCCCTTTCCCTTTCATGCTGCATGTTCCTCTCTCACCCAATAATTTTATTTTTCTTTAGATATTATCTCTCTATATTCAACTCATATCTGTGCCCTCAGTCTATATATACTCCTTCTTGGGTACCACAAGAATGAGAAAGGCCTTAGTAGTTGAAAATATCATCTTCCCATGTAGGAGTGTAAACACTTTAACCTTATTAAGTCCTTTATTATTTTCCTTTCCTATTTACCTTGTTATGCTTCTCTTGAGTCTTGTATTTAAAAGCCAAACGTTCTATTCAGTTCTTGTCTTTTCATTATGAATGCTGGAAAGTCCTCTATCTCATTGAATATCCATTTTTTCCCCAAAAAGATTATACTCAGTTTTGCTGGATGGGTGATTCTTGGTTGTAATTCTAGCTCTTTTGCCCTCTACAATATCATATGTGGTGTAAAAGCTGCTAAAACTTGTGTTATCATGACTGTGACTCCATGATATTTGAGTTGTTTCTTTCTGGCTGCTTGCAATATTTTCTTCTTGATTTGGGAACTCTTGAATTTTGCTATAATATTTTTGGGATTTTTCATTTTGAGATCTCTTTCAGGAGGTGATTGGTGGGGTCTTTCAATTTCTATTTACCCCCGGGTTCTAGAAAATCAGGGCAGTTATCCTTGATAATTTCTTGAACGTTAATGTCTAGGTTCTTTTTTAATTTTTTTGGTGGTGGTTTTCAGGTAGTCCCATTATTTTTAAACTCTCTCTCCTGGATCTATTTTCTAGGTCCATTGTTGTCCAATGAAGTATTTCATATTGTCTTCTTTTTTTTCATTTTTTTGGTTTTGTTTCATTGTTTCTTGATTTCTCATAAAGCCACTAGCTTCCATTTGCTCAATTCTAATTTTTAAGGAATTATTTTCTTCAGTGAACTTTTGGACCTCCTTTACCATTTGGTCAATTCTGCTTTTTAAGGTATTGGCTTTTTGGAAGTCTTTTACCATTTGTCTTAGGCTTTTTTTAAGGTGTTATTTTCTTCAGTTTTTTTTATGTCTCCTTTACCTAGTTTTTGGCTCATTAATCAAGATTTTCTTGCATCCCTCTCATTCCTTTTCCCAATTTTTCCTCTACCTCACTTACTAAATTTTTTAAATCTTTTTTGAGATCTTCCGTGGCCTAAAACCAATTCATATTTTTCTTGGACGTTTTGGATATAGCATCTTTGACTTTGTTGTCCTCGTTTTAATGTATGTTACCATTGGTAACTATGGGAACCTTCTATAGTTAGAGTTTTTCCCCATTGTTTATTAATTTTCCCAACCTATTACTTAATTTTTAACTGTTTTATGGAAGAGGGCTCTGCTTCCACGGTGGAAGGCTGACTGTCCCAAGCTGCAGGGGCTTTCTGCAGCTATTTTCAGATATACTTCCAGAGACTTGTAAGTTTTCAGTTCTTCCCATAGTGCTATGAGCTAAGTAGAGGTTACTACTTTCCTGTGCTCTGGTCAGTGTGTGACCACAAGCACTCTTTTCTGTCTTGGAACTGAGGGTCTCTCTTCCATTGTGGCTATAAGCTCTGCCATGATCCTCCGAGTCACCTTGAGACTGCCAACCAGGACTGTGACTCAGATCCAAGAATGGGCAAAGCAACAAAGTCTTGCCTCAGTGCTATCAAAAAGACCCCTCTAATCTCTTTCAGAACAATAGTTTGCACCCTTTTCTGTCCATGGACTGAGAGGTCCAGAAGTAGCCAGTGTTGCTACTGATTCAGTCACTTCCAAAGCCTGTTCCTGGTTTGCCGTGGCTGGGGCTGTGCTTGGACTACTTGTGCTGAACTGTGATCCACTCTCACCCAGGTCCAACAGACCTTTCTTGCTGACCTTCTAAGTTGTCTTTGGCATCTATGGGCTGAGAGGTCTGGAAACCACCACTGCTGGCAGTACTTCAGTCATATTGAGGTCTGCTACAGGTTTACTGGGAACTGATCTCTGCTGGCATAGCTTGAGCTGGCCTGTGCTCCTCCCTCACCCTGGTGCAACAGATTTTCCTTTCTACCTACCAAGTTGTCTTGAGCTGGAAATTTTTTTAACTCGATCTTCTTGTCGGTTCTGCTGCTCTAGAATTTGTTTAGAATCATTTTTAAAGGTATTTAGAGAAGTTTGGAGGAGAGCTCAGGCAAGTCCCAGCCTTTACTCTGCCATCTTGACTGCTTCCAATAATCAGTGTTTCTTTATATGACCAACAAAACCCAGTAGCAAGATATACACAGAGAAATTTCATTCAAAATACCTGTAAACAATATAAAATGCTTGGGAGTCTACCAGACAAAAGTAACCCAGGAACTTTATGAACACAATTAAAAAAGATTTTTCATGCAAATAAAGCCAGATGTAAGCCATTGACAAATCATCGTTTGTTCATGGGTAGGTCAAGCCAATATAATAAAAATGGCAATTCTGCTTAACTAATTTACTTATTCAGTGCTATACCAATCAAACTACTAAAAATTACTTGATAGAGCTAGAAAAAGACAACAAAATTCATCTGGAAGAACAAAATTTCAAGAATATCAAGAGAATTGATGAAAAAATAAAATAAAAAGGAAAGTAGCCTAGCAATACCAGAACTCAAACTATATTATACAGTAGTAATTATCAAAACCATCTAGTAGTGTCTAAGAAATAGAGTGGTCTATCAATGGACTAGATCAGGTATACAAGACACAGCAGTCAAGGACCATAGTAATAGTAATTTGTGTTTGATAAACACAAATACCCCAGCTTTGGGGATAAGAATTCACTATTTGACAAAAACTGCCAGGGAAATTGAAAAACAATAGTGTACAAAGTAGGTATAGACCAACATCTCACACCATTTACCAAGATAAGGTTAAAGTGTGTACATGATTTAGACATAAAAGTTTACAACATAAGCAAGTTAGAAGAGCAAGGAATAGCCTACATGTCAGAGTTATCGAGAAAGGAAGAATCCATGACAAAACAAAAGATAGACAGTATTATGAAATGTGTCATTTTATTAAATTAAAAAGATTTTACAAAATCAATACAACCAAGATTTGAAAGAAAGCAGAAAACTGAGAAACAATCTTCTTTTTTTCTTTTTCTTTTTTATTTAGTATTTTAGTTTTCAACATTGATTTTGATTTACAAATTTTCTCCCCATTTCTACCCTCCCCCCATTCAAAGAAGGCATATATTCTGATTGTCTTGTTCCCCAGTCAGCCCTCCCTTCAGTCACCCCACTCCTCCCCCCATCCCCTTTCATCTTGCTTTCTTGTAGGACAGGATAGATTTCTATGCCCCATTCCCTATATATCTTGCTGAGAAATAATCTTCATAGCAAGTGTCTCTGATAAAAGCCTCATTTCTCAAATATTTTGAGTCAATTATAAGAATACAAGCCATTCCCCAATTGATAAATGCTCAAAGGATATGAAAAGATTTTCAGATGAAGAAATCAAAGGTATCTATGGACATAACAAAAAACTCTCTAAATCACTTTTGATTAGAGAAGAACAAATTAAAACAACTCTGAGGTACCTACCATACCAATTACATTGGACAATATGACAAAAATGTAAAATGGTAAATACTGGAGAGGATGTGGGAAAATTGTGACACTGATGCAATGTTGATGAACATGTGAACTGATGCAACCATTCTGGAAAGCAATTTGAAACTATATCCAAAGGGCAACCAAACTGTACATATCGTTTGATCCAACAATACCACTACTAGTTCTGTATCCCAAAGAGATTATAACAAAGGGAAAAGGACCCACATGAGCAAAAAAACTATTTATAGTAGCCCTTTTGTGGTGGCAAAATATTGGAAATTGAGGGGATGCCCATCAATTGGGGAATGGTTGAACAAGCTGTGGCAAATTAATGTAATGGATTATTATTGTGCAATAAGAAATGATGAACAGGCAGATTTCAGAAAAACCTGGAAACACTCATACAAACTAATGTAAAGTAAAATGAGCAGAACCAGGAAAATTTTGTATATAGTATCAGCAACATCATATTATGACCAACTATGCATGACTCAGCTCTTCTCAACAACACATTGATCCAAGATAGGTACAAAGGACTCAGGAAAGAAAATGCAATCAATCCACATTCATATTAAAACAAAACAAAAACTGAAAGACTCTAAATGCAGATTGAAGCATATTTTTTTCATTTACTTTGTTCTTTTTCATGGTTTTGTAGTTCCTTTTAATCTGTTTCTTTTTTCACAGTTTCTAATATAGAAATACGTTTTACACAATAGCATATGTATGACCTATGTCAAATTGCCTACCAATTTAGAAAGAGGACAGGGGAGAGAGAGAGGGAGAAAAATTTGGAACTCAAAATCTTATAAAAATGAATGCTAAAAATTGTCTTGACATGAAGTTTGGGGAAAAAAAAACTAAAATGCTATTAAAATTTTACTTTTATTTTATTAAACAAATACTTTCTTTTCTGTTTATTTATTTTGCAGCTCTTCGGATATCCTCTATCAGGAGACAGTCTGGATCAAGAGAAAGCAACAGCTTTGTTGTGGAGTTCCTACCCACTTGTCGTAAGGGATCATGAATCATAGAATTTCAGAATTTACAATATAAATTAACATATGGATGGGCGAGAGGGGAATTTTAGATTGCAGAATGTTCAAACTAAAGGGACCTAGAAACAAAGTAGATCAATACCTTCATTGTAAAAATGGGGAACCTGAGCCCCAGAGAAGTAAAATGGTTTCTCTCTGGATAGTTGTTCAGTGGAAGAACCAAATTATGAACCAAGGTTATCCACTGAACTCTAATGATTCCATGATTAGCTCAGTGGCACGTCAGATAGAGCTCAGGGCCTGGCATCTGCAAAACGTTAATTGAAATCTGTCCTGAGACACTTATTAGCTGTGTGACCCTGGTGAAGTCACTTAAGTGTTTGCCTCATTTTCCTCTTTTGTGAAATGAGCTGGAGAAGGATTTGGGAAACCCCTCCAGTATCTTTGCCAAATGAGGTCATGAAGAATTGCACGTAAATGAACAATAGCATAATTCCATAAATACGTGATTTTAAATGAAATAATATTTTAGTGGGCAATTAGCCTTAATAAGTAATATTATAAATGGGTTATTAGCTAAACAATTTACAGCAAGTTTTAAAAATTTTATGGTGAAGATTGGCTACAATGGATTGACAATGTTATTGAGAAACGGTGTTGCTTGGGCCAATCTTTTGTAGGGTATAAAGTCAATGAAGAGACGAAATAAGGTATGTGTGTATGACAAAATGGAAGCTTTGAATGAATGACTAAACACTTTTCCTTCATGACCCATTCAGAAAATCCCCAAAGAACTCACTGCTGTGATAACTGAAGAGTATCTTGGAGTGACAGAAGATCCTGTCAAAAAGAAAGGCCTATTTCTGGACATGATGGGAGACTTGATGTTTGGGATTCCATCTATGATAGTGGCTCAACTTCATAGAGGTGAGTTCCCAAGGACACCAAATAGGAGGGCAGTCATACAGTTAGACTTAGTCCTTCCACTTTGTAGCCAAGGATGCTAACTCATTCTAGTCAGAGACAAAGTAGATAACCGTACATAAAAATAATATAGTGCTAGGATACCTAAGTTCAAATCCTGGCTTTAACATTTTCTAAATTGGAATAGGAAGGATATAAAGGTTTAGGTAGAGGAGAAAACAACAGTTATGAGCATGTGACACTGGTCAGCTGGGAACAGCACCATAATGACACTTGATAACCTGGAGATCTTGAATGGCCTGCTTTTATCAAGCAAAAATTGATGACATATTGAGGATACCCATAGGGGATTATGCAAGATGACCTTGAATATCCTACCCGTACCTAAGATTCTGTAACCAAGGAAGGAGAGCCTAAGTACCTTACTAAATTACCTTAGATATGAATAACAACTTTAGAGAAAATAAATAATGTGCAATATCATTTTGCATGCCTCTGTTGGTAAATCTAGGTATTTTATCCAAGACCTATCATCTCTCATTATTTAAAATAGCTGAATGTCCTATAGCAGAAGCTTTTTGTTACATTTTATATGGTTTCCAAGGAGCTCCATCAATGGTAAGAGACTTAAATTTCCAAATTTTCCACCATTTTCTTTACTTGCAGCATCAGGGGCACCTACCTACATGTACCATTTTCAGCATCAACCAAGCTTTTGGGGAAACCTGAAACCAGTGACAATAAAGGCAGACCATGGGGATGAATTTTTCTATGTCTTTGGGACTCCATTGCTAATCGGTAATGAATCTTTGCTTGCTACAAAAGCTTCACTCATTTCTGGAAATTAATCATTAACCTTTGCATAGCCCTTTTAACTTAACAAACTGTCTCCCTCCTTGTTATCTCTTTTGATAACCATAGCAGCCCTGTTGAGTAGAAAGGACATTATTTTAGTATACCCAATTTAGAGATGAAGAAACAGGCAAAGTGATTCAGTAAAGATTGGTGACATAGCTAGAACTAGAACAATCATCATTTGATTTTCAGTCCCATAAATATAACAACAAGGTGTCAAAACTGTGTAAGGGGCCCTTATTCCCCTTAGGAAGTGATGCTAGGCTGCATTTACAGTGGTCAAGTATTTGGGAAGGTCACAGGTTCTGCTATACTAAGTTCTGGTCAGACTACATCTGGAGTATCCTGCGATAGTGATTGAAGGAAAAGTACATAGTTTGGGGAGCAACTTGGAGATCATGCTGAAAGAGAATACTTGAAGAAACTGAGGAAATTTAGCATGAAGAGAAGAGTGCATGGCTATGATAGCTAGCTATCTTCAACTACAGAAAAGATTACTATTTGGAATTAGTCTTGGTTTTGTTGGGCAAAATTAAAAATCATGGATAAACGTTACATAGAGGTAGATTTTGATTTGACGTAAGAAATATTTTGACTGTTCAAAAATATCCTTATTCTATCTATTAAGGTAATGAGTTCCCCACTACTTGACTATTCAAGTCAAAGCTATATGGCCACTTGTTGGGGGAGTTGGAAAGGCTATGCTTGTTCAAGGTGGATTGGGCTAGGTGCTACATGAGGCGCCTTCCAGTTCAGAGAGGCTAGGATAACAAGTTCATTTCTTTAAAAAAATATGTTTTTATTCATGTCTTT
>CM053625.1:114333469-114345735 GCA_028646595.1 Phalanger gymnotis | reverse complement strand
ATTAAAATAACTCTGAGGCACCATCTCATACTTTTCAGATTGGTTAACATAACAGAAAATGAAAATTATAAATGCTAGAAATGTAGGAAAATTGAGGCACTAATGCACTGTTGGTGGAGTTGTGAAGTGATCCAATCATTCTGGAGAGCAATTTGGAACCATGCATGAAGGACTATAAAATTGTGCATACCCTTTGATCCAGCACTACCTCTGCTTGGTCTGTATCCCAAAGAGATCATCAAAAAGAGAGAAGGACCTACATGCACAAAAAATATTTATAGCAATTCTTTTTTGTGGTAGCAAAATATTGGAGATTGAGAGGATGCCCATCAATTGGAGAATGACTGGACAAGCTATGGTATATGAATGCAATAGAATACTATTGTGCAATAAGAAATGAAGAGGCAGATTTCAGAAAATCTATCCACTATTTTTAGCCAAACATCTGATAAAACATCTTATACTCTTCTTGTGGAAAAATATGGGGAGATGTAGACTAGATGACAATATAGTTAGATTAATTTGGAACTGATTGACCAGACTCAGAGTATTTGCTTAATGTGAACTTGGCAGATTTCCAGTGGAGTATCTGATATGTGTCTTATTCTGTGCTACTAATTATTTTATCACTGATTTAGATAATGAGATACATGACAAAGATGTCAAATTTGCAGATGACCATAAGATAGGAGGGAAAGCTAGATGATAGTCTGTATTAGCAATCAGGATGGGCTCTTAGCACTCAGTTCAACCAAGTGCCCTTGAAGAGTTTGGCCTTTGTTTCCTTGATTAAATTAGGAGTCCTTGATGACCTCCTTGCCTCAAGGTAAAGCCTAGTTTACATGGGTTTGAGTGATATGTTTGTGACATCAGAGGCTTTTAGACAATGTTGGTTTAAATGGCATCTTTGTGACAATTTTAGGTCACATACGTCCTAAGGGAAGTTGCTAACTCCAGCACCAATAGTAAGAGCTTAAGTTCTTGTCACTCAGATGACATTTGATGATGACTAAAGAGTGCATAAAAAGAGAAGACAGAGCTATTTGCTTAGGGGCTCTCACTCTTGGTTGTGCACTGATGTGGAAACTGTAGTTAAGAGGTCTGTCTGTTTATGTTTGTAATTTGTTTGTATTTGCTCTGAAGTTCAGGGTGCTGGTTTATCCCCTGAACTAAATGAATGAATGATATTTGTATACTGGATTAAAGTAAGATTGTTAACCTCTTAGTGTTGCTTTCCTTAGTAAAACAGATCAAAAGAACCTGGGCTTGCAGCATTCTGTGAGCTGGTTGTTGTTGGTTTTACACCCCCACAGCAGCTGCCAGCTGGATTGTTGAAACACAGTAAAGGATTCAAAAAATATGTTGAGAAGCTAAGCGATGGCACTGAATGAATTTAACAAAATGAAATTTAGTAGGGATAAATGCAAAGTCTTACGGTTGTTTTCAAAAATAAATTTCAGAATATAGTTTGGAGAAGGTATTTTCAGATAGCAGTTGGTCTGAAAAAAGTCCCAGGACTTTTTACAAGATCAATAGAAGTTGGCTGAAGTATGCAGAAAACAAAAGCTAGTGCAATCTTGGACTGCACTAAGAGAGGCAAAGTTTGCAGGAATAGGGAGCTATACACTCATCAGACCTCTTCTAGAGTATTTTGTTCAGTTCTCCATGTCGTAGTTTACAAAGAGAATTGATGAATTGAAAGGCAGATAGGGGTATGCAACAATAGTTGTAAAAGATCTTAAGTCCATGTCACATAAAGATAATTTGAAGATACTGGAGATGTTTAATTTGCAAGAGATATGATTCTGAAGGAGTATAATGACAGCTATGTTCACGTATATGAATAACTGGTAGAAAAGGACAGTAAAATTTGAAACAAGTGGAAGTTACAAAGAAATCATTTGGAAACCATGTCAGGAAAACTTACCAATGAGAACTGTTATTATGTTATATAAAGTTATTGTGTTCAATAACAATAGCTCAGAGCCTAGTTCAGAATATTCCAAATATTTAGAGAGGTTTGTTTCTCCTCATTTAAATATTTGCTCATTTCCAGCAGACCCCTAAATTTTCTGTTTTAGTCAAAAATCAGTATATATAAAATTCTTACATAAAAGAAGTAAACAGAATATTTTATAGTTTCTGTTACTACACAGCCATGAGAAGAGGAGGTTGGGAAAAAACAGATCTTTCCTTATTGTTCAAGAGTTAACCACAACTGATCATTTCAGAGTCTTCCATCCTGGGGTAGCTAGGTGGCACAGTAGATAGACCATTGGCCTTGGAATCAGGAAGATTTATATTTGGGTGATAATATAATTACTAACTGTTCAACCCTAAGCAAGTCATTTTAGCTTCTGCCTGGCTCAGTTTCCTAAACTAGAAAATGAGGGTAATAATAATAGCACCTCCCTCCCAAGTTTGGTGTAAAGATCAATTTAGATAATATTTGTAAAGTGTTTACATCATAAGTAGGTACTAAATATATTTTTTAATCTTCCTTGTTTCTTTTGAAATGTCTGTTGAAGCTCAATAGCCCTCCTCCATCTCTTTGCTCTCTGTGGCAATTCAATCTTTGTTTAACTCTTGGTTCAGCTTCTTCTGGATTTTGCCTGTTGCCCCTGTTCCAGATTCTTTCCATCTAAGTTCATGGCCTGGGTGGGCCTAAGGAGACTGGATTCCCATTTCTGTTCCTCAGTTTTTAAAGTCTCTACACATGCCTTTCAGTCCATGTTTCATGGACTATGTGTATCCCTTTTAAAATTCTTGGGTATGACTCAAGTATACTTTAATAGTGTACTTGAGTACTTTGAAAGATGAAAAAGTCTGCATTGGATCTGTTATCCAACATTTTTGGTGTTACTGGCCACAAAGTTTTAATTGCTTTACCTTTGAGATTACACAAGGCAGCTAATCAGACAGTTTTGTTCCTATAAAGATATTAGCAAGTGATTTCCTTTTATTCCTAAGGATTTTTATATTATAGATTCAATTTTGACATCCTTTGGAGTTTGTTAAGCATCCACAAGGGCTGGGGTCAATATTTTAGTCTATAACATTTTGAATTTATGATACTTAAATAATATTAAATAAATAGTATTTAATAATATGGAAATATTTAATAAAATAAGTAAAATACAACATAACATTTATATGTAGTTTGCTAATTTAGTGTGTGGCCAATAGGGATCTTTATGTATGGCTTAGTGGCCTTATTTCTATTTGAATTTGACACCACTGATGGAGACTATACAGGTTAAAGGAAAAGTTGCACCCACCACAGGAGAGAGTTAAAGATGCCTCTCAGAAAGGAAAGCAGAGATTTCCCGACTGTACAACACAGAGAAGTGGTTTTCTATTTTATTCCTTGGCTTTTGTTTGTTTGAGTTAATAAAACTTTTCCTGAAATCAATGCAAATACTGGGTGCTTACAGGGGAAACATGTTCATTTCATGAGTTTTGCGTCAGCAAGATGACCAGGGAAACCCTGGGTGAGGTCAAAGTGAGGCTCCCAAACTGGGATAGGGCCCAAATCTCTGTCTCTATCTCTTTCTGTGTCTCTGTGTCTCTATCTCTCTGTCTCTCTTTTTCTCCTCACCAATGCATAGAGAAAATAATGTCAAATATTTCACCAAATTGATGTCTGTCCACACAGACATGCAGGACAACAGATTTATGGTTTAGTAAAGAAAGGATTTCCTCTGTGGAACTCACTATGGTTATTACATTGCTCAAGAATGCTTGGGATAATGAAGGATAGTCAAGTTTAGAGGTTGCTGTGAAAAGGAAAGGAATAATTAGGCAGAAAGGGTATTGACAGCTCTACTTACAGAAAAGTGCAGGTTTTCTCTGACAGGGATCTTCTGAGGACAGACAGAAATAAGGTGCCATTCATTTCCCTGATTAAAAAAGGAGAACACTATTTTAAGAACAAACACTGGTGCTTTAGCAACATTTTCCTCACTCATTCTCCTTTAAAGCAGCAACAACAACAACACTGGGAGTCCCTATCTCATCCATGTTCAAGTATAGGGGGCACTCACAGCCCCAATTTCACTGGACCTTTGCACTGTATTATTTCCATACCTGATCCTAGTCATTTCACCATTGGCTTAGCCCATTGTAGAACATCGGAGCTCATGAGAGCAGCCAAGACCTGCCTCCCCAGTAACAGGGATTACAGGTGTGAGACACCATGCATAGCCCTTTCTCTTCACATTTGGAAGTTATATGAGAAAGCTGTAGAAGGGAAATACTGTAGAAAGCAGTTTCTGTTTGTTTACTTTTGTTCAGGCAAAGATTAGACTAGATGGCCTCTGAGGACCCTTCCACCCTCAAGATTTTCTGACAACACTGAGTTTAACACTTCAGAGGGCAATACTGGCCCATATAGAACAGATGAATAGGGTGGTAGATTTAAGTCCAAAATAAATGAATGTGGAGGTATGAGAACAGGCCAAAAATGTAATGAGCTACCTTGTGAGCTTCTCATCATTGGAAGTGTCCAAACAGAAATGTGGTGATATGAGTATGATATGATATAAATCATATGATATGACTTGTAGATGAGGTTTCTGCACTGGGAAGGTCAAACTGGACAGTCCCTTATCACTCAAATGTTATATGATTCTAAGAGAATTATGCAGAGTTCTTTCTAGTTGTCTGTTACTAAAGTCATGGCTTTGGGCAAACACATGTATGCAAAACTTTTTTTTTCCTTGAGGTTAATATATTTTAAAATTGTTATAAAATTCTAGTTTGATACTGAGACAGAAGATGAAATAAGATTTAGCTTTGGTTCTTAGGATTTTTCAAAGAAAAAACTTGATAAAGTAATTGTGTTCTAATATTTTTCAAATTTGTATGAAAAGTAAGCATTACTTTTTTTCTGCTACTAAAGTAGAAATCGCTTCTGTTTCCAACTGCCGAAACAGATTTCTTTCAAGGGCTGTGGTATAGAGGCCAGAGAATTAGATTTTGGTCAAAGGACAGGTGTAAATCCCAATGGTGCTACTCGCTACATTTGTGACTTTGGGCAAGTCATTTCATTTGTTTGGGAGGTTTTCATCTGAACTGAAAGATTTCCAATATTTCTTCCTCTAGGCCAAAAGAGGGATATGGAACACAGAAGTCTTCTAAATAGTCAGAGCAGGGATGCTGAGACTGAATGGTTTTATCATGTCCATCTAGATGAACACCAGATCACCTGTAAAAGGTGTGATTAAGAAGGTAAAAGTTCCTCTAAGTATATTTCTAATTTGTTGATTTGTCTAATGACTATTTTATCTATTGAAAACACTTACTTAAAAAGTAGCATTATAGATGTAGAGCTGGAAGGGATCTCAGGTTCCCTCTGATCTGACCCTCTCATTTTATAGATGAAGAAATAGGTCCAGAGAAATGAAGTGATTTGTTCAAGGTTAAGGTCAAGCTGTTCAAGTAGTAAATATCATAGGTGAGCTTTCAATCAGGTCTTCTGATATAGGAGCCATTTTCTTTCTAGTGAATTCTAAGTAAAGACAATCAACATTCAAGTAGTATTTCTTAAATATCTATAGTGCCTAGAGCAGTAGATTGGGTTCAAAGAAAAAAGATGTTTTAAGTAAAATATGGGCATATCCTCTTAGAGTCTACAGCATAGGAAGAGCATAAAACACAAATTCAAATAATGATAATAAAGCAGCATTATATAAAGGAATTAAAGAATCATGAAACACAGAGTTATTTAGGGCCATGGAACAGCAGGAGGGTTGATTCGTTTAGGTAAGGCTACTTAGAGGGAGTAATATTTCAGTTGAATTTTTAAAGGATAGTTAAGAATTTGACAGACCAGGGGCAGAACCAAGATGGCAGAGCTGGAAAGCAGGAACTTGTGTGAGCTCCCTGCCAAGTCCCTCCAAAAACCTATAAAATATGTCTCTGAACAAATTCTAGAATAGCAGAACCCACAAAATAACAGAGAGAGCAGGGCTCCAGCTCAGGACAGGCTGGATGGTCATTGGGTGAGGCCTATTGCATATGGAGCTGCAAGTGGAAGGCAGAGGAGACCAGCATGGGTGGCGGCAGGGCCAACCAGACCAGGAACTGGGTGGAACAGGCCCTAGCACCCTGAATCAGTGAGCTATGGCAGATACCAGACTTCTCAACACACAAACACAAAGACAACAGAGAAGGTTACTGGGAAAAGCTGAGGGGGACAGAGTGAAAGGGGTTCGCAGTTTGGCCACTGCCCTGGGGACAGCCGAGGTGGTGTAACTACACAACTACAGCTGCAGTTGGTTCCTGCCCCAGGCCCACCTGGTAGGAGTAATTAAGTGGCGGATCAGAGCAGGAGTGCAGAGCCTGCTTAAGATCTGAGTCAGGTCCAGGTTGGTGGTTCTTGGGGAAGGAAGAGTGCTGGTGTGGCAGAGCTGGCAATATAGAAATAGCTCTGAAAACAACAGCATATCCCCTCAGGCTTGGAACAAAGTACTCTTTACTCTACAAGCAGTCATACCTTGACAAAAAACTCAAGGGTCAAGTAAGTTGTCTGGGAACATGGCCAGGCAGCGAAAACACAGTCATATTCAGTCTCAGATTTTGGAATCTTTCTTTGGTGACAAAGAAGACCAAAACATACAGGCAGAAGAAATCAAAAAAGTCAAAGAGCCTACATCAAAAGCCTCCAAGAAAAACATGAACTGGTCTCAGGCCACAGAAGAGCTCAAAAAGAGTTGGAAAAGCAAGTTAGAGAAGTAGAGGAAAAATTGGGAAGAGAAATGAGAATGATGCAAGAAAACCATGAAAAACAAGTCAATGACTTGCTAAAGGCAACCTAAAAATTACTGAAGGAAACAAAACCTTAAAAAATAGACTAACTCAAATGGCAAAAGAGCCACTGACCTGAAAAATAGATCCAGGAGAGATAATTTGAAAATTATTGGACTACCCGAAAGCTATGATCAAAAAAAGAGCCTAGATATCATCTTTGAAGAATTTATGAAGAACTCCCCTGGTATTCTAGAGCCAGAGGGTAAAATATAAATTGAAAGAATCCACAGATTGCCTCCTCAAATAGATCCCCAAAAGAAAACTCCTAGGAATATTGTTGCCAAATTCCACAGCTCCCAGATCAAGGAAGTCAAGAGATTGGGACACAGCATTGGGGTAGTCCAGCTGCCTGAAGTTCTGGAGATGGAATTGCTTCCTCTATCAGGGCCAGAAGGGACAATTGAAAGGCACTGAAGACATCTGAACTACCAGTGGTTGCTGACTTTGCACTCTGGAAAATATCCCTGCAGGAGTCCCCTGAGGATTTTTCCATAAGTTGATTGACATTATCATTAAGGGCTACTTTGGGTCCATATTTGAACTTATTCTGAATAAGCTACTCTTGGGATATATTAATGCAATTTTTCATCCCTGCACTGAGCCAAAGTTTCTTTCCCTGCCAAATGAGGAGAGAGATAAATCGTGTGAAGGGATTGTGGCTTTGTCCCAGGAATTCCAGCATTCCTTCAGAAAAAAAAAGTTTAGCATCTAATTATCAAGAATAATTAGTTAAACTAGGAAGTCATCAAAGGATTTTTCCCATCTCATATCTAAAGTGAGTTCCTCCTTAGGCCTATTGACATTCCAGGCTCCTTTCCAATTCCTTTTCCCTGAACAAACTTCCCAGCCTTACAATATCCCACCTACAAGGGCCAGTGGCCTTGGCAATCTGCTGTTCCTCTTTCTCCTACAAATGTAGTGTGGGTCTCTCTCCCAGAGATTTTTTTTGTTCACTTGGGCATTTAGGAGTACGTTTCTGTATTGTATGGTTCTACAAGTAAGCATGATAATCTCTGAACAATCCTAGTGAACTAGTACTCGAATTTGAAGAAAACAGAGGTAAAAGTATTTTAGAAAGTCATAAAACATAGAACAAATGCACTTAAATAACAAAATGTTGTTCAGCAGCAAAATCTTTGTCATAGAGTGGGGTAGGCACTTTTGGAGCTAAGAAAAATAAGAAAATAATCTATCTCTCTCTTTTTTTAATAATCCATCTCTTTATGGAGCATACACGGCTATGTAGTGGATAACATCAAATGGAATAAGTGTAAAGTAACTTTTAAATCTTAAAAGCAATAAATATTAGCTATTGTTTTGTAGAGGCTAGGGACATTTTGTGGACACGGAATTAGGGAATCAGGATTTCAAATCCAGGCTCAGATAACATAGTAGCTATATGACATTGGACATGTTCCTAAAACTTTCTGTGACTCAAATTTTTCTCCTGTAAACTTTGAATAATAATAGTACCTACCTGATAAGGTTGTTGTGAAGATGAAACGAGATAATATTTGTAAAGAATTTTGCAAAACTTAAAGTGCTCTAAATGCTAATAGCACATAAATACAATTAATTCTAACACAATCATGGGTTGTAAGATCTGGGTACAAATAATTCTACTATAAGACACTCAGCAATCATTTGTTAAGAATTTATTATGTTCCAGGCATTGCACAAGTTTTGTGGATTAGAAAGGAAAGAAAATACAAACTTTCCTTGCCCTCAAGGGACTCATATTCCAAACAATCTAATCAAACTCACATTCTTGTTAGGGAGACAACATGTAGATAACTATGAACATATATACTATGTACAGAGGAGATAGAAGATGATCACAGAGGAAAGTCACAAAGGTACCAAACTGTATATATAATTCAGATATAAAAAGTCACATTTTCAATAAATTTCTGGAGCAAAGAATAAATTATCATTTGGTAATTATGATTAGGTGAAGAGTTTATGACTAAAATAAGTTATAGAGAGAATCAAAAATGATAAAATAGACAATTTGATAGTGATAATCACTGTGATTATCTTCTGTATCACCATTGTCATTTTCTTTGATCAAATTTTTGTTTTTATCATTTTTTGACCTATCTACCTGTCCTTTAGAATTAAGGTGTTTCTCTTTTAAGTTTTGAATAGGTTAAGAATTTTTTTTATGGCATCATGATCAATCAATGATTGGTGAGGTCTTTATACCCCAATACCTGGTCCACTTTTCTAAAGGTGTCATGTGCAGCTGAGAAATACATAAATTTACTTGTATTCCAACTGCAATCATTTAAAAAGATTCATTTTCTCTAAGTTTTCTTTGGGTCCTTAATTGTTTTCTGGTTTATCTTTTGCTTAGATTTGTCTAGGTCTGTCTAGGGTATTTTTCTTTAGGACATTAAGGACACTCAATATTTTGCTTTCTTTGTCATTGTCTCTTTCCAATATAATTAACTTCTCCTTTGAGTATTCAGATGTTTGCTCTTAATGCATTACACATTAACTATTGATAGTAATTCATTATCTATGCTGTCTTTTATCATAATGCAATTCACCTGCTTGCCACTTTTTCTTTTTTCTGTATTTACTATAGCCTTTTCTGAGCTACCCTCATAATTGCTGCCTTTATCCTTTTTTTTCACTGTAACTGAATCCTAATAGATTTTTCTCCTTCCCTTTGTTTTAGCTTGATATTAATCTTTGTGTATTTCATGTTAAAATATTGTCAAATTCTATTTTTCAGTCTACTCTGCTGTCCTCTTCCATTTGCTGGTGAGTTAATCCATTCATGTTATGACTGTTAATTGTATTTTTTTTTTATTTCCCTCAATCCTGTTTTTTTTTTCTTTTGTATTTTCTCCCATTCTTTACTCCCACTTTCCTCACTAGAAGAGAGGAAATTTGCTTGACATTTGGGATTTTATAAGTGAAATAACCTGTTTCCTCCATTTTACAGATCTTCTCTTCTCCTTATTTTGCCTATAGGTTTTTTTTCTTCCTTTCCTTTTAATCCCCACTTCATTTACCTCTTTTCAACATTGAAGACTGTTTTGCTTGGAATTATTTCTTTTCTTTCTAGCCCTTTCTCTTAGACTCTTTTCTTCATCTTCTTTGTTATGAGCTTGTCTTTTATCTCTTTTGAGTTTAATTTATCCTGTGTAGAGATTTGTATATATGTGTAGGGAGGGCAGTGTGTGTGTGTGTGTGTGTGTGTGTGTGTGTGTGCATGTGTTCAATCTTTCTTTATCTGTTTCAGTTGAAAGTGAAGTTCATGGACTGATCATTCCTCCCCACCTTTTGATCAATAGCAATTTATCACATAAAATAAATAAAATCTTAAAAAACACACTAGGCCAAATGGTAAAATTATTTTGTGATAATAATTCCCCTCCCTTTCTTTATCCTTTCCTTTCAAGTATAGTTCACTGTCCTTCTGTATCATGAAGATAATAAATGCAACATCTATGCCTCTATAGCTCGGAATTGCAAAAAAGAGACTCTGTAGAGAAGGCAGAAGTAAAATGTTTATTTAGACATCAGAGTATCAAATCTCAGAACAAATGACTCCAATCTGACCTAGTAGTGATTGTATTCCAAAACCAGTAAATCCACCTCATTGTACAGCAAAGAACTTAAAGCACAATATCACAGCAGGGAGCCAAGTCTTCCTGTAACCTTTCCCCTGCTAGGGACTTCCCATAAACACTCATGAATCCTAACTGTCTGCTTCTATGCATCTTCTCTCTTTGCAATTCTCAGAGTCTTTCAGTCTTCTGGATATTCCAATCTCCAATCTCTCGATTGTATAGATTCTGAGTTCTCTGAAGGTTTCTGGTACCACACTGGATCTTGCCTGAAACTCCCTGAGGCTACTTTCTCAGCTCTGTTAGGTCTGGGTTGGAGTCAGGTTGGATCTGAGACAGCCTCTGTTTCTTGGAGGTTTCCATTAGATCCAAGGAAATTCCTGAAGTCTGCTCCCTCTCAAGCAGAGCTTTTGTAAGCCAGCAGGTAGGCAATTATGCCCCTGCCAGATGTCAGCAGGAAGCATCATGATGGATTTGCATAGAAATCATCAATTGCTTTCCCCAAATCCCCCCTGAGTCTTGTGTAGGCTGGGTCTGGAAGTTTCAGAACTTAGGTTGGGAGTGCTATGACCACCCTGAAGGCTATTAGTAGGGTATGTGTTTGGGGGTGGGGTGGGGATGTTATTGTGCCTGTGCTCTGTCCTCTGCTTGTCTCTCAATCTACACTGCTTGCTTATCTATCCTAGATTCTCTATGGAACTCTAGCTTTCTTTCCATGGATTCCTGGGTTGAGTGGGGGTACACAAAAGTAATGATTCCATCTATAGTCTAGTAGACTGCTGCCTCTCTAAGCACTCGATGAAGTGCTTGAGTGAAATCTGGAAGGTTCTTTAATCAGGCATGCCTCCATTTCTTCACAATCTTGGAATTTTGCATTGTTCTCTGAAACTCTATTATGAAACCTGCTTTAACTCCTCAAGCCATATGAATAGATCAAACATGAGGAAATATGCTCAACATATCAAGTAATAATATGTCACTGCATTTTGAGATTGTATCTAATCCCTATTGAATTGGTAAACATAATAAAAGATAATTAAATTCAATGCTGGCATGGTGAAGATAAAAGAGGTAAATTGCTACACAGCGATGCTGAGTTATGAATTGGTTCATCCCTTTTGAAAGTCATTATGGAATTAAACAGTGAAATTTTTAAAAAAATGTTCAGTGGTCCCACTACTAGGACTACAAGCAGATGAGTTCGGACCAGTGATGTCATAGTTCTATGCCAGTGGTGTCAAGCTCAAGTAGAAATAGAGACCATGAAGTGATTTAGTTTAAAAATGTAATATTATCTTTGTTTTATAATATTTTTATTTATTTGGTAAATATTTCCCAAATACACTTTAATTTAGTTTGGGCTGAACTTGGGAGTATTTCGGGGTACATGTACCACATGGGCTGCACTTTTGACACCTCTGGTTGAGGCAACTGTCAGAATGTGTGTTTCCTCTACTGATGCCTATTAGCAAGGCATCTATAACTTATAGATTTAGAGAGTTACTTGAAGCACTGGAAAGTTAAGTGACTGGCCCATAGTTACACAGCCAGTATTTCTCACAATCAAGACTTGAATCTAGGTCATCTTAACTCAAAGTCCAGCTCCCTATTCATGATGTGAAACCTTCTGGAGATTATTGATAGAGGAAAGAAAAATACCTATCTGTAGAAAAAATATTCCAAGAAATGATACTTGGATTAACATTTAAGAATTCAAAGGCTTGTTCCGGGGGAGCGGGGCCAAGATGGCGGCTGGGAAGCAGTGACTGGTGTGAGCTCCCCACCAAGTTCCTCCAAAAACCTGTAAAACAATGGCTCTGAAACAATTCTAGAGCTGCAGAACCCACAAAGTGGCAGAGGGAAGCAGGGCCCCAA
>CM053625.1:114316179-114332969 GCA_028646595.1 Phalanger gymnotis | reverse complement strand
AAGACATTATGAAATAGTTTCGGAGAAATCTTAGGAGACTTGCACAATCATGTGTAGAGTGAATTGAACTGGCTTGGAAAAAAACTTGAGATCTTATCAATGATAACAAAAGTGCATAGGAATGATGATGAGACATTCTACTTACTTCTTATCAGAGATAATAGAACCAAGGTGCAGAATGAAGCATTTATTTTTTGCACATGTCAAATATATAGATTTGTTTTCCTTTCCTGTTTGTTTCTTATAATGTTTTTTTTTCCTTTTTTATTTGGGGAAAAAGGGGAACTGGTGATAGTATTGCAAAAGAAAGAAATAGAATAAAATATAATCACATGCAAAGAGGAAGTTCAAAGAGGTAGCTTTGAAAATAATGAGTTAAAAAATGTTTAAAGCAATTTGTATGTAGTAGAAACATTCATTTTCACATACGGTCCTTTTAAAAATTCTACTTTGTATGTGTAAATGCTCTTTTGGGGTGTTTTTTTTTAAATTCAGAAAAGTATATTTTGATATTTTGATCCAATTTAATTTTTCCAAATGTGCCTTTGTGCTGAAAATGGTTTTAATAAAAGTAATTAGCTCACTGATGAAGTGAGTATTTGTGAGTCAAAGACGTATCCTGTCATTGATGAGAGAACTACCATTCTTCTAATCCCATAAATTCGAAACCTAAGAGTGGTCCTTGTCTCTTCACTCTTACTCCCCTTGTCTAATCAGTGAACAAGTCTCAACAATTCTGCCTCCCTAACAGTTTTCCTTTGGGTATCTCTCTTTAGTTATGTCATAATTACACTAGTCTTCAGATATCTTGTGTTTCAGAAGCTCAGAGGAAAACTGTATGTCCTGTTCCTCGCTGATCTTACCCTTGGATAATGAGAACATAGTACCCCCTGGGTTATACTTCGCAGCCATAATAAGTCATCTATTTTTATTCCCTTCTACTAAAGGAAAGTTGGTGTTATTTTTGTAATCTTTTTCCAGAAAATTCCTTTCCTACCTGGAATCATTGATGGAGTATTTTTCCCAAAAAGTCCTGAAGAGCTCCTGGCTGAGAAGAAATTCCATCATGTTCCTTATATCATAGGAATCAACAATCATGAATTTGGCTGGATTCTTCCAACTGTGAGAACATTGCATTTTTTTGCTTCCCCTTCTGCAGTCTGTAGGACCAGGGCTTCCTTGTACTTAAGCTGGAAAAAGAGTCTATGGCTTTATCAAGAGATAATCTGCTTTTGGTTCTGAGCTAATAACAATCCCCACCTGTACCCTCAACCCAACATAAAATTCATTCTTCAGTAGCTGCTCTAGGTAGCAGTAAAATCATTGGAAAGGCCAACCTGGTATTTGGCACTCACTGCTAAAATGGAATATTAAATCTGGAAGAAACTTTGGAGTACATCTAATCTAAATCTCTTATTTTACACATGGTAAAATTGAGGTTCATAGTAATGTGGTGAGTTAGTGGCATAACTGGGATTAAAACCTGGGTCTTTTCCTATTTTGTGTTATACTCTCTCTCCTACTGATGCCTGCCCCCAACACAGACAATCAGTTATCCAGTGACCTCATTGTCTTTTCCATTCATTCCCTTTTAAGAGTTGAGAAAGATCAGAATATTTCAGAGTTAGAGCCAAAAGGCAACTTATATTTTTTGTCCTCGCTGTAGAATATGATGCCACTGACTCCTCTTTTTCTGTATATCTGTCCCAACCCATTTTGTGTGTGTGTGTGTGTGTGTGTGTGTGTGTGTGTGTGTGTGACATTGGACTGCCTGTTGAACTGATCTTTCTTATTTATTTTCATAGATTCATTATCTATCACCTGCCCTACTGCATGGGCATACCCTAGTACTGTTTTTTTTCCTTCTTCTTTTCTTTCAATACTTTTGACAATCCTATCATTTCCCATGGATTTAACTATAATTTCTCTACAGATGACTCCTGAGTCCACATATCCAGCCCTCACCTCTCTCTTGAACTACAGTCCAACATCTTCAACTGGCTGATTTACATCTGCATCTGAATAGGTTATATGCATCTCAGATCTGACACATCTAAAACAGAACTAAATCTTTTCCCCTGAACTCATTCATCCTCTATCACTGATGAGAGAACCATGATTCTTCCAATCCCATAAATCAAAAACCTAAGAGTCATCCTTGACTCTTAACTCTTACTTCCCTTATCCAAGGGATAAAGATAACCAGCCTCAAGAATTCTGCCTCTCCAACAGTTCACCCATGAGAATCTCTCCTTACTCATATCATAGCCACTCTATTGCCTAGACCAGGCCTGCAAAATATACAGCCCACAGGCCATTTTCGGTCCACCAGAGGATTTTGGGCAGACCATGAAAAATGGAGAGGATATAAAAAGAAGTAAAAATGTAAGAAGTTCTTTGTCCATGCCCTGCTTAACCCATCTTCCACTAGTCATTTTTGTGCCTATCATGTAATTAAAAGAGTGGGTTGCCACTATGCACTCTCTCCTATTTGTCATGTGACCCATGGCAACCAACCATCACCAATCTGTCTCTAGTCTGAGAAGAGTAATTTCATGATAAATAAAAATCTTAAGTAAAAGTTATTAATTGATATTAATTGAAATTTCCCTTTTTAAAAAAATATGGTTTGTTTGCAAAATAAATTATTAATTATACCTTTACTCAGAAAATGAGGTGCTAAAAACCTGTCTGCAGCCTGAAGAAATTTAGCCTATTTTAATTTTAGACCCTACCTACTGCCAAGTTGTGCAGGTCTGTCCTAGACACTAATGTAATAGCCTCTTGATTGGTCTCCCTATATCCAAGTTCTTCTCTTCTCTAATCCATCTTCCTCAAAGCTGCCAAAGTGATATTTATAAAGTGCTGACTTAACCATGTCATCTCCCTATTTGACAAGTTTCAACAACCTCCCAGTGACTTTAAAACTAAATACAAACTCCTGGAGCATTTTATATCCTTCATACTCTGGCTCAACATATCTTTTCAGGTTAGCTACCCACTATTCTCTACATGCTCTACACTCAAGCCAAATTGGCTATTTCTCTTGCATAATATTCCAGCTTTTGTCTCTGTGCCTTCGAAAAGTTTTACTTATTCCTGTCTCTCCCTAGTCATCTCCACCTCTTAGGACTCCAGCTTCCTTAAAGACTCAGCTCAAATGCTACATCCTTCAATATGGTTTTCCTCATTTCTCCAGGAGTTAGTGCCCTCCTCAAGCACTGTATATTTTTTGTGCATATGCTTTATTTACTTATCAGTGTAAGTTAATAAAATGTCAGCTTCTAGTGGTCTGGATAATGCAAATCCCTAGGCCACTGTACTCTTCCCAGAGTTTGGTTCTGCTGTATGTATTCTATCTTCCATATTCCCTGGGCTTGCTTTTTGGTAAACATCTGCAATCTTCAATAATCTCAGGCTCTATTACAACACTTTTCTCAGCTGAAGAGTTACAGTTCTCTTTTCATTAAGGGCCAGAATCATTAGCCTAGGATTGACAGAAGTTTGTCCCTTTGATTCCCTCAGAACTTTGGCTCTTAGTTTTGCAACCACCAGGCATAAGGTAGAGAGGTCTACTCATTTCTGGTTGACAATTTTCTCTGATTCAAAGATGGCTTTTCTCAGTAAGGAGTTCTGCCTTTACTTATGGTCAGCCACATTATACTCCCGAGAGTCCTGTTAGGTCTCATGCAGATTAAATGCTGGTAAAAGAGCTTTGGAAGTGTTCTGTGTTCTAAGTGAAAATTTGCCATCTTGATGGCTTCTTCACATTCTATCTTCACCTCCCATCCTATCCAAGTTATAGAATATTACCTTTATACCTGAAAGTCTTTTTCTTTACATTTCAGTGTCTCTGCCTTTAATGATTTTCCTTCTTGTTGAAGTCTAAACAAGGATATGTGCTTAAAATGAGGTCATTGAACTAGAAGATCTTAAAGTTTACTTCCAGCTCTAAATCCTTTAATGAAATTATCCTCCCAAATTTAAATGACTGCTAATGAGAAGTAATTAGTTCATTCCATTACATTTCTCAGTGTTATTTACATTCTACTAGAGAACAATCTTATAATCTAAAGGAAACTCTAATGCTAGAATTTCTGGAATCACAAATGGCATATGGGAAACTTCTAGAGGCATTGCTGAAAGGTCTTCAGGTTCAGTTTTCCCCCTTACCTAGCTCCCTAAGTAAACCCTAATGATCAAGAAACTAGAGGTCTCATATTTTCTGATTATTTGGGCACCATAGGGATCTTCACATAAATGGATGTGCCTATTGGCTGGGTAGAAGTGGGCCACTTGCTTTTTTCATGCTTCCAAAGAACATTTTCCTAATTTCCACTTTAGACAATTCCTAGGATGCTTAATAAACCAGGTAAATTCATTGATTTAACTCAACATGAATCAAAATAAAAGGAATACTTTCCTTGTTTGTTTATCTCAGAAAAAGCTGCTTTATTTCATATGTTAACCATTGTTTTTTTTTATGTGAAATGACTATTTTGTGCAGTTGATGAAGTTCCCTCTCTCCGAAGGCATACCCGACCAAGAAACAGCAACAGCACTGCTATGGAGCTCCTACCCACTTGTTGTAAGACATGTAGAATTCTATAATGTCAGAGCTGGGAGGGAACTTAGACCTTGGAATGCCAGAGCTACAAAGGATATAGAATCTTAAAACATAAAATCTAATTATTCTAGGGGCATTAGAGACCATCTGGTTCAATGCTTTTATTTTAAAGGCAGGAGAATCAGAGGCTCAGAGGAGGGGATTGATTTCCCTAACATTATATATATTGTGCCAGGATTTAAATCAAGGTATTGTGACTCCTAATCCTGCATCCTTTTCAATGCACTAGGATGCCTCTAATCTTAAAGCAGAAAAAAAATCACTCAAAGAGGCAGAATTTTGCTAAAAAGTAAAAACTTTGTATTTCCCTCCTTTGCTTACAAAATAAAATCTTTAGCATGATTTTCCTCACTATAAGGTAGAGGTCATATAATGAATTAATGAAGCCTTCTCTAATCCTTTTCTCCCTCTAAGATGGAAGTACTCTAACCCTTCTCTGAAGGAGCCCCATATCACATTGTTCATATCTCTCTTATATACTTGTCATCTTATATGTTTTACTGTAATTTCTTTGAGGACAGGAATTCTGTCTTACTCACCTCTATACTTTCTAACATTCATAACACAGAGACTTAACATTTAAGTGCTAAAAATAGGGTTCTCTCACCTAAAATTTATAAATGTTTCCACAGAAACATAATATTAGGTGAAACAATATGCCAAAGGATGTTTAGTTCAGTGGTAGTGGTATAAATAGGTATTGGCTAAATGATGTTATAGCAAAGTATCATAACTTTATTGTACAGGTGGTTTATGATATAATGATATTGTGGTAAAAAGATGTTAGTTGGTACAATCTTATGTAATGCATACTATTTAATGAATGAATGGATGAAAAGTCAATTATCTCTCCCCCTTTACTTCTTTGTTTATCATTTCAGAAAATCCCCAAAGACCTTACTCCTATTTTAACTAAGGAATATCTTGGAATGACAAATGATCCTATCAAAAGGAAAGACCTGTTTCTAAACTTGATAGGAGACTTGATGTTTGGAATTCCATCTGTGAGAGTGGCTCGTTTTCATATGGGTGAGTTCCTGAGTAACAGCAAGGAGTAACACAGTCAACATTATTCATCTCAATGATTAGATATGTTTGAATACTCAGTATGGTAGCCCAAATTTTCTAGCCAGAGATAGAATAAGTAGCAAACACTTTTTGGGTAAAAAAGAGCATCAGGACTTTCAGAGGTAGAGAATCAAGATGATGGAGCAGAAAAGCACTTAGCAGAGCTTTCTAAATAATCCCCTCCAACTTTAAAATAACAACTCAAATTGAATTTTAGAGGGAAAGGGCCAAAAAAGGTCGGAGTGAGAGATTTTTTCCAAATGAAGACAACGGAGGAGATTGGAACGAGAGATCTGTGAAATAGGGGAGGAAGTTGGCCTGGAGATCATGTGGATGAAACATTAGTAGTGGGATTAGGTAGTGGAGAAAGACGCAGCAGCAGTTTTGGGAGCTCCTAAGCCTTAGATGGTAAGGGGACCTGGAAAATGGTAAGAGATTACAGACTACCTCTGTTCTAGCACAAAATGCAGGACCAGACATTGCTTGGCAACTTCATTGCATAAACCTACTTCTGGGCTAGAGTTTAAGGGCAGAGAGGAACATTTTTAGCTGAGGGATTGGGGGCCCCAAGAGATCATGGACCCTAACAAACAGTATCATTTCTGGTCCCAAGGAAGGAGTCTTCCTGAGGATCAGTACTGATTGCAATCCCAAGGAATCAGGGGCCATTTCTGGGCAAAAACTAGGGTACAGACCAAGACAGCAGTTACCACACCTCTCCCCAGATCATACTACCTTAGAAGCACCAAATTTCCAAAATTCCAGAACTAGCTCTGTGACCATTAGTGTGAAAAGCCTGAATCTTGAAACAGAGCTCCTCCCTACTCTCATGCCAAGAATAGTATCCAACATTAACATAAAGTTCCAAATCAAGAAATAGAGTGGAAAAAGGAACAAACAACAACAACAAGAAATAAATTGACTATAAAAAGCTAGTAAGGTTACAAGGAAGATCAAGACACAAATTTAGAAGACACAATGAAATTAAAATAGCTATAAGCAAAGATGCAGAGAAAAATAATGTAAATTGGACACAGGTCCAATAAGAATTCCTGGGAAAAAAAAAACTAAAAAATAAGTCAAAATCTAATGAGTGGTAGAAAATAAATAAATAATGAAATGAAAAGAAATAAAAAATTATGAACAGACAATTAACATCTTGGTAAATGAGGCACAAAAATAAGTTAAAGAAAATAACATCTTAAAGAAACAGAATTAAAAGAGCAATGAAAATTCACTTATGGAAATAATTCCTTAAAAAGCAGAATTGGTCAAATGGAAAAAGAGGCATAAAATCTCAGTCAAGAACTCCCTGAGACATCAAGAAACAAATTTAAAACAAAGTTAAAAGAATGAAAAAATAGAAGAAAAGGTGAAATATCTCTTTGGAAAAACAATTGACCTGGAAAATAGATTGAGGGGAGATAATTCAAGAATTATTGGACTGTCTGAAAGTCATTAAAGAAAGATCCCAGACATCATATTTCAAGAAATTATCAAGGAAAAAATGCCTTGAAATCCTAAAACAAGAGGGTAAAGTAGAAATTGAAAAAAAATCTACCAATTATCACATGAAAGAGATCCAAAAATTAAAACTTGCAAGAAAATTACAACCAAATTCCAGAGCTTCCCGATTAAATAAAAAACCATTTCAAGTAGCAAGAAAGAAGCCATTCAAACACTGTGAAGCCACAGTCAGGATCTTATAAGATTCAGAATCTATCACATCAAAGGAGCAGAGGACTTGGAATATGATGTTCTGGAAGGCAAAAAAGTTGAGATTACAAGCAAGAATAACTTACCCAGAAAAACTGAGTATAATCCTTCAAGTACAAAAAATGGATATTTAATGAAATAGATTACTTTCAAGCATTCCTGATGAAAAGATCAGAGTAGAACAGAAAATTTGAAAGTTGAATATAAGTTTCAAGACAAGCATATAAAGATAAACATGAAAGAGAAATCATAAGGTAATCAATAAGATTAAACTGCTTACCTTTTTGGATAGGAATATGATACATGTATCCTCTAAAACTTTTACCATTTTTAGGACAGTTAAAAAGATTCTAGATGGAAAGAGGGTGCAGAACTGAGTAAATTGTGTTGGTATTATGTAAAAAATAAAAGGTATAGATGGGAAGAATAGATTCCCTGGTAAAATGAAGAATGATATAAAGAATGGGGAAAAAAATCTCAATAGAGTTGCACAAGGAAGAGCTTTTACAGTGAAGGAGAAAGTGGGGGGGCAGCCAATACTTGACCCTCACACCTAAATTGGTTGAAAAAAGGGAATATGTATGAATGTATGCGTATATACTCAAACATTCATGCATATACACACATATATGCATATATATGTATGTCTATATGTGTATAGATATAGATACAGATACACACACAGTACTAGAAATTTATCTCTTGCAGCAGAGAAATAGGAGAGGAGGGGGATAAGAAAAAAAGGAATTAATAAGAGGGAGATAAAAGAAGACAGTGGTCAGAAACAAAACAGACTTTAGAAGACTGACAGGATAAAAAGAGAGAGAAAGCTAAACAGAAGAAAATAGGATAGAAGGAAATGCACACTTACCAATCATAACCATGAATGTGAATGGGATGAACTCACCCATTAAATGGAAATAGATAACAGAATGGATTATAGACCAGAATCCGACAATGTGTTGTTTACAAGAAACAGACCTAAAATAGAAAGACTCACACAGAATTAAAGTAAGTGGCTTTAGCAGAATCAGTTATGCTTCAGCTGAAGTAAAAAAAGAAAAGGAAGGGGTAGTAATTATGATTTCAGAAAAAGCAAAAGTAAAAATAAACCTAATTAAAAGGGATAAGCAGGGAAACTATACCTTGCCAAATGGCCACTAAATAATGAAGTAACATCAATACTAAACCTATGTGAACCAAATAGCATAGCATCTTAATTCTTAACACAAAAGATAATGGTTTTTTGAAAGGAAATAGACAATAAAACTATAACAGTAGACAACCTCAATTTTCCTCTCTCGGAGCTAAATAAATCTAAGTATAAGGTAAATAAGGAAAAAATCAAAGTGATGAATAGAATTTTAGAAAAGTTAGATATTATAGAACTTTGAAGAAAACTGAATGGCAATAGAAAGGAGTACACCTTTTTCTCAGTTGTACATTGTATCATCACAAAAAAATGACCATGGATGAGCACACAAAAATCTTACAACCAAATGAAGAAAGGCAAAAAAAATGAATGCACCCTTTTCATAATACAATAAACATTGTTTTTAATGAGAGGCCATGGAAGCATATATGAAAAAAAAATAATTGTAAACTAAATATTCTAATCCTAAAGAATGAGTAGGTAAGGGGCAGAGCCAAGCTGGTGGCTGGAAAGCAGGGAGTTGCTTAAGTTCTCCCCCAAATCCCTCCAAACACCTGTAAAAATTTCTCTGAACAAGTTCTAGAGCTGCAGAAGACACAAAAAAGCAGAAGGAAGTAGGTCTCCAATTCAGGATGGCATGGATGGTTGCTGGGAAGGGTCTATTGCACAGTGCTGGGAGTAGAGTGCAGCCCAGAGTGGGCTGCCCCAGAGCAGATTAGACCAGGAGTTGGGCCAGAGCAGGCCTTAGGGTAATTAGTCATGCTAATGTGGTAACCCACAAACGCCAAAGACCACAGAGCAGCTTAGTGGGAAAACTGCTACACCAGGTTAGAAAGTGGTCCAGTCACCAGCCCTGGTGGTGGCAGAGGTGGTGTGCTGATGGTGGCAGCAGCAGCAATAGGAAGCTCCTGTGGCTGCCTCCAGAGGTCTAGTGTCACCTGCTTCCCAAGTCCTTGGCTCACACAGTTGGAGGAATCAAGCACCAGACTAGATCGGGAGTGCAGGGATTGCTTTGCCCTGCTTGGATCTGGGTCACAATCCTGGTTGGCAGTTCTTATGGGAGGAGGAGTCCTGGTGTGGCAGAGCTTCTGGTGAAAGTGGAGTAGAAGTATCTCTGAGAACAGCAACGCAGCCTCTAAAGGTTGGAACAAAGCACTCTCTATTGTACAATCAGTCATGCCCTGACAAAAAGCTCAAAGGTCAAGTGGTTGGCTGGGAAAATGGTGAGGCAGCAAAAAAGATGCAGACTCAGACTGAAACTGAGAATCTAAAATCTTATTTTGGTGACAAAGAATATCAAAACATACAGCCAGAAGAAGTCAACAGAGTCAAAGAGCCTACATCAAAATCCTCCAAGAAAAATATGAACTGATCTCAGGCCATGGAAGAGGTCAAAAAGGATTTGGAAAAGCAAGAGAAGTAGAAGAAAAATGGGAAGAGAAATGAGAGAGATGCAAGAAAAGCATGAAAAATGAGTCAAGGACTTGCTAAAGAAGACTGAAAAAAAATACTGAAGAAGATAACACTTTAAAAAATAGAATAACCCAAATGGCAAAAGAGCCCCAAAAAGGCAATGAGGAGAAGAATGCCTTAAAAGGCAGAATTAGCCAAATGGAAAAGGGGGTCCAAAAGACCACTGAAGAAAATACCATCTTAAAAATTAGATTGGAGCAAGTGGAAACTAGGGACTTTATGAGAAATCAAGATATTATAAAACAGAAGCAAAAGAATGAAAAAATGGAGGACAATGTGAAATATCTCACTGGAAAGCCCAGTGACCTGGGGAATAGATCCAGGAGAGATAATGTAAAAAATTATTGAACTACCTGAAAGCCATGATCAAAAAAGAGTCTAGACATCATCTTTCAAGAAATTATCAAAGAAAACTGCCCTGATATTCTAGAACCAGAACGTAAAATAGAAATTGGAAGAGTCCACCGATTACCTCCTGCCAAAGATCCCAAAAAGGAAACTCCTAGGAATATTGTCTCCAAATTCCAAAGCTCCTAGATCACGGAGAATATACTGCAAGCAGCCAGAAAGAAACAATTTGAGTATTGTGGAGACACAATCAGAATAACACAAGATCTAGAAGCTTCTACATTAAGGGATCAAAGGGCTTGGAATAAGATATTCAGGAGGTCCAAGGAGCTAGGATTAAAACCAAGAATCACCTACCCAGTGAAACTGAGTATCATGCTCCAAGGCAAAATATGAATTTTCAATAAAATAGAGGACTTTCAATCTTTCTCAGTGAAAAGACCAGAGCTCAATAGAAAATTCGACACACAAATTAAACACAAAAATCAAGAGAAGCATGAGAAGGTAAACAAGAAAGAGAAATCATAAGGGCCTTACTAAAGTTGAACTGTTTTGTTTACATTCTTAGATGGAAAAATGATGTGTGTAATTCATGAGACCTCAGTATTAGGGTAGCTGAAGGGAATATACATATATATACACAAAGGGAACAGGGGGAATTGAATATGAAGGGATGATACCTAAAAAAAATTAATTAAATTAAGGGATGAGAGAGGAATATATTGAGAGAGGGAGAAAAGGAGAGATAGAATGGGGTAAATTATCTCACTTAAAAGTGGCAAGAAAAAGCAGTTCTGTTGGAAAGGAAGAGGGGTCAGGGGAGGGAGAATGAGTGAATCTTGTTCTCATCGAATTTGACACACTCATTTGGATATCTTACCCCACAGGAATATATGGGGAAGGGGATAAAAAATGGGGATGATAGAAGGGAGGGTAGATATGGGGAGGAGGTAATCAAAAGCAAATCTTTGGAAAAGGGACAGGATCAAGGGAGAAAATTGAGTAAAGGGGGTAGGATAGGATAGAGGGAAATATAGTTAGTCTTTCACAACATGAATATTGAGGAAGTGTTTTTCCAAAATGATACATGTCTGGCCTATGTTGAATTGCTTGCCTTCTTAGGGAGGGTGGGTGGTAAGGCTAGAGGGCAGAGAATTTGGAACTCAAAGTTTTAAAATCAGATGCTCAAAAGAAAAAAGTTGTTTTTGCATGCCATTGAGAAATAAGATGTATAGGTAATTGTGGCATAGAAATCTATCCTGTCCTACAGGAAAGTAACAGGAAAGGGCATGGGGAGGGGGGCAGTGGGGTGACAGAAGGGATGGCTGACTGGAAATGGGCAATCAGAATATATGCCATCTTGGAGTGGGACAGAGGGTAGAAATGGGGAGAAAATTTGCAATTCAAAATTTTGTCAAAATCAATGTTGAAAACTAAAATATTAAATAAATAATAAAATTAAAAATTAAAAAAAAGAATGAGTGAGTCAAAAACCAAATCATAGATGCAATCAACAATTTCATTAAAGAGAATGACAACAGTGAGAAGAAATTCCAAAATTTGTGTAATGCAGCCACAGCAGTAATTAAGGGAAAATTTATGTCTCTAAATACCATCAATAAAAGAGAGAAAGAGAAAATAAATGAATGCAACTAAAAACATAGAAAAAGAACAAACTAAAATTTCCCAACTAAACACAAAAATGGAAATGTTGAAAATAAGAGATTAATAAAATTTAAGGTAGAAAATAAGAATGAATAAATAAAACTAAAAATTGGGTTTATTAAAAATTAAATCAATAAATTAATTAATTTGATTATCTTTTAAAAACAAAGAAAACAAAATCACTACTATCAATGATGAAAAGGGTAAATACACCACCATAGGAGATGAATTAAAACAATTATTAGGATTTATTTGCCCAATTATATGCTAGTAAACTGACAATCTAAGTGAAATGGATAAATATTTAACATATATACACACATATATGTGTATATATTTATATGTCTGCATGAATATGTGCATATATAAATGCATATGTATATATACACAGATACACACATTTATTCATATATGCATATATATACACATATGTGTGTGTATATATATATACATATATATGTACATATATATACTGGCCAGATTAATGCAAGAGAAAATAGAATAATTAGTAACGCTATCTTAAAATCCCTACCTTAAAAAAAAAGAAATTGAAACAGCCATCAATAACCAGGAATAGATGGATATACAAGTGAATTCTCCTAAACTTTTAAGGAACAATTAATCACAATACCATATAAATTACTTGGGAAAAAAAGAGGTAAAGAAGAAATCCTAACAAATTCCTTTTGTGACACAAATATTGTTTTGATATCTAAATCAAGGATAGCCAAAACAAGGAAAGAAAATTATAGACCAATTTCCTTAATAAATATCGATGCAAAAATATTAAAAATAATACTAGTAAAGAGATTGTAGCAATGTATCACAAAGATTATGCGTGTACTATGAACAAATGGAATTTATATCAAGGATGCAGGGCTGGTTCAATATTAAGAAAACTATTGACATAATTTGCTATATCAATTATGAAAGCAACAAAAGTCATATGATTATATCAATACACAGAGAAAAAGATTTTGACAAAATACAATACCTATTCTTATTTAAAAAAAACACTAGAAAACATAGGAATCAATGAAATTTTTCTTAAAATGCTAAGTAGTGTCTATCTAAATGCAAGCATTGTCTATAACAAGACTGAACTTAAAGCTTTTCCAATAAGATTACAGGAGTGAAGCAAGGAAGTCCATTATCACCATTATTCTTCAGTATTGTGGAATCCTGTATGTAGAAATAAGAGTAAAAAAAGAAACTGAAGGAATAAGAGCAGGCAACGAAGACACAAAGTTAGGACTCTTTGCAGATGATATGATGGTATATTTATAGAACCCTAGAGAATTAATTAAAAAAAAAATGAAAAACCTAGTTGAAACAATTAACAACTTCAGCAAAGTTTCAAGTTATAAAATAAACTCACACAAATCAATTGCATTTCTATATACTACCAACAAAACCAGCAGCAGGAGATGAAAAGAGACATTTCATTTAAAATATCTTCAAATAATATAAAATACTTAGAGTCCAACCTGCCAAAAGCCCAGAGATTACATAAAAAAATTATACATATATATATATATATATATATGTATATACACACACACACACACACACATACACACACATATATTTTTGGGTATATGTGTATACATATACATATACACATACATACATACATACATATATATATATGTATGTATGTATACACAAAATGTAGGGGAGAGGAACAATTTGTGCGCACAGGACAATGTTTGGCCTAGATAAGCCAAACTACAATTTCAGACTCTGAACCCATGAGTTTATTTTGATTCATTGAAAATTCTAGATTTTTTAAAAAGAGTATAGATACATTTTATTTTCATATCATCTTTAGGTCCTAATATGTTGCTTTTGTTATATATTCTGCTTGTCCTACCTAGAATTTAGTTTTGACTAGATAATTTCCCTATTAAGTAAATTGCAGCAACTTCCAATTAACTCCAAGATCTAATATTCCAGTTACTTGCCCAGGACCACGCAGCTAGCAAATATGACCAGCATAGAAGAATAACAAGGAACAATCAGATACTGAGAACTAGGAGAGAGCAGCGTCACAAAAACCTTGAGAAAACATTATCCAGGAAGACAAGGCAATCATCAATGTCAAATGCTATAAAGACAATAAGGAAGATCAGGAATGAGAAAAGGCCAGTTCTCATAAGAACTTAAGAGAACATTCATGACATTGTAGAGGGCAGTTTCAGTTGAATTAAGAAGTTGGTAGCCAGACTGTACAAGATTTCAAAGAGAATGAAAGGAAGAGAAAATGGAAGCATTAATCATAATCTTCTTTCTAGAGGACTTTAGCCATGCAGGGATAGATAGATATAGGATGATAGCTACTGGGAAGGACCAGATCATGGGAGATTTTCATTTTTAAAGATGGAGGAGACATGGTCAGGTTGGAATATGAGAGTGGGGATAAAAGTGGGGGCAATTTGCTGGAGAAACTAGAAGGTGGAATTAACGATCCAGGTAAAGGAATTTACCTTGGCAAGAAGAGCCACTCCTTCAACTGAGACCACTGTGAAGGAGCATTTGAAGGAGATACTCAAATGATATGAACTTAAGAAATGGAGGAGGGAGGAGCTCTTGCCATTTATTCTCAATATTTTTCAGTAAAGCAAGAGTCAAGGTCCTCAGATGAGAGGGTGGGAAGCTTAAGGAGAAATGAGAATGTTGGGATAGTGAATCAATGGAATCTAGAAAAAGAAAGATAACAAATATTTAGTTCCATTGTACTCTACCCTGGTCATACCATATGTAGAGTATTTTTTTTTTTCATTTCTGCATGCCACATTTTGGAATGATATTAATAAATTGGAGAGTGTTCTGGGAATAGCAAAGAACATTGTGAAACAAATCAAGTCTTAACTATATGAAAATCAGTTACAAAAACTGGTGATTTTATCATGGGGAAGAAAAGGTTGAGGAAGGACATGATAGCTTTCTCCAAGTACTTAAAAGGGTATCTTGTGGGGGGAGGGGCAATGATCAGGTTTGTTCTGTTAATCTACAAAGGGAAGAGGTGAGAGTGAGAGGTTAGTTATGAAAAGACAAAGTTAGGTTTAATGTAAAGAAAAACTACTTACCAAGGAGAGGTATCAATAAGTGGAATAAATGGCCTGCCATCAAAAGTAGTGGCTTCCCCCTCACAGGAGGTCTTCAAGTGGATGATGGTTGCTCACTTGTTGGTTAGGCTGTTGTGGGATTTTTTTCAGGCATGGAGTGGACTACGAAGCTCCTGAGGTTTCTTTCAGTGCTGAACTTCTGTGTATCTTTCATTCATCTAGGGGTAGAATAATGTTACATTTGCCTAGGAATAAGCAACAATCTGATAGAGATGAGCGGAGAGTCAACTAGATGACCACTTAAGGTCTTAGACAACTAAAATTCCCTGAATGAGATTGTAGATCTCTCAGTGAACTGAAGGTAGTCTTTGACATTAGGAAAAGCACATGGCTATCAGTGCCATCCGTCACTCGGCATATCTCTGTCAGCACCTCTAGGTCTCTTATGTACCAGGAACACAGGGTCCCCAATTAATTAAACTAGCCTAAGAACTCAGAGCAAAATTCTTTCATATTTCCCAAGAGATTCCCAAGGGATTCCCCTGTAAGCAAGTACATCTGAGGTAGAAAATGTGATATACTGAGTTTTCTATTCTTTCTTTCAGCATCAGGTGCACCCACGTACATGTATGAATTTCAACATCGGCCAAGCTTCTCAAACAACCTGAAACCAGAGACAGTGAAGGCAGACCATGGGGATGAAATTCCCTATGTCTTTGGGGCTCCATTTTTGAAAGGTGATTGATCTTGTCTTGTTACAAAAAAACTTGTCAAAACATTACTTCCTGGGTATTTGGAAAATAATATTTAACTTTAACAATTACTTAGCCTTTTAATTTACCAGCTATCTCACTTGATGTTCATAACATCTCCTATGAAGGAGAAAATCAAGTCAAGTCAATAATAATTTGTTAAGTACCTACTATGTGCCAAGCACTGTGCTAATCACTGAGAGGTGCATGGAGAAGGAATGATGCAAAGTCAGCAAAAGATGGCCCCTTCTCTTAAGCTCATTGTTTAATGGGAAAAACAATATGTAAATAAGTACAAACTAGATAGATAGATAGGTGAGGTAAATTAGAGATAATCATGTCAGAGAGAAGGCACTAAGAATAAGGAGGACCAGGAAAGACCTCTTTCAGAAGGTAGAATTTTAGCTGAGACTTGAAGGAAGCCAATGAGGCCAAGGCAGTTATCAAGAGGGTGAGAATTCCACTTATGGAGGGGACAATCAATGAAAATACACTGATGGGAGATGGAAGGTCTTATGTAAGGAACAGCAAAAAGTCCAGTGTCACTGGATCACAGAGAAAATGGGGGAAGGAGTGGAAATTTAGGTATAAAGGAGACTGGAAAGGAAGGGATTGGCTAAGCAATGAAGGCCTTTAAATGCCAAACAAAGAATTTTTATATTGATCTTGGAGAGCAACGAGAGTTTCTTAAATGGGAATGGTTATTAGCCATTGCTTCCAGGTAAGGAAACAGGCCCTGAGAAAAGAAATGCATTCCCTAAATTTAGAGGCAAAGCCAGAATTAGAATGAAGGTCTTTGGTTCCACACTCCCCACCCTCAGCTCATCTCACCAGATAATCTATCCTAAGCCTTATGTGTCATCACGGAACAAGGGTTTCCTCTTGCCACAAGGAGTAAGTGGCATCTGGGGATAAATTAA
>CM053625.1:114277609-114315679 GCA_028646595.1 Phalanger gymnotis | reverse complement strand
AGTTTCCACATTCCTGGTCTATGCACTGGAGGCCCATTTTCTTTCAAGCACAGCACAGTTGATTCTGGCCACCTTTATTTTTCTTCCCGAGGATTTCTATGTATTACCCACTCTGAGAGAAAAACTGAAAGCACACCACATTGACACTTTAATTGCCACTCCCCACATAGGCTTTGAGGTTGAATGTTTAATACAATGGATTCCTAGACTTTAGATGCCAAGCTAAAAATGAGGTAACATAGGAGAAATGGATTTCATGTCAGAAGACCTAGAAATAAGTAAAATCTAAACTTTGCTACTTATTACCTATGTTACCTTGGACAAGTCACTTAGTCCTTAGTTTCCCTATCTATAAAATAAAGGGATGAGTCTACACCATGGGTGGGGACCCTGCAGCCTCAAGGCCACGTGTGGCCCTTTAGGTCCTCAAGTTTAGCCCTTTGACCATTGGTCAAAGCAGTAGATGGTTCCTATAAGTAAAATTTTATGATCTATATACTATTTATTTAGTATTAATTATCCTCCTCAAAATCTCTCTCCTACTAAGCTATTGCTTATGCCTGAAATCCCACCATTAGAGTTTAATTCCTTTATAGTTAGTGCTTCCTCTCTGAATATATCTGCCCATGGTCCAACACTCGTTATGTATTATTCGATTGTTTCTTAACATTACCTCTACAGAAAAGGAAGGTAAAATCCTCATAGGATTAGTGAATAAAGGTAAAAAATAGAGAGGTATTGGGTCAGAGCATCACCTGGGGAGGACACACAAGGATGTATGTGACATTGTAAAGTGCAGGAGTCATGGGAGAGCTCAGAAGTAGGAATGGGTGTGAAAGGAACATGAGATAGGCACTGAGCATATACCTCATAATTTTGTTACTAAAAATATTATAGACACATTCTAATATCTTCAATTCTCATTTTCAGGGGGCTTGCCAGAGGAAGAAAAGAAACTTAGCAGGACTGTGATGAAATACTGGGTCAACTTTGCTAAGAATGGGTAAGACTGGTAACAGAGGGGAATTTTGGTGATTTTGCTTCACTGTGTTTAGTATGTATCTCCCTCTCCTTTTTGTAACCACTACTGCTGATTCAATGATTATTTTTATTTTTAAAATATTGATTATTTTTTTTCAGAAACCCTAATGGAGAAGGATTGCCAAACTGGCCTGCCTATGATCAGAATGAAGGCTACCTCCAAGTTAACATCGCCCCCAAAGCAGCCAATAAACTGAAAGAGAAAGAAGTAGAATTTTGGACAAAGGTCATGTCAAAGGAGCCAGCTGGAGCGAAGAGAGAACACATTGAGCTTTAATCTGTGGAGGTCTGCCATCAGATAGTAAAGAAGCCTCCATAGACCTCAATGGCAAGGGATTTTGGTTTTACTTGGCAAGGATGTCTGGCCTTTTGGTGATTAGAGAGCTTCTCAGCACGGAGGTGGAGGGGGGAGAAACAGAAATACGCCATAGATCAGCCTGATGAAGGGATGGAGACAAAAGTTAAGCACTGGGGGCCATGAAGAGCCTAAGATTACTTTCTCTTATGAATGCTTTTAGTGGGAGAAGATGGCTTTGGATTATACTAAATAAAATCCACTTTACTTGAAATTGTTGCTACTTGTGTCAGTGTCTTGGTCTTGGGAATTAGATGAATAAGTCCTTCCCTGAAATAAAGCTATTATCCTTCATGCCCAGGTCTTACTTTTTCTTTTACGAGGCAATGGTGGTTAAGGGACTTTACCAGGGTCACACAGCTAGTAAGTATCAAGTGTTTGAAGTCAAATTTTAATTCAGTCCTCCTGACTCTAGGACCCATGCTCTCTCCAATGTGCCACCTACTTGCCCCTATGCCCAGTTCAAGTCATGGCCTTTGCTACGTACCTTAGAGGTTTGAGGTTACAATTTAATGTATATATCTAGACTTTAAGACATTAACAAATGAAATCGTTAAAAGACATTTATTAAGTGCTTCTTACAAGCCAAGCATTAGGGAGAAAAATATAAAAGTAAAGCCATACCCAATAATAGATGTGAATATATCTGATCATAGCCATAGTCCCTGCCCTAAAGAAGTTTCCATGTTAATACTACACAAATAAATGGGGGATGGTGGCCAGGGAGGAGTATTTTGGTTTGGAAAGTAACAAGTGATGAGTGGAAGCATAGGTGAAGAGAATGACACATCTTTCCAAAAATAATGGTAATATTGATTCAACTATGGTTACTGAGAATTGATTCACACTTTGTTTCATCTCCGTTTCAGAGGCTACATTGAGTGCACAATCACCTGCTAACAGAAAATCATGCACAAACACTCTTTCCACTTTGGTCTTGGCTTGTAGCTTTATCAAGTTGAAAAATTCACCATCAGTGTGGTAGCTGACCTTGATGCCATGTTCATCCTCATTGAAATCATTTGACAACATGACTGAAAAGAACATGTTAAAAAGCATGGGAGTAAACACACAGCCTTATTTCACTTCAATGGTGATTGAAAAGGTACAAAAACCATTTTTCAGAACCCAAGCAAGCAAGCCATCATGAAATTGACATACAATGCTGATGAAGTTTTCCAGGCAACCAAATTTTGACATAATTTTCCATAAGTCCTCAGGACTAACAGCATCAAAGTCCTTGGTCAGATCTGTAAATGTTGTGTACAGACCTCTGTTCTCCTCTTAGCATTTCTCCTGGCTACAGAATTAGACAGGATAAGGAAGGATATTGTGATAGATGTATGAGCAGCAGCAAGGTATCTGTTGAGTGGTTGGCTAGAGAGTAAAATGAACCATGGCTAGAGCTGGCCTGATATGGTGGGCCCTATGAGGCGTTCACCAATCAGAATAGGAGATATGGAAATAAAAACGTTAAAACCTTGGGGTTATATTGTCTGGCTTGATTGGCATTGGCACATCTGGGTTGTTTTATTGTTCTAGATGACTTGTCTTAGTTACAGAAATGTTCTTTCTCACAATCTAATTCAACCGACCAGAGATTGTGCAGAACTTCTTACATTCTCCTTCTCTATGATGACCAAAGTCATCATCCTATGCTGGCTATCCCTATATCATCACTATCCTTTGACAAAAAGCCCCCCTGCCCACATACTATAGTGTAGAAGCAAGACGCCATACCACACATGTACATTAAGCCTTAAGGTCATTATGGTATATTTATGCTCAGACTTCTCTGTCTTGATTCCAACTTTATTTCCTAGCAATAGCAATCTTTGTTCTTCATTACTTATTTTTTTTTCTCTTCCTCTACCTAGAATAGTCCATCTTGGTCCAAAACAGTAAATAATCAATCCCTAGCATGATGACACTTTCTCTACAAAGCAGAGGTTGGAGAGGGAATAGAAGAATAGTTTATACCACTTCCACTCAAAACGAGGTATGTTAGCCATTACTATCTTCATCATCCAAGCTAGGTTTCACCAAGTTTCATTCTTTTGCTATCAAACAGTTTCCTTGCCTATTTTTATTTCTGTTTAAGTAAATTTTAATTTATTTCCAAAGTTCCACTACAGCTGATTCATTGCTTACAGATACATTTTTTTTGAATTCTAATGCCATGGTTACCATAAGTAGAATAGCATATGTCAGTTAGCCAACCAGGTATAATTCCTGTTCTGTCTTTACCTTGATTTTTATTCAGCATCTCTATCCAGCCACAAAATGAATTCTTACAAAGCATATTTTTGGGTACAATTCATGAGCTCATCTTGCCTAGATGAATGTTGGGTGGTAGCTACATAAAACTACTCATTGATTTTCAGCATTACCAAGAATTCTGTCACTTTTGTAATGGAAGCCAGGCCTTGGTTCGACTCAATGGCATGGGATATTCTCCACCAATGGAAGCAATTCCTCATTTTTCAAGAAATAGTAACCATTTCGTATGTCTTTGCTGACATCAATTGGACCTATCAAGTGCAGAGGTCTACCACCACCACTGTTTTGTTGTGGACTGTTTTCTGTCTTAGGGACATGGCAGCAGGCCAGTGTACAAGATACTTGAGACTAGTGCCAAGTTTATGCTCCTACATACCTGAGGATACAAAGGAATTTGAGGATTTGGAGACCATTTCTGACACATCCTTAAAAGCAAGATAGTCAGCATAGTTATTCCTTAAGTCCATCCAACAGAACAAAATATAAATTATGTCAAAAGTTCTTGCCAGGAGTGGCCAATCATGTAAGATAAATATAACCACATGGGAGTCATTTTTCTCTCCTTTGGGAATGCATAGATTGCTATATGACTGAGGCCAATATCTGTCAATTCCTTTACTCTCTTAGCTAGAGGCAGAACTCCTTCCAATGCCAAATCACTTGGCACTAAACTAGTTTGTAGCTTATCACTTGTCTATGCCAATTATCTTCTCTGATTCCTTGGTTAGGGATTTGGGGATACTGGGATAAAATATTTCCATACATGGTAAAAATTTTTCTCTCCATATGTAGCTGATCATATCTAACAATTTTCAATGTGTAGTGTTCTCTTCACTGAAGTTGTGTTGTTAAGCAAAATTGTCTCCTTAGTATGGCTTTTTTTCTTTTGAGTGGAAGTACTTTCAGCTGTTAAGTGCTAAGCCCCAGGCCCAAAGCCCTATCAGGTGTGAAACCTGTGTGGGTGTAGATTAATGACTTAAGAGGGGCCAACTAGAGAACCAATGGTCTCTGGCCGAGGCGGGCCTTGAGAACGCCAGAGGCTGGGCTGCGAGGAAAGGTGAGCCAAGAGACAGTTTCAGCAGAAGTGGAAGCTGCTGCGGAAGCCGGAAGCTGCGGAAGCCAGAAGCTGCAGAAGCAGGGCTTACCTGTGTGTAGGCCCAGGAGTGCGAGCAGGAACTTGAGGCCAGTAAAAATGATTTGGCTAAATACTATCTTGTTTTCCTATGGCCTCCTGGTTACTCTTGTGAAGTGGGCTTTCTGGGCCTGGAGTCTTTTTGTCAAGCTGTCGGAATGGGGAGGCTGGTTCACGGATCGGCTGCGGTGGGGCCTAAATAAATTTCTTGTTGTTTTCTCCTTAGAGAACCTCTCATACCTTGTGATTTCGAACCATTCAACCATACACATGATTATATTTGAGATTATAAATTCGGCCTTCCTACTACAGAAATGTCTTTCCAAACCTCAGAATATTGTATTAGGACTAGTGTGTCTACTTCCAGTCTAAGATCAAATTAGCCTGTTAGACTCTCTGGTTGGTACTTTTAAAAGGGACATTTGGAATTCTGGTCCCACATATGATATCCTGATGGTTATCACCACCTGTCCATGGAATGGTCCAACAAAATATTTTCATCAATTTTCTAGAATCCACCAGTAGGCAGTGGTCACGCCATTCTCCATGCTAATTCTTTGATCAAAAAAGGAGGTGCCCCAGGGGTCTTTCAATTTTTTTCCCTCAAGTTTCATTTAAAAAAATGTGAAATTCCATAAATTATTACATAGTGGATTAACTATTTCCTTCTTTTTGTCAGTATCAACAACTGTTTGCAGTGATAGTATGCTGCATACCAATTGATGCAGGGGTGGAGAACCTGTGTCCTTGAGGCCACATATGGCCTTCTAGTTTCTTGGGTGTGGCATTTTCACTGAGTCCAAGTTTTACAGGGGGGATTTGTCCTGTGAAGTTTGGGTTGTCAAAAGACCACATGTGAGGACCTAGAGGGCCACATGTGGCTTCAAGGCCATAGCTTTCCAACCCCTTAGTTGGTGAGTGGTTCTCTTATGTAGTTAGTAACTCTTCATTAGTTTTTTTAATTATTTTTTTTTTATTTTTAGTTTGCAACACTCAATTCCACAAGTTTTTGAGTTACAAATTTTCTCCCCCTTTTTCTCCTCCCTGCCTTCCCCCGAAGTAGGCATGTAATCTGACGTAGGTTCTACATATACCTTCACATTAAACTTATTTACATAATAGTCAAGAGAAAGCAAGTAGTATCCCTCAATCTGCATTCAGACTCCATAATTCTTTCTCTGGATGTGGATAGCTTTTTCTATCATGAGTCTTTTGGAGCCGTCCTAGAACTTCGTATTGCTCAGAAGAGCCAAGTCTATCAAAGTTAGTGATCACAGATAATGTGTGTCTGTAATCGCATATAAAGTTCTCCTGGTTCTGCTCCCCTCACTCAGCATCACATCATGTAAGTCTTTCCAGGTTATTATGAAGTTTGTCTGCTCCTCATTTCTTATAGCACAGTAGCATTCCATTACAGGCATACACCACAATTTGTTTAGCCATTCCCCAATTGATGGGCATCCCCTTGATTTCAAAATCTTTGCTACCACAAAAAGAGCTGCTATAAATATTTTTATACATATGGACCTTTTCCCACTTGTGTGATCTCTTTGGGACACAGCCCTAGAAGTGATATTGTTGGGCCAAAGGGTATGCAAATTTGTATAGCCATTTGGGCATAGTTCCAAATTCCTCTCCAGAATGGCTGGATCAGTTCACAACTCCAGTAACAATATAACAGTGTTCCTATTTTCCCACATCTTCTCCAGCATTTATCACTTTCCTGTTTTGTCATGTTAGCCAATCTGACAGGAGAGATATGTGGTACTTAAAAGTTGTTTTGATTTGCATTTCTCTAATCAATACTGATTTAGAGCATTTTTTCATATGACTATAGAAATCTTTAATTCCTTCCTCTGAAAACTGTCTGTTCATATCCTTTGACCATTTATCAATTGAAGAATGACTTGCATTCCTATAAATTTGACTCAATTCCCTGTATGTTTTAGAGGTGAAGCCTTTATCAGAGACATTGGTTGAAAAAAATTCTTTCCCAGTTTGCTGCTTCCCTCCTAATCTTTGTGGCATTGGTTTTGTTTGTACAAAAACTTTTCAATTTAATAATTCTTTCAATTTCATAAATTCTTCCCTTCTCCATAAATCTGACAGGTATACTACTCCTTGCTCTCCCAAATTGCTTAAAATATCAGCCTTCATATCTAAATCATGAACCTGTTTAACTTTATTTTAGCATATAATGTAAGATATTGCCCTATGCCCAATTTCTGCTATATTATTTTCCAGTTTTTCCAGCAGTTTTTGTGAAATAGTGAATTCTGAACCCAGAAGCTGGACTTCTGGGTTTTATCAAAGAATAGATGGCTATAGTCATTTGTTGTGAACCTGATCTATTCCACTGATCCACCACTCTATTTCTTAGCCAGTACCAAGTAGTTTTGACGATTGCTGCTTTATAATATAGTTTAATATTTAGTATGGCTAGGTCACCTTCCCTAGAACATTTCTTTTCACTAATTCCCAGGACATTCTGTATCTTTTGTTCTTCCTTCATAATTTTCTTATTATTTTATTCACCTCTATAAAAATTTTTTGGTAGTTTGATTTGTATGGCACTAAATAAGTAAATTTAGGTAAAATTTTCACTTTTATTATATTAGCTCAGCCTAACAATGAGTAACTGATGTTTTTCCATTTATTTAGATCTGACTTTAATTGTGTGAAAAGCGTTTTCTAATTGTGTTCATGTAGGTCCTTGGTTTTTCTTGGCAGATAGACTCCCAAATATTTTATAATGTCTACAGTAACTTTAAATGGAATTTCTCTATCTCTTCTTGTTGGACTTTGTTGGAAATATATAGGAATGCTGATGATTTATGTGAGTTTGTTTTGCTAAACTTTGCTAAAGGTAGCTATTATTTCAAGTATGTTTTTTTTACTTGATTCTCTAAGTAAATCATCATGCCATCTGCAAAGAGTGATAACTTTGTTTCTTCTTTGCCTATTCTAATTCCTTCAATTTTTTTTTCTTCTCTTATTGCAACATTTCTAGTACCAAATTGAATAATAGATGAGCTAATGGACATCTTTGTTTCACCTCTGATCTTACTGGAAATGCATCTAGCTTATCCCCATTACTTATAATATTGGCTCTTGGTTTTAGATAGATGCTATTTATCATTTTAAGGAAGACTCTGCTTATTCTTATGCTTTCTAGCATTTTTAATAGGAATGGATGTTACATTTTGTCAAAAGTTTTTTCTGCATCTATTGAGAAAATCATATGATTCTTGCCACTTTTGTTGTTGATATGATCAATTATACTAATAGTTTTCCTAATATTGAACCAGACTTGCATTCCTGGAACAAATCCTACCTAGTCATAGTGTATTATTCTCATGATAAGTTGCTGTAATCTTTTTGCTAATGTTTTATTTAAAATTTTTGCATCTATATTTACTAGGGAGATGGGTCTATAGGTTTTTTTCTGTTTTGACTCTTCCTAGTTTATATATTAGTCCCATATTTGTATCACAAAAAGAATTTGGTAGGATTCTGCCTATTTTCCCAAATAGTCTATAAAGTATGGGAATTGTTCATTAAATGTTTGATAGAATTCACATGTAAATCCATCTGGACCTTGAGATTTTTTCATAGGGAATTCATTGATGACTTGTTCAATTTCTTTTTTCTGAGATTGGGTTATTTAAGTATTTTACTTCTCTTTCTGTTAATCTGAGCAATTTGTATTTTTGTAAATATCCATCCATTTCCTTAAGATTATCAAATTTATGGGCATACAATTGGGCAAAGTAATTCCTAATTATTGTTTTAATTTCCTCTTCATTGGAGGTGAATTCACCCTTTTCATTTTTGATGCTGGTAATTTGGTTTTCTTCTTTCTTTTTTTAATTAAATTGACCAAGGGTTTATCAATTTTATTGTTTTTTTATTCCTAAAACCAGCTCTTAGCTTTATTTATTAGTTCAATATTTTTCTTGATTTCAATTTTATTAATCTGTCCTTTTGTTTTCAGTATTTCTTATTTGCTATTTAATCGGGGATTTTCAATTTGTTCTTTTTCTAGCTTTTTCAGTTGCATGCCCTATTCATTTATGTCCTTTTTCCCCTATTTTATTCATGTAAGTATTCAGAGATATAAAATTTCCCCTAAGAACTGCTTTTGCTGCATCTCATAAATTTTAGTACATTGTCTCATTATTGCCATTCTCTTAGATGATGTTACTGATTGTTTCTTTGATTTTCTGATTCTATGCCAGCTTCACAGCCCCTGTGAAATAGAACTTAACCATTATTAGGAAGGATTTCTCCTTTTTCAGGGATATATATTTAAAGCTACATTTTACCTTTCATAATTTTACACTAAGCAACATTTGAATTCTGTCTATCTAGCTTTATTAATAATAAGAACTTACCTTTATATAGTGCTCTAAGATTTGCGAAGCATTTTAAATACATTATTTAATTTGATCCACACAACAATTCTGTGAAGTGGTGGTTCTTATCATCTCTATATTGTAGATGAGGAAACTGAGGCTAAGAGAAGCTGTGTGACTTTCCTGGGGACATATAGCTAGCTAGTACATGGCTGAGGCCTCATTTAAACTGACTTGAAGTCCAGTCTCCTATCCACAGTGACAACTAGCCTTAGGTTAGAAAACAGGTCTCTAACATTTTTCACACATTCTAAGATTTCCCCCTTTATTTTCCTGCTGGAATTTTTACTCCCATTTTCCCAATATTTGGGACAAATGGCTCCCCAATCAAGTTTTCCTTTTCTTCTCCAACTGTTCTTCCAATGTCTGATGATCCCTAAATTCATCTTGACTGCCATCACCTTTGTGATACAATAGAAAGCACACTGAATTTGGGGTCAGAGGTCTTCAGTCTAGATCAGGGGTGGGGAACCAATCTAGGTCTGGTTCAGGTCTAGGTCTACATCCTATATCTGCTACTTGCTACCTGTATGACTAGGGCAGCTAGGTGGTGCAGTGGACAGAGCACCAAACTTGCAGACAGGAAAGCTCATCTTCCTGAGCTCAAATTTGGCCTCAGACCCTTACTATCTGTGTGATCTTGTGCAAGTCACTTAATCCTGTTTGCCTCAGTTTCCTCATCTGTAAAATAATCTGGAGAAGGAAAGTCAAACCACTCTAGTATCTCTGACCAAAAAATACTGCCACAAAGAGACTGAAAAATGACTGAAAAACCTATGACTAGGATAAATTGTGTAGCCTTTATGACCCTCAGTTTTCTCATCTGCAAAGTGAGGAATTTGTACTCAGTTACTACCAAGATTCCTTCAAGAGAGGTAGCACAGTAGGTAGAACTTCAGTCCTAAAGTCAAGAAGTCCTGAGTTCAAATCTGCTTTGGACACTGTATCATCCTGGACAAATCATTTAACTGCTATCTGCCTCAGTTTCCACAACTGTAAAATGGGGACAATAATTGTATCTACCTCATAGGTTTGCTGTGGGGATAAAATGAGATAATATTTACAAAGCACTTAGCACAGTCTTTGGCATAGAGTAGACACCTAATAAATACTTGTTCCCTCCTCCTTCCCTTCCTAAATCTGAGTCTGTAAACCCATTGATGTGTGAACACACAATTACTCACTCATATCCTCCTGCCTGTGCCTGTATTCTTTTTTTCTTCTAAGCTGTTCTGGGCTAGAAAAAAAATATTTCAGCTATTTTTGTTGTTGTTGTGCTCACTGTTGTGTTCAAACATTTTTTACAAGTTATTTAGTGGCTTAGGTTGGGAGCAGAAATGTTCAATCCCTTCCATCCTCTTGGTTCTACCCTCCTAAATCATAATTTCAACATCAGATTGTGTCACATTCTTTCCATGTTTCAAATGTTTGAGAAAGTTTCTTTTACTAGTACTTTTGATTAAATAAGTTATTTCTCCAAATTTGCTTGCTTATGACATCATGTCTTTGCAAGACTGGATTTTCAGAGATAAAAAAGCAAATACTACATGAAAATAAATGGGGAACAGGATGAGAGGAGTCATGTCTAATTTGATTCCAAGATTTGAGAAAATGTTCAGTGCCCAACAGGTAAAACATATCCTCTTAGCAAATAATTGTGGCTATTAAGGAATGAAATAGTGTTATTTTTCATTCAATTTATATGTATTATTTTTTCATATGGCTCTTAAGTGCTTTGGTGACGTGATAGAGGATTGGGACCTGGAATCAGGAACACTGAATTCAAATTTGACTTCAGACACTTTCTAGTTGTGTGACCCTGGGCAAGTCATTTAACCTCTACTTGCCTCATCTCACTCTTTTGTAAAATAAAAGTGACAACAATACCCACCTCTCAGGATTGCTATAAAGATAAAATTCCATAATATTTATAAATGTGTTATACAAACCTTAAAGCTCTATATAAATGCTAGCTATTAGCTATTATTGAATTACTCAGACCTATTTGATAAATAGAAGTATTCAGTATTTCTTTTATTCTAGGGCACTATGAAAAAATTACTGAGACGCTTGGGGTACCATGAACCTGGAAACTCTGGGAAACTCTGTCTTAGGGTATTGAGTTCCATAAGTTTATGAAGTAGAGTGTAAGGGGAAGAACAATGGGTTTGGATTTACAAGACTTGGATTTGAATCCCAGTTCTGCCATTTACTAGCTAGAAAGTCTTTCAACTTCTCTGGGTTTCAGTTTTCTTATCTATGCAATCAAGTTGATCTCTAAATCCTATGGATTCTCCACTTCAAGAAGGGCCCCCTTTGTTAAAACATTTTGGGGTCTACTAAGCAAGGCCATGTCTCCTCTCTGCTTCTTCCTCCTCATGATTTTGTAGCATTCAGTCATTACCATCTCAGCCTCGGACCCTTTACACTGAAGAATCCCAAGGTTTTTACTCTCTTCTGCAAGGATTTCTAGGATTTGAAGATGTCTCTGGAATCTATTTGCTGCTCCATAATCTTTGAAAGGATACAATAAGAAGCCAGGAGGAAGATGAAGAAGAGGGGTGGAAGGAGAGATGAAAAAAAATTACTATATCTTGAGGGCAGGTATCCTCACAATGGAATTCTTGGAGTAGAGCATTGCTTTGGAGATTTTTGCAGGGGTGGGGTAGGAGGGGGAGGTGCACAAAAATGTGCAATCCAAAAGAATAATCAAAACATTTTTGAAATAATAGGCCAGGAATAAATTTATTCAGAGACACGAAGCTATAGGAAAGACTCTAAAGCAAAGTCTCCTCACCTCAACCCCCAGAGATGCAGAGCTATGGGGAAGAGAGTACAGAGAGGTCCCTCCCTGAAAATGGCAGAGAGCAGACTTTTTATACACCAAGAAATACAATTTACTCTGAAAACTGCCTATAGGCAGAATGAGACAAGTTATTTTCACTAAAGTTTATAACATAGGGCTGGGTTTGGGCTGGGGGTGGAGAAGCAAATTGTTTCATCTATGATTATCTGGGGCAATTTTTCTTTCTCCATGCTGAACCTTGCTAAAAAAAAATGAGATAAGGATAAACTCAAACACAGAGACTTGCTCAATCTAAGCTGAGGTCAAGACTAGTACCAAAATAGAGTTAGTTACTTGTGCCAAGAGAGGGAAAATACAAGGTCCTTCTTTCTTTGTTTAAAGGGAAAGCAACAAAGGCGTCCTTGAGAGGAGCCCTCCAACTGAAAGAACTTCAAATGATGCTGGAATGTGAGCCTGGGAAACGCAGTTAAGCATTCCAAACCACTAAGTATTTGGTTAGCGAATAAAGTATTTTTTCTATGTTAACATAGTTAACACAAGTCTACCTCCTGCTAACAAAGGAGATAGAAATACATTCCTTATAACCATGAAAGCACAGATATTATGGAGTTGTTAAAACACTGAACTCAGAATAAGAAAAGCTGAACTAGAATCCTGGTTCTTCTACTTACTAGCTCTGACCATGAGCAAATTCCTTAACATCTCTAAGTCTCAGTTTCCTCATCTGTAAAATAGACATGATACTTGAACATGTTGTTGATGTTCTTTTCTTTCTTAAATAACCTCCACTGATGATTTAGTCTCCTCTTATTCCCAGAAGAAACTTCCCATGCTAACAAAGTATCCCAGTCAAAAAAAGAAAAAAGTCAACATGTTGGGCTCATTCCTCACTTGTAATCCACCATGTATGTGCCAAGAAAGGGAAGGTATGTCCCACCATTAGTTCTTTGAAATCCATTACAATATCTATTTAATAAGATTGTTATGAAGAAGCTGTATAAATATTAGGTTTCTATAGAAATATGAGTGATCGTAATAGTTAAAACCTCGCTCCCAAGAAGTAAAAACTCGTGCCTTGGCAGCTGCAGAAAAGTTCCATCTGATTTTAAACTGTGGGAGTGTTGGTAGAAGGAAGACAGACAGCAAATGCCTAAAGAAATTTAGCCAGCTTCTTCTGAATTGGATTACATTCTGATACCAACCGATAAATCAGTGTTGGTAGCATGTGACTATTAAATGAATATTAAATTTTGATGGTGATAAGAAGGGGTCATAGATGAGGCACTACTTGGGTCTTTGGGGTATTACACTGGAGGACTCTGGTTATGGAAAAGGGAAGTTGGAAATTTTGAGCCCTAGGGAAGGGACTGGGAAGTAGGTAAATTGACTGCAAGTACATGTAAGATAAATTTCCCCCATTGCATTATCTTACTGAGGGCCAATCCCATGAGCTGAACCTCAGACTAGGCCACCTTTATGACCTAAATTTTAGTCTAAGAAATACTTGTGGTTGTATGACAATCTATTCTATTTTCCCCAATAATGTATGTATCTTAGTTCCATTGGTGTGGTGGAAAGAGCACAGGATCAGGCAGTCAGATTGAAAATCAACTCTGATACCTACTATCTAGGTGATTTCAGACAAATTACTATGTCTTTGAGCCTTGATTTCCTGTCCCAGATTCATTCATTCATCCCCAAAGCACTTATTAAGTCTGTGTGCCTGATGCTGAGAGCCACTAGAGTAATTGAGCAGGGGAGTGACATGGCCAAATATGTGCTCTAAGAATATTACTTTTGTAGCCATATGGAGGATGCTTTGGATAGAGGAAAGCCTTGAGGCAGGGAGACCAATTAGGCTATTGCCATAGTCTAAGCAAGAGGTGATGAGGTCCTAAATGAAAAGTGGTGGTCATGTGAGTAGAGAGAAGGGAACAGGTAGGAGAGGTGTTTTGAAGGTTGCATTGATAAGTCTTAGTAACTGGATTTTATAGGTAATGAAGAAGATTCAAGGATGACTATGAAGTTGTAAACGTAGGTAGCGTGAGGAACTGTAGTGTTCTTGACAGAAATAGGGAAAGTAAGAACATTTTTTTTGGTGGAGTGGGGGGCACAGCTAAGTGTCACAGTAGATAGAGTGCTAGTCCTGGAGTCAGGAGGATTTGAGTTCAAATCTGGTCTCAGGCACTTACTGGCTTTGTGACCCTGGTCCAGTCACTTAACCATGTTTGCCTCAGTTCTTCACCTGCAAAATGAGCTGGAGAAGGAAAGTGGCAAACCACTAGAATATGTTTGCCAAGAAAACCATAAATGGAGTTAATGAGAGTCAGATATGACTGAAAAATGACTCAAAAATAAAGGATTTTTTTGAGGGAAAGGGAGCAATTAGTTCTGTTTTGTACACAATGAGTGTGAGACACCTATAAGGTACCCATCTGGAAATGTTCAATAGCCAAGAAGAGCTCCAAATGTACAAATGACTTAAATATATAAAGAGGCCTCAAATAAGCAGCTTGACACAACAGATAGAGAACTGACCTCAAAGCCAGAAGAGCTGCTTTTCTGGGCTGGTCCTGACTCAGGTCAATGTCCTGGTACTTTAGGTTTAATATGAGATCAAAATGACACAGTCACAGGTCATTCAACAGATAACAAAAAGAGATTAACTCCTGCCTTAGCAGGAGAGAATATTAAAACCAAGAGACACTGAGAACCCCTTGTATTGATTCAACTGATCAAAACTCCCATTTTGATTTATGAGCCAAGTATCTGGGACTTCTCCAGCTCCTTATCCCTGCTTTCAGGAGATGAGAAAGTGACATCAACAGTCTGCTTGAATCAACCAGATCTCAAACAATCTCAGCATATGTATATTTAAGAAAAAAGAATTAACCTAACTTGATGAGTGAGTCACATGTAGTTTTCACATACCACACAAAAATAGGCTCAGGATGTAGTTGGCCAATCTTCTGAAGTAAGATACTGCCCAAACACACTCTAGCCTGCAGTGCTAAATTTCTTTTTTTAATTAATTAATTAATATTTAGTTCACAATATTCAGTTCCACAAGCTTTTGGAATTTTAAATTTTCTCCTCCTCCCTACCCTCCCCCCTCCCCAACAGACATGTAATCTGATATAGGCTTCACATATATATATTCATGTTAAACATATTTTCACATTAGTCATGTTGAAAAAAAGAATTATAACTAATGGAATGAACCACGTGAAAGAAGAAACAAAACCAAAAAGAGAGAGCAAATAATATTCTTCGGTTTGCATTAAGACTCCATAATTCTTTCTCTGGATGGTGGATAGCATTTTCCATCATAAACCTTTTTGAGTTGCCTTGGAACCTTGAATTGCTGAAAAGAGTGAAGTTTATCAAAGTTTGTCATCACACAATGTGGCTGTAATTGTGTACAATGTTCTTCTGGTTCTGTTCCCCTTACTCAGCATCAGTTCATATAAGTCTTTCCAGGTTTTTTCTGAAGTCTGCCTCCTCATCATTTCTTATAGCGCAATAATATTTTATTACATTCATGTACCACAACTTGTTCAGCCATTCCCCATTTGGTGGGCATCCCCTCAATTTCCAATTCTTTGCCACCACAAAAAGAGCTGCTAAAACATTTTTGTACACATGGGTCCTTTCCCACTTGTGTGATTTCTTTAAGATACAGCCCTAGAAGTGGTATTGCTAGGTCAAAGAGTATGCACATTTTTATAGGATAATTTTCTTAAAGGTCTTCTAGAGGACATTCCAATGATCAAATGACTATAGGACTTTTACAGTACAATCCTGGCCTCTAATAATCGACAATTTTGATATAAGCAGAACTAAATGAGAAAGAAAAACTGAAACATAGCCAAAACAAGGAATGTAAAAGTTCTCTGAAGGAGCTACTGAATTTGGGGGAGTCCCAGGAACATGGGTCTAACCATTGAGGTTCATGTGAGTGATATCAAATGTTTGCAGCTTACAGTTGATCTTTTGCTGTAAAAGCAGGAGCAGCACCATGAACACCAGGGCTACAGCAAATATGGTGACACTTCCTGCCTAGTCCCCAATTTTCATCACAGAATAGAGAGAATATCTCTGAACTGCCATTCACTTGGTGTTCTCTGGCCTACCAGCTAGGCCTTTCCCTTCCCTGGAAGTTCCATAGGCAAGGAGCTAGGGAGAGAAAGCTTCAATACAAAATCTGTCTTATGAGAGACCTTTGAGGTCTTGATCCTCTTCTTTTGGTGGAGCTCCTTAGACACTTTCAGCTCCTTCTTATTTCCATAAAGTGAGCTTTCTTCCAATGCTACAACTTGGTCCTCTAAAGCCCACCCTGGAAAACTCTATGATGATCACTGGAGCTTATACTGCCCCCAATGTGGAGAGGCCAATTAGTTTTACATGGCAGTAAGCAATGGGCTATAGTCAGCTGCCCTTTTGCCAATGAATATTCCAGTGCCTACTTGCCTACCACTGGTCTGTCCTTGTGACTGGAAACCCATTTACTGTTTGCTGCTGAGGCCCATGTGTCTGCCAGATGCTATCTCCTGCCTCAGAATCTGCTTCCCTGCCCGCTGCCTGCTTCCATCTTCTGGCCCTGGGGCCTGAGTCTGCCTGTTGCTACCAGGCAAGGGTCAACTGTACCATTTATACACGGGCAGAACAATGGCTACTTCTAGCACCTGAGCTCCTCTGCTCTATGGTGGAGCAGTGTTAACTATATGCTTAAGTACTGATGTGCTAACACTACTAATGCCTCTTTGAGCCCACCCTACCCCATCCATAAAGCTCCTGGGGGCCTACCTCCTATGTTTAGTTGGAACACTGTAGATGCTACTTCAGTGGCTGGTACAAAGTAGCCACTTAATAAATGCCAGCTGTCTGAGTAGTTGATCTAGGCCTAACTCTGCTCTCAAGCTAAAGAAGAGATATGAGCAATACGAAAGGCGACGAAATCAGAGTCTCCTCTAGGACAATATAAATGCTCCATTTCTCATGTGAAAGCAATGGCCTTTTCTGCTGGGGTTAGGCAAATACTTTGGAACCTGAGTTTGGTGCTCCACCCTGCCCCTCCCTGTTTCAATACCCCCTCCTAAGCTCCAGTGAGAGAGAATTGCAATTCACACTTTAGGTGTGAGCGGAAGTTTTTTAAACTGGTGCAACAACATTGTTTGTTCTCAACTAATGAAACCCTATCTTATAAAAAAAAAAAGTAAACAAATCATCAATGAGCTCCCTAAGAAAAAACACCTAGGACCAGATGGATTCACAAGTGAATTCAACCAAACATTTAAGGAAAAACTAATCCCAATGGTATAATAAATTAATTTTTAAAATTTGGTAAAGGAGTCCTACCAAATTTCTTTTTATGACACAAATATGGTTTTGATTGGTTGGTTGTTGTCCTTTGCTCTCCAAGAGGACCAAAACAACATCACTATGCTACAAATTTCAGTGTGTTTGACTACGGATCATTGGACCAATATGAGCTTGGAATGCTCTACCACAGATCGGCTACAAATAGTTTGTGTGAACATTTGGGGTGGATACCCTAAATTTACACATCCTGCATTTCCTTTGGGCTATTTCAATTCTGCTTTGCTCATAGAGCACAGCACCTTCTCTGATGTGGGCATGCCATGCTGAGTGGTCCTGTGTCAGTGTCTCCCATGTTACGTAATCAGTTACAATGTTCTTAAGAGAAACCTTGAGAATGTCCTTGTATCAATTCTTCTGACTACCATGTGAATGCTTCTAATGTGTGAGTTTTCCTTAAAATAATCTTTATGGCAAGCATATATTTTGCATTTGAATAATGTGGCCAGCCCATCATGGCTTTGATATCTATACCAGGAAGAACCAAAACAGAGAAAGAAAATTATAGATCAATTTCCTTAATGATTTTAAGTAAAACACTAGCAAGGAGATTCCAACAACATATCACAAAGATTATGAATACATTATAAACAGGTGGGATTTATACAAGGGGTGCAGGGCTAATTCAATATTAGGAAAACCAGCGCAGGGTAAGAAAAAATGAATAATCAATGACCATATCAATAACAAAAACAATAAAAATCATATTATTATATCAATGGACACAGAAAAAGCCTTTGACAAAATACAACATCCATTCCTATTAAGAACACTAAGAAGCACAGGAATAAATGAAGTCTTTCTTAAAATGGGAAGCAGTATCTATTCAAAACCAAGAGCAAGCATTATCTGTGATGGGTATAAACTCGTAGCCTTCCAATAAGATCACAGGTGAAGCAAGGATCACCAGTATTCAACATTGTACTAGAGATGCTAGATGTAGCAATAAGGTAATGAAAAAAAAAAGACAAAAATCTATGGGGAATGCCCATCAATTATGGAATGGTTAAACAAGTGGAAGGAATAAAAATAGTCAATGAGAAAATAAAACTATCACTTTTTGCAGATGATATGATGGTACACTTAGATAACCCTGACAGATCAACTAAAAACTAGTTGAAACCATCAACAACTTTCTAGATATAAAATAAACCCACATAACATCCACATTTTTATGTACTACCAACAAATCTCAGCAGCAAGAGAAAGAGAAATTCTGTTTAAAATACTTGCAGAAAATATAAAATACTTGGGAGTATACCTGCCAAGACAAACCCAGGGACTGTATGAATACAATTACAAAACATTTTTCACACAAATAAAGACAAATCTAAACAATTGCTCATGGGTAAGCAAAGGCAATATGATAAAATTACAATTCTACTTAAATTAATTTATTTTTTTAAATGCTATATCAATTGAACTACCAAAGACTTGTTTAGTAGAACTTGAAAAAAATAAAAGCAAAATTCATCTGGAAAAAAAGGTCAAAAATATGAAGGGAATTGATGGGAAAAATATGCTTAGCAATACCAGATTTCAAACTATATTACAAAATGGTAATGATAAAAAAAAAATCTGGTACTGGCTAAGGAAGAGAGTGATAGATCAAGAGAAATAGACTAGATACAAAATGCACAATAGTAAATGACCAGAATAATCTAGTATTTGATAAACCCAAATATTCAAATTTAGGGAAGGGGGATTAAGAATTATCCATCTAACAAAAAATATTCTGGGAAAACTAGAAAGCAATTTAGCAGAAACTAGGCATAAACTAACATCTCACACTGTATACCAAGATAAGGTCAAAATGGTTAAATTATTTAGACATAAATGGTGATACTATAAGTAAATTAGGGACGCATGGGAAAATGTACCTGTAAGATCCTTGGATAAGCAAAGAGTTTATGACCAATCAACAGATAGAGAGGATCAGAGGAAATGAGATGGATAATTTTGATAACATGAAATTTAAAAGCTTTTGCACAAACAAAACTAATGCAACCAAAATTATAAAGAAGACAGAAAACTGGGGGAAACATTTTTATAGCAAGTTTCTCTGATAAAAACCTAATTTCTCAAATACAGCAGATAAGGAGCTAAGCCAAATTTATAAAAAATAAGATCCATTCTCCAGTTGATAAATGAACAAAGTCATATGAACAGGAAGTTTTCAGAAGGAGAAATCAGTGCTATCAATAGTCACATAAAAATGCTCTAAATCACCAGATAACATCACACACTTATCAGATTGGCTAACATGAGATAAATGGAAAATGATGAATGTCATAGAGGAAGCTTAAAAATAGAGACACTAATGCATTGTTAGTGGAGTTGTGAAGTGGTCTGACCATTCTGGAGAACAATTTGGAACTATACCCAAAGGGCTACAAAACTTTGACCCAGTCATTGCACTACTAGGTCTGTATCCTAAAGAGATCAAATACAAGGTGAAAGGATCTATTTGCACAAAAATATTTAGAGTAGCTTTTCTTGTGTGATGACAAAGAATTGGAAATCAGAGGAATGTCCATCAATTGGAGAAGAGTTAAATAATTTGTAGTTTTTGGTTGTGATGGAATGCCATTGTACTAGAATAAATGAGGAGCAGGATGGTTTCAGGAAAACCTGGGAAGACTTAAAAGAATTATTCCAAACTAAAGTGAGCAGAAACAAGAGAACATTGTACATGATTACAGCAATTTTGCAAGGATGATCATCTATGAAAGACTTAGCTTGATGAAGACAATGATCCAAGACAATTCCAAAGGACTTATGATGAAAAATGCTGTGCACCCTCAGATAGAAAACTGATGAACTCTGAATGCAGGCTGAATCATACTTTTTAAACTTCATTTTTCTTCTTTTTTGTCTTTTTTTTGCAACATATCTAACTTCACATGTGTAATCTCTATTTAATTGCTTGCCTTCTCAAAGAAGGGGGTTGAGTGGGAGAGAGGGAATTCGGAACTCACAATTTTAAAAAGTTGTTTCAACAATCCAGTTAGCAGCTGCTGTGGGGGTGAAAAACCAATAACAACCAGCTCACAGAATGGTGCAAGCCCAGGTTCTTTTGATCTGCTTTACTAAGGAAAGCAATGTTAAGGGGTTAACAATCTTACTGTAATCCAGCATACAAATACCATTCACTTAGTTCAGGGGAAAAAGCCAGCACTCTGAACTTCAGAGTAAACACAAACAAATTACAAGCACCAACAGCCAGACCTTGTCTGATTCAAATCTCAATGCATAGTTACCAGAGAAGCATCAACATCAAAGGTAGAGAGCTCATAACAATGGCTGCCCCAGAGCCACTTGTGCCACTCTTGCTGGGGTTCAGAGCTCCAAAAAAGGAAGCGCACCCCTGGTTTTATACTTCTTGTTCAGGGTCAAAGGTGAGTCACACCTGCAACTAACCCATGTGAACTAAAATTGTCACAAAAATGCAACTTAAACCCATGTGGTCTAAGAGCCTCTGATGTCACAAACGTGTCACTCAAACCCATGTAAACGAGGCTTTCCCTTGAGGCGAGGAGGTCATCAAAGACTCCTAATTTAATCAAGGAAACAAAGGCCAAACTCTTCAAGGGCACTAGGTTGAATAAGTCCTAAGAGCTCATCTTGATTCCCAATACAAAAGTGAATGTTAATTTTTTTATATGTAATTGGGAAATATTTAACAAAATAAATAAAAAAATATATATTTTAAAAATTGCTATTGACCTCTTAATTCCCAATTCAAAACTAAACAAACAAAACTTGGTTTCTTTAGATCAGTTGTTAGTTAATTCTACAATTCCAAGGATCTTCCTTGCTTCCCATTGTTGAAGCCCTCATGCCATCCCTCAATGGGTGACCGGAATTATAGTGCTGAAGACTGCCTACACAGTTGCATTGCCATTTCCAAGAAGCTATTCTAACTAAATAGTTTACATACATACGAATCCATTAAAACTAGGGGAGGCCTTTTTTTAGAGGCTTTCTGGAAAGTAATTGTGTAATAATGATCATTAGAAACACAAAAACATCCATTTCCAATGATGGCTGAGCACAACTACTTCTGAATTTGTCCTTTTCTAATGAGAGAAAAATACCTTTCTTGATCCCAAAAGGTCAGTTCCTTCAAGTTGCTTTGAAGATAAAATGATTTCTTGTGAGATCCCTACTAGAACTCGATGGAGGCTTAAATTACCAACCAAGAAAGCCCCAAAAAGCCATAGGACCTAAAACACAGTTTACCACAATCATTTTCATGGTATGGTTCTTAAGAATTCAGAGCATAATTGTATTTTCCTATTCTTGCTGAATGGCTATAGAGAGTTTATATAATATTCTAAACTTGAAAGACTATGCCAGTTGTTCTAGTGTAAACATGACTCAGATCAGTGTGTTACAGTTTGATTCGATTTTGGAACAAAATCATTCAACAGTTAACAAAAGGGGATTTGCTCCTATTTCTAGAGGATAATTAACAAGCACTGACAATCCTTAAGCTGATTCACTTGTAAAGCATCTGAAGGTCCATTCAGCGCCCTGTGGGCACTTTTTACTCATGGGATGAAAAAGTTATATTAGTAAAGTCTTGATCTCTTGGGATTGTCCCAATATGTATTAAAGAAAAATCTGCATGGTGGGGAGAGATTAGGATATTGCTCCTACCATGTCTGCATTCAAATCTGACCTCTAACACCTATTGGCTGTGTGACCTCAGATAGGATACAACCTCTAAGTACTCTAGGCTAGTCTCTAAGAATATAAATTACACAGAAGTGCTGACCTGCATTGGTAGATGGTGGTTCCTCACATGAAAGTTCCCTATACCAGTTACATCACAGGTTTAGTCCCTAAAACCATTCCTTATATCACAGACAACCTAAACATCCATATATAAAAAAATTATTTAGAGAAGATTTTGTTGTTTCTGTTGTTCTTCTTGTTGTTATAGCTAAGGAAGCTAAGAATGTACCCTCTTATTGAGGAATGGCTACATGAATTATGGAATATGAATGTAATGGAATATTTTTGTGCCATAAGAAATTATGAAATGGACAGTTTCAGAGAAAACTGGGGAGACCTATATAAAATGGTTTAGGGTGAAGAGAGAAGAACTAGGAGAACAATTTATAATCTATTTACAATGTTACAGAAAAAAAACAACTGAAAGATTTTAGAACTCTAATTAATGCAATAGACTACAAGTCCAAAAGGATAAAGAAAAATGTTTCAGTTACTTCCTGACAGAGATGTAATGAACTTAAAAATCAGAATGCAGTGTATTTTTGGATACGGCCATTTCAAAAATTGTTTTAATGGACTATGCATCTATGTATTGAGGGCTTACTTTTTCTTTCTTTTTTTTTTAAATTGCTCGGTGGCAAGAGGATACTGAGAGGGACCATTTCATAGGGGAAAAAAGATATTTATGTTAAAATATGCCACATTAATTACACTTTAACTTATTCCTATGCAGTGATGTTGCAGTGAATTAAACTCAAGCATTTAACCATGTTGTCAAAGAAGAATGGTGAAAATACACTGCATCATTTTGCTACCAAAAAAGGAACATTTTAGGGGGCAAGTGGCCTTAGTAATGGAAGACAATTAATGATATTACTGTTATTAGGGATGAAAAAGGAGTGTTTATTTTTTAATATTGCAAGTTCATATAATTGTAAATTGAAACTGTTTATATTTTCAAATCATTATATTGCTAACACCCATTGTATAATAAAACAAAACTTTTTAAAAAAGTATTATGTGAATGCCTAAAAGAAAAAAAGTAAAATAAAACTTCTAGAGGGAAGAATTGAAAGATTGATAAATAGCTTAGAAACTTGTAAACCTTACCCAAATAATGGAGATAGTGAAAATTAGAATAGACCAACAGAAATCAATGTCTCTAGGAGGAAACAAGAAATATTAGAACAAAATATTAAATGGAAAAATAGAAGAAAATGTAAGATATACTAGATGCAATTGATTTGAAAAACAGACTTAATAATTTACTTTTGGTAGAACTGTAATTTGGACAAGCCATTCTGGAAAACAGTTTGGAATCAGACACAGAAAGTTACCCCATTTTTTGACCCAGCAACAATACTATAGGTGTATACTCCAAAGAGATTTGAGAAAGAGGAAATAGACCCATATGTACAAAAATATTTATTGAAGTTCTTTTTATTATAGGAAAGAATTAGAAACTAAAGGGGTACCCACCAACTGGGGTAATAACTTGAGTAAATTATGATATATGTATATAATAGAATATTATTTTACTGTAAGACATGATGAAAGATTGTTTCAGAAAAAGCTAGGAAGACGTATAAACTGATATAGAATAATATGAGCAGGACTAAGAAAACAATTTATATTGTAACAATAGTATTATAAAGAAAACCCATTTTGAAATATTTAAGTCTGACCGAAGCAATGACCAGTTATATACCTAGTAGATCTATGATGAAGCATGAAGCTTTGTAATAGAGGCAATGGACTCAAGTGGTACAAATATGCATATATTTTTGGATATGGTCATTAAGTGAATATGTTTTGGTTAACTAAACTTATATGTTACAAGATTTTTTTCTGCTTTTAAATGAAGAAGAAATATTTTATGGAGTATAGTTAGCCATGGCAATGCCACAAACAGAAGAAAAGAACAAACAGAGACAACAAAACACTTTTTAAATGCACAGAAAAGAACAGAAGAAAATATAGATAGAAACACAGACAAGCAGGATAACTTGAAAGCAATATATAGAATTTATCATATACATAAAAGGGAAGCTATTATCCTGTGGAGATTTACAATTCAACTTACAATCTTATTTTTGCCTTCTACTTCAGTTGTGGAATATACATACTTGGGGAGAGGGTGTTTAGTTCAGAATAACAAAACAAAACAAAAAATCTTTAATGGGACCTTAAAGGTAAAGTTAAATGCCTGGCCTAATATTCACTGAGGGACTGGACTAGATAATTTCTTCCAACCATGGAAGTCTACTTATTTGTGACCAACATATGGTTTGAATTTAGACCTTTTGACTCCAAATCCAGTATTCTTTCTATTACATTATGAGATGCTCTATTCTTTCATGTTTAAATCTTATGATATTATAATTAAAAATTTAGGCACTGTATGAATGTATATATATATAAATGCATATTTGTATATACATACATATATATATATATATCTTTGTGCATATGCCTGCACATATGTGTATGTATGTATATGAGAGAGAGAGAGACATGGATTGAGAGAATCAGTTTAACTGATTCACAAATCCAAATGTGTTAAGTGTAGCAGCCTCACACAATGATGAAGGCAGTCCTGCCCTCTGGTGCATACAAAGTTCAATATAATGGATAAAACATCACCTGTCCTATAAGATGCAAAACCTAGCATCAACATAGGAGAATTTTCTCTTATACAATTCTGGTTTCTCTCCTGACTTCAATAAGTTCACACACACACTTGATTACATGACCTTAATGTTAAATATTAAAATAACATAACCAGCATCAATGCCCATTACCCGAAAGTTCTGCTGGTCCACAGAGAACTAACATTATGATAGGAAATAGCTCAGTAGAAAAAACAAAAGGTAAATGTAAAAAAAAGAGAACTTGGGTTCAAGTCTCATTTCTGCTTCCCACATGACCTTGGGAAAGTCACTTTTCTTCTCCAGTTTCTCATCAGTCAAATGAAGGAGTTGTACTAGAGGTTTTTGTTTTTGTTTTTGTTCTTGTTTTTTAATTTCAGATATTGCATTCTTAGCTATTCCAAACCACTTAACTGGGTTTTTAGATTTATTTTATTCTGAACTTCAGAAATAAAAAAAAGCATTTCCCTAGCATAGTAGAATAGGAAAAAACAGATAATTGTACGGAAAACTGCAAATCTATTGTGTACAACTTGTCATTCCCTTTAAATATATAGTAAAGTTATCATGTAACTTTCTTATATTTCTCCCCTTTTGTCTCCCTCCACCTCCCACCCCATCCCAGATTTGGCTACCATTAGACACAAATATGTATATATCAGTGATATGCTGAGGAATGTTTAACAATCATTTGTCATAGACAGGACATACTTTTAAATTCAATCTGCATTATTTACATGTTCTCTGTTACTGTAAATCTAGAAAATGAACAAAACAATAAATCAAAATCTAATTTGTAGCATGTGCAGATTTCTGAGGTATAAATGCTCAAAATGAAAATTTAACAAGTTAAATAGTCACAAACCAATTTGAGTTGGCTCTAGCACTCCCATCTGCCTAAAATCTATAATGTTCTAGTAACTCCATCTCCAAAATATCAGCATTTCCTCTTCTCTTCACTCAAAATATCAATTTGCTTCATTGAAGTATGCTGCATGCTTGATATTAAGATGCCATTTTAGTTGACTGGTTTCATGCTCTCTGCAGCCAAAACTTCATTACAACTTTAGCAAAGACATTTTCCCACACAATCTTCATTATTATTAATAAATCCATATTTTGAAAATGATTTGATGTATTTTCTTTTTCTGGTCAATTTAGGTGTACTACAATAAGGTAGCGAAGACTGTCACATTGTCTTCAGTATTTTTACCCCTTCTGTCTAAATTTAGCCTCCTTATCCATGACCAAAAATATTATTGTCCTAAAATATAAATATTGCTAATAATTTCACAAATAAATATTACATTTAGTTTGTGAAACAAAATTTCTTCGTACTTAATTTTAAAAAAAAATAATGTTCACACTTACATACACATATAGTGGTGATGGTGGAGAAATATTATTAAAGGACTTTTGTCTTTACTTGTTGCAATTAAATAATTATGTTTCTGTAAAAGGAGATAACCATAATTTTGAAAATCAAACATTCTAAATACAACCCAAAGACATACTAATTTGATACTTACATGCTGAGGAATGACAGTAGGAAAAAATTAAAAGACTTTATTTTCTGTAATTAAATTATTATGTTTCTGTAAGAGCAGAAAACTTATTATGTACAGTAAAACTACTGCAATTCATAACATACAATATTCATAAATCTGAGCCAAGGTGTTTCTGGCAGCATTTTTTGGTGTTACATGGCGTGACAGAATACACAGTGCAAAGTGTGTATGTTTAAAACAAAGACTGCAGTGAAGTTGCACAATGCAACATAGGTAGCCATTGCCAGAAACACCTCAGATTTATTACACTTTTAATTTTGAATTAATTTTTGGTCATTGTGCATTTGGAAACCTTTTATTGTTGCCAAATTTTTCACTATCCCTGCATTCAGTTATCCAACCTCATATGGGGTTGTGACCCATAGTTTAAGAAGCACTGATTTAGAGCACTTCTTCATATGCCTATAGATAGCTTTGATTTTTTCATCTGAAAATTGCCTGTTCCTATCCTTAGACCATTTATCATTTGGTGAAGGGCTTATATTCTTATAAATTTGACTCATTTTTCCATATATTTGAGAAATGCAGTCTTTATCATAGATACTTGCTATAAAAGTTTATTTCCCAGCTTTCTGCTTTCCCTCTAATTTTAGTTGCATTGGTTTTGTATGTACAAATACATTTTAATATAACCAAAATTATCTATTTTACGTTTTCATAATGCTCTCTTTCTCTTGTTTATTCATGAATTCTTCCTTTCCTTATTGATCTGACAAGTAGGCTATTCCTTGCTCTTCTAATTTGCTTATAGTATCACTCTTTGTGTCTAAATTGTTCACCTATTTTGACCTTATCTTGGTATACAATGTGAGCTGCTGATCTATACCTAGTTTCTACCCTATTTCTTTTTCAATTTGTCCAGCAGTTTTTGCCAAATAAGTGATTTCTTATCTCTAAAAATGGGATCTTTAGGTATATCAAACACTAGGTTCCTATGGTCATTGACTATTGTCTTGTGCCTAATCTGTTCCAGTGATCCACCATTTCTTAGCTAGTATCAGATAGTTTTTTTTTTTTGTTTTCTGTTTTTTTTTGGCAGAGCAATGGGGTTAAGTGACTTGCCCAAGGTCACACACCTAGTACATGTGTCAAGTGTCTGAGGCTGAATTTGAACTCAGGTCCTCTTGACTCCAGGACCGGTGCTTTATTCACTGTGCCACCTAGCTGCCCCAAGTATCAGATAGTTTTGATGATTACACCTTAATAATATAGTTTAAGATCTGGTATTGCTAGGCCACTTTCCTTTGAATTTTTTTTCATTAATTTTCACTAATTCCCTTAATATTCTTGGCCTTTTTTTCTTCCAGATGGATTTTGATGTTATTTTTTTCCAGCTCTATCAATTTTGGGGGGATAGTTTGATTGGTATGGCACTGAATCAGTAAATTAGTTTAGATAGAACTATCATTTTTATTACATTGGCTAAGCCTCTCCATGAGCAACTGATATTTTTCCAACTGTTGATATCTAACTTTGTGTGAAAAGTGTACTGCAATTAAGTTCATATAATTCCTGTGTTTATCTTTACAGGATAGACTCCCAAGTATTTTATATTTTGTATAGTTATTTTAAATGCAATTTATCTGTCTCTTGCTCCTGGGATTTGTTGCTCATATAAAGAAATGCTGATGATTTATGTGGGTTTATTTTATATCCTTCAACTTTGCTAAATTATTGATTATTTAAAGTAGTTTTTTAGTTCATTCTCCAGGGTTCTCTAAATATACCATCATATCATCTGCAAAGAGCAATAGTTTTCTTTCTTCATTGCCTATTTTAATTCCTTCTATTTCTTTTTCTTCTCTTTTTGCTAGAGCTAACATTTCTTGTATTATATCTAATAATAGTGGTGATAATGGGCATCCTTGCTTCACCCCTGATCTTATTAGGAAGATTTCTAGCTTGTCTCCACTACAGAAAATATTTGCTGATGACTTTAGATAGATACTGCATATTTTTTTTAAGGAAGAATCTTTTTATTCCTATGCTCTCTAGTGTTTTTAATAGGAATGGGTACTACATTTTGTCAAAAGATTGTTCAACATCTACTGAGATAATCACATGATTTCTCTTGCTTTTGTTACTGAGATGGTCAATTTTGTTGATAGTTTTCCTAATATTGAACCAACCCAGTATGTATAAATCCCACTTGGTCATAGTGAATAATCCTTGTAATATATTGCTTTAATTGCTTTCCTAGCATTCTGTTCAAAATTTTTGCATCAATATTCATTAGGATAATTGGTCTACAATTTTCTTTCTCTCTTTTAACTCACTCTTGTTTAGGTATCCCCACCATAGTTGTGTCATAAAAGGACTTCTTCTTTGCCTATTTTTCCAAATAGTTTATATAATATTGTAATCAATTTTTCTTGAAATGTTCAGTAGAATTCATTCATAAATACATCTGGCCCCATGTATTTTTTTCCTAGGGAGTTCATTAATGCCTTGTCCAATTTTTTGTTTTAAGATCATATTCTTTAGGTATTCTCTTTCCCACTCTGTTAATCTAAGTAATTTATAGTTTCATAAATATTCATTGATTTTGCTCAGATTGTCAGATTTATTGGCATGTAATTGTGCAAAATATTTCCTAATAATTGCTTTAACTTTTTCTTTGGCCACCCTTGTCATTTTTGATACTGAATATTTGGTTCCTTCTTTCTTTTTTTTTTCTTTTAATCAAATTTACCAATGGTTTAGCTAACATTTTTTTTTTTGTAAAACCAGCTCCTAGATTTATTTATTAGCTCAATAGTTTTTTAATTATAATTTTATTAATCTCACCTCTGATTTTCAGGATTTCCACCTTGGTGGTCAATTGGGGAATTTTAACTTGTTCTTTTCTACTTTTTTTTTAGTTGTTTAGTGTTATGGTAATTAGGATCAGATTTTTTTTTTCTGTTCTTCTCTTTTAGAATGCTAAAGCCATCAAATGCCTTTAATGAGTCTTGCTTTTGTTTGAATGGGGCAGGTAAAGTGGGACCGGTTTGTCTTTTGTTTTGGAGTGCTTCTCAGCACTGAGGTAATCAAGTACCTTTGATGAGTCTTGCCTTTCAAATGTAATGGCAAGCAAAGTGGATGTTTTGTTGTTTTAGTGCTTCTCAGCACTGAGGTAATCAAGTGCCCCAGGGCCCTGAGACTTCTATATAAGATCTGAAGGTGGCATTTTGTTTTGGGGGCACACTCATTGAAAGAGTATTGGTGATGAGGTTCTGGGTAGCTGATGAAGCAGTCACCACACGGCCGGCTTTGAAAACTCAGATGTTGGTGCTTCTCTCTGGTAACTATGCATGTATTGTGATTTGGTCAGACAGATAAAAGCCTGTCTGTTGATCTGTTTGTAATTTCTGTTTGTATTTGCTCTGAAGTTCAGGGTGCTGACTTTTCCCCCTGAACTAAGTGAATGATATACATGTGTTTAATTGAAGTGAGATTGTTAACCCCTTAAAATTGGTTTCCTTAGAAAAGCAGATCAAAGGACCTATGCTAGCAGCCCTTACGTATGCTGGTGTTATTGGTCTTTTATCCCTGCCACAGCTGCTAACAACACTGTTGATATACATGCCCAATTCATTGATCTGTTCTTTTTCCATTTTGTTGATATGAGAAGTTAGAGAAATAAATGTTCCCCTAAATATTGCTTCGGCTACATCCCATAAATTTTGGTATGTTGTCTCATTGTTGTCATTCTCTTTAGTGAAATTATTGACTGTTTCTAAAATTTGTTCTTTGACCCACTTATTCTTTAGGATTAGGTTACTTAGTTTCCAATCAATTTATAATCTATCTTTCCATTGCCCTTTGTTGAATATGATTTTTATTGCATTATAATCCAAAAGGAATACATTTAATATTTCTGTCTTTCTACAAAAGATCTTCAGGGCTTCATGCCCTATTACACAGTCTATTTTTGTATAGGTGCCATGTACTGATGAAAAAAAATATATTTGTTTATGTTCCCACTTTTCTCCAGTGTTCTATCATATTTGACTTTTCTAATATTCTATTTAAATCCTTAGTTTCTTTCTTGTTTATTTTGTGGTTGGATTTATCAAGGTGTGAGAGGGGCCAGTTGAAGTCACACACTAGTATAGTTTTGCTGTCTCTGTAACTCTGTTACAGAGTTACTGTAACTTTCTGTAACTTCTTTAAGAATTTAGGTGCTATACTACTTGGTGCATAGATATTTAGTATTGATATTATTTCATTGTCTATGTTACCTTTTAGCAAGATGTAGTTTCGTTCATTATCTCTTTTAATTAAGTCTATTTTTTACTTTTACTTTGTCTGAGATGAAGATTTTTACCCTGCTTTTTTTTTTTTTACTTCACCTGAAGCATAATAGATTTTGTTCCAGCCTTTTACCTTTACTCTGTGTATGTCTCTCTTCTTCAGGTGTGTTTCTTTTAAATAACATATTGTGGGATTATGGCTTTTGATCCACTCTTCTATCTGTTTCTGTTTTATGGGAAAGTTCACCTATTCACATTCACAGTTTTGATTACTACCTGTGTATTTCCCTTCATCCTATTCTTCCTCCTTGGGGCCTATCTCCAGTCGTACTGATCTATATCTTGTTACTGGCCCCTTATGGCTCTGGAAGAGAAAGTGAGGCTGGTGACTTTGCACAGCCCTCCATCACTTAAATCCAATTCACTAGCATATCATAGAATTACCTTCCTGACATTAGAATGAAGTACAAACAACAAACTGTGAGTAGTCCAAGCAGCCCCACTGGCCAGTTCCAGTTAGACAATACAGTTCCTTCTTTCTTTCCTTCCTTCCTTCCTTCCTTCCTTCCTTCCTTCCTTCCTTCCTTCCTTCCTTCCTTCCTTCCTTTCTCTCTACTTCTTTCCTTCCCTTCATTTCCCTCCCCACCTTCCTCTCTCTCTATCCACATAGGGTATCATATCCTTACCTGCAGGTGCTCTGCCCAAAGGAATGCGAATTATGGTGGCTATAAACTAGCAAGATATCTTGGGGTTCATGGGCTAGATTACTTTCTTTAAAACCATGCCTTAAACCCAATTCCATCTGCCTCTCATCAACTAGCCAACAATAGGTCCCAGCTCAAGCCACACTTAATAGTCATTGTTTGAGGCCTGATGGCTCAGAACAATTGTAAATAATAAATGTTTCTGTTTTGGCCAGAAACTCTGAGAGTCTTCTCCTCCCAGACTGATTTTTTAAATTAGTTAAAAGATGCCCTTAATTGCCTCATTTCCTACCTAGCCTTAATCACTGAATGGACCTTGCCTCAGTCAAAGTGAGAACTTGGAAAGACCTTAGTTTAAAAAGGCCAAGGTCTCACACTGCATCCAGGGTCATCTCCAGTCATCCTGATCTATATCTTGCCACTGGACCCAGATGTCTCTGTAGGAGAAAAGGAGGCTCAAGACTGTGCACAACCTTCCCTCACTTAAATCCAACTCACTTGAAAGTCATAGAATCACATTCCTGATGTCATAGTCCTCTTTGAGAATGAAGGACAAACAACATCAACAACAAACAACATTCTTCCTGTTTATCTTTTCTCTCCTTTCCCCCTTTCCCTCCCCAACAGTGTTTTGCTTCTGTCTACCACCTCCCAGGATCTGCTCTTCTCTCAGTCTCCACATCGCCCCTTTTCCTTAATTTCTTCCCATCCTATTTCCCTGTTCTCTAAGATAGATTGCTATATTCAACTGATTGTATATATTATTCCCTCTTTGAACCAATACTGGTGAGAGTAAGGTTCAAATGATGTCTATCACCCACCCTTCCATCTTTCCCTCCACTGTAATAGGCCTGTTGTGCCTCTTCTTGTGAAATAATTTACCTCGTTCTACCTCTCCCTTCCTTCCACACCCAGTATACTCCTCTTTCTCATACCTTAATTATTTTTATGTCATTCCCTCAAATTCTCTTTATGTGTATACACTCTGTATACATTCCTTCTAGCTGTATTATAAGTGAAACAGTTTTTGAGAATTACAAGTATCGTCTCCCCATGCAGGTATGTAAACAGTTTAGCTCTATTGACTCCTTTATGTTTTTATCTCTCTGTATACCTGTTTATGCTACTCTTGAGTCTTGACATTGGAGGTCCAACATTTGGTTTAATTTTGGTATTCTCGTTATGAAAGCTTGAGATCCTTTCATTTTATTGAATGACCATTTTTTTTTTCTCTTGAAGTTATGATGCTTAATTTTGCTGGATAAGTGATTCTTGGTTGTAGTCCTAGCTCCTTTGCCTTCTGGAATATCGTGTTCCATCACCTCTGATCTTTTAAGATTGCAGCTGCCAAGTCCTGTATAATCCTGACTGTGGCTCCAAGATAATTGAATTGTTTCTTTCTGGCCACTCGTAGTATTTTTTTTTCTCTTGACCTGATAATTCTGAAATTTGGCTATGATGTTTCTTGGAGTTTTTATTTTGGGATCTCTTTCCTGAGGCAATCTGTGGATAGTTTCAATGGCTGTTTTGCCCTCTAGTTCCAGGATATCAGGACAATTTTCCTTGATAATTTCTTGAATGATGCAATCTAGGACCCCTTTTCGATTATGGCTTTTGAGATAGTCTGAGGATTCTGATATTGTCTCTCCTGGATCTATTTTCTAGGCTAGTTCTTTTTCCCTAAGTTAGTTTACATTTTCTTTATTTTTTCCATTCTTTGAATTTGTTTGATTGATTCCTGATGTCTCATACTGTCATGTCTGGTGCTGTGCTGAGGGGGTGCGATAATGGTGTGGCTGGTACTGCTAGAGGCTGTAGAGGTCTGGTAGCTTACCTGTTGCTTAGCTGGGGTCATAGTGCTGGTGTCTGGCATGTACTGAGGTTTGTGGAGTATTTCTGCATTTCTTGGAGATACACTAAAGCATGTGGAGTCTGGCTACTGGAGTTTGTCTCTTTGCCCAGGGCTATGTTGCAGCAAAAGATGGTTCTCAGAGTTGGAGTCTGCTGGTTCCACTGGATGTGCTGAGGCATGTGGTGGGGTCTTGGTGTTGGTATTTGCCTGCTCCACTGCAATGGGGCTCAGAATCTTCCATTGGTTTGCTGATGTGGGGCTTGCTGCTTGTGGCTGCTGGCTTGCTAGGATGCTTCCCTATCCAGGATTTCATTCCCTTTACCTGGGTGAGAGAGACCTTTCTTACCAATCTTCCAAGTTTCTTGGAGTTAAAGATTATTTCCATCCCATTTTTTTTCTGGTTCTGCTGTTCCAGGATTTGTTTTGTGCATTGTTTTATGGTTGTTTAGAGGTGAATATCAGAGAGTTACAGCAATCTGCTGCTTTCTCTACCCTCTTGGATCACAGAAGTCTCAAGCTTTAAAATGCCTAAGGATTTCTCTAGGAAGACACCTAGGTGCCAGCAGCTTGGTTCTAAATCACAAAAGACCTAAAGATAGCCCTGGATTTATAAACTCATGAGCTGGTAGACCCTTTATCCTATAGTGCAGAAGCTATGTAGCAACTCAGTCCTACAGGTATCAGTAAATAACATTGCCGGTAAAGATGAGAAGTAACAAGTATAACCCATGCTAGTCCCTAGTAATTGCCTCTCTATTTTCTGAGTACTTGCAAAACATCACATTTAATAGTGTCTGAGAACATTAGCAAAGGGGGAATATCTATGCACCTAAGGATACAAGGCTTAAAGAACAGTAATATTAAATAGCATTTATATGGTGCTTTATTGTTTGTAAAGTGTTTTACAAATATCATTTTAATTTTATTTTCACAGCTACCCTAGGAGGTAGATGTTATTATTATCCCAATTTTACAATTGAGGAAACTGTGACAGACAATACTTAAGTGACTTGCCTAGAGTCATAAAGCTAGTAAGTGTCTGAGTTAACCATCTTCCTGACTTCAAATTCAGTATTCCTCCCAATGCACCACCTAGCTGCTAGTTATCCCTTTGGACTATTTAGAAAAGATGAAGCTATACTCTGGTATTCATGAGAGGTATATGCTAAAGAAAAAAGAAGGTACTGAGAGCTAACATAGTGGTCAGAGTTATCAGTTTGGTGTAGACAATAATAGATTGATTATCACAGAGGGAAGCAGTTTGGCATGTGAGAAAGAGTATAGGAAACTTGGGCATTTTGAAAATTTATTGGGGTTATTGGAATAGAAAGGGTGAATCTAAATTGGAGAAAGGGGAAGCTGACATGGTGTGTTCACTAAGTTACAGGAGGAGATAAAATGTAAGTTAAGACTAGGACTCAATCCCAGAAAGTATATTGTGACTTCATGTAAGCAAAACTTCTAACAAAGGAAAAAAATTTGGGAAGGAAGTTGCTACTACATCTTGTGAGTCCCCTTTGCTCCTTTTTTCTTGCCTGACAATAGTTTTGTCATTGGTCTGGGATAAGAGAGCTCACTCAAATTCTCCAAATGAATGTCAAGTTTTTGCGCCTCTCATAGTTTCTGCACTTCCACAGAGAAGAGGAAGAGATAATAATGAGTAGACTCAGAACAAATATATGTGATATCTGTGTAACTGTGAGAACAGCCTGATACTTTTAATAATCCATTGCTGAACTTTTCTCTGATGACAACCAGAGATTTACATCAAACTTACCAGTCAATAATTTGTGGAATTTTTGGAAATAGAGAAAATATATTCTCTCTTCTAGCCTCATAGCACCACTACTGTTCTCTAAATTTTCTCAAAGGTTGTTGACTCTGCAGTACCATCTATACAGTCTTTCAGCATTCTGGGCCATAATTAGTTCAAGGCCAAGAGATTTAAACCAATTCTGAACAGTTAGGCACTTCTTTACTATTTTCTGTGATGTCATTTATATACAGTCCTAGTCTTTCCCCTGAGAATCAGTTCCACATGCCCCAATTGCCTATTGAATATTTTAAACTGAATATTCTGGAAGCACATCAAAATCCACAAGTCGAAAAGAGAATTCAATATCTTTCCGCCAAATGTACCCTTTTCCCCAATTTCTCTATTCCTGTTGAAAGTGCCATCATTCAGAGTTATCATTGATCATTTTTTACATTTGTCAGTTGCCAAACTTTGCTATTTCTACCTCTACAACATTTCTCACATCCAGTCTCTACTCATGGACCTACTACTTTTATTTCAGGCTCTCATCACCTTTCACTTCTACCAGGGGGTCCTTAAGGTATGGTCCTTGGACAGCCAAGAGATTCATGGATTTCAAGTGGTCCATGAACTTGGATAAGAAAAAAAAAAACACCTACATCTTTATTTTTACTAAGCTCTAAAGGAAATTTAGCCTTTCTTTCAATTATTTAAAAATATGATGAGGGGCATCTAGTTGGCACAGCGTATAGATCACCAGCCTTGGAGTCAGGAGGACCTGAATTGAAATCCAGCCTCAGACGCTTACTTATGTGTAAAACTGGGCAAGTCATTTAATCTTAATTGCCTCCCCATGAAAAAATTAAAAAAAAATATGCTAAGAAGGATCCATAAGCTTACCAGTCTAAAAAGTTATTCATGACATGTACAAAAGACTCAGAACCCTTGATGACAATTGTAATTCCTTGCTAATTAGTTTCCCTGGCTCAAATCATTCCCATTCCCATAAACTCTCCACACAATCGCCAAAGAAATTTTCCTTAAGCATACATCTGACCATGTCATTCTCTTCCTCAAAAAGCTTCAATAGCTCTTGAGCACTTGTAGGGTAAAATATAATCTCTGTTTTGCTTTTAAAATCCTTTGTAACCTAACCCCAACCTGTCTTTCTAGTATCATTATGTATTTCTCCACTTTCAGCCCTGTGATCCGGTCAAACACGCTTTCTCTGTTTCTCAGAGGCAGTATTGTCTCTCTGCACTGTTCATCTTCCTTTTACCTCCCAGAATTTCTCTCTTCCTTCAACACACAGATCAGACACACCTCCTTCAGTAAGTCTTTTCTAATTCCACCCAACTGTTACTGCCCACCTTCTTAAGCTATCTTCAGTTTAACTACCTTTTATTTATTTTGTATTTATCCTGTATATACAGAAAATATCAATACACATGTTGTCTCATCCAATTGAAAGTAAACTCAAGAGTGCAACTTGGTTAATTTGGGTTAAAGTTAAATAAAATTTGGTTTATTAAAGCACATAGCACAGAGACGGGCATATAGTAAATAGAAGAGAAATGCTTCTTGACTGACTGTTTCTTACTCGCTTTCATTTCCAGTTCTCAACATTGTCAATTTTTTATCTATACTTCTCAATCTGATGATCATTCTTGTTATTAAGAAGATGAAATTAGAGCAGGAAGTAAGTAATTCTTCTTTTCATGTCTTCTGTTAACATTTCCTGATTTTTCCCAAGCAGTAGGACATATCCTTTCTTATTTTTGTTCTGAATAGAGCTCAAAGGCCCTATTATGTCCTCAATATTTTTGTGTAAGCCTCACTTCCCACGGGTCTCAAGTCTTCCTGGGATCAATGTTCATTTTTGGGACCCAGACCCCAGGCTTGCATCTTGGATCATCTTTCACCTTAGAGCCTATCATCATGGAATAGTAACTATATTTTCTTTTAATATTTAAAAAATCATCTTCCTCCTCTCAAGACTCTGGAAGAAATGCCTATGGTGAAATAATGTGATTCTGGTGCCATCTAGTGGTTTCATTGCTTTTATTTCATTAACAGGCACTTGACAGTATACAAGAAAACTGCTCTGCAGATTTTCCCTTGGAAGATGCTTCTATTAATATATATGTACATATATACATATGTATATGTATATATGTATATATGTGTGTGTGTGTGTGTGTGTGTGTGTATAAAGAGAGAGAGAGAGAGAGAAAGAGAGAGAGATACTCCTACCTTTTTTCATTCTGTCCTTAAAGACCTGTCAGCTGAAATTAAATGATAATTTTGGACCCTACAAAGTGAAAGTGGTTTATCAGAAACTTGTGGGAGAAAGGCTCTCAGATACCCAAATCTACATCATTATCACTCTTTTCCCAATCATCTCCTAACATTTTAGCTACACACTCCCTCCCACACTGCAATGAGCCATCATCCTAGAGCTTTCCTTTTTCACATTTATTTATTTTATTTATGGAATAAAAATAGCATTTCTATAACAGTAGAATAAAAATATCATTGCATATGAAATGGCGAATCTATCATATACAATTTGCTAATAAAATTGTTGTGTAAATTTCTTTTTTTCTTTTTTCCTTCCCTCCCTCCCCTGCTCTAGAGATGATTACTGTTAGACACAAATAGGTATACACAATGCATACACACATATGTGTGTGTGTGTGTGTGTGTGTGTATAGTTCTATATAAACTTCTGTCTATCAGTTCTTTCTCTGCATGAAGATAGCATCTTTCCTCATATATCCTTTATAGTTAATTCAGATATTTATAATAGTAAAAATGACATTCATACAATGTCATTCTTTTTGGAGATCTTTTTTAATTTTTATTTTTATGTTTTGGTCTTCTTTGTCACCAAAGAAAGATTACAAAGTCTGAGACTGAATCTGGGTGCATTTTCATTGCCTGGCCATGTTCCCAGCCAACTTATTTGACCCTTGAGTTTTTCAGTGGGGTATGACTGCTTGTAGAGTAAAGAGAACTATGTTTCAAGCTTGGGCGGATGAGTCAGCTCTCCCACACCAGCATTCCTCCTTCCCCAAGAACCCCCAACCTGGACTGGACTTAGATCTTCAGCAGGCTCTGCACTCCTGCTCTGATCTACCACTTAATTCCTCCCACCAG
>CM053625.1:114252905-114277109 GCA_028646595.1 Phalanger gymnotis | reverse complement strand
GTGTAAGGAATGGCAAAGAGGCCAATATAGCTGAATCATAGAGCGCATGGAGGAAAGGAAAGTATAAGACTGGAAAGGTAGAAAGGACTTGAATTCTCATCCATAATACCTCTATGACTTTGGAAAAGACATTCAGGTTTTTTGAGATCAGTTTCCTCATCCATCAAATGGCCATGGTACTGCCTTCTCTGTCTATCTTGCTGAAGCATTTCCAGACAAATTAGCCAATTGATATGAAGACAGTATGAAAACAATAACATGCTATACAAATATAAGAGTTGATGATGGTAGGAAAAATGCTGTTTGAAACATAATTTAGTAGGGGTAGTGTTATGTAGTGAAGAGGGAGACTAAGAATCAGCTCAGCTCAGCCACTCACTCATCCTGTGACCCAAGTAAGTCACTTCCTCTTTGTCAGTGTGAATTTTCTGCTTTGAAAAATGATGGAGTCAAGACCCAGATGATCTTTTACTTTCAGCTTGAAAAAGAAAAACACAAAAATACTTCGATGCTATAGTAGATCTATGATCAAATTTATATGGGCCCTCCCTCTATGAGCAGATATCACAATCTATTCATTATGTTCAAAATCCATGTAATTCCTTTTCTTTTCATTCCATAAATCTAGCATAAAGAACATACCCAATGGAGGAGACCCTTCTTTAAATCTTGTTCTGATATAATACTGCATGATCAGCTACATTAGCAGCATTTTTCTGGTCATATAATGTCCTCAATGATTTCTTTGGTGACACCGTCTCTCATGCAAGTCATCTATCATCGGTAATATGCTTCAGTCTAGTTAGGCTATCCATATTTTTTTTATTTTTCTGAGATTGTGGCATTCCAATATTCATAGCCAAATTATTATAATCTAACAATCCTGAAAAATACTTGACAGGTGCTGGAGCTAGAGACATTTAAAAGTAACTTTTTCTTAGTAGAACAGAATTGTAAACAAGGTAGATGCATGTTGTTTGGGACATGATTTCACGTATATTGGTGCATAAATGTAATGGAAAGACATTATGTAATGATAGAAATTATGAATGTGATTACTTTAGAAAGAAAAGATATATGAAGGTTCAATGAAGAAAATACTATACACAATGATTACATCAATGTAAAAAAAGAACAATGGCAGAAAAACAACTGAAACTTAGTGCTGCAAAGTATAATGACCAAGTTCAATCACAAAGAAGACATGAAAAGGTACCCCCTCTTCTTTTCAGAGGTGGGGCACTGTACCGCCTAGAATGTCAAGCTCTTTCAATATGTTGGCTAGCTTTGATGAATTGATTTTCTCTCTTTTTTATTCTTTGTTATAAGAAATAGGTCTACAAGAGGAGGCAAGAATACATTTGGAAATATAGGCATAAAAACACACATACACACACACACACACACATATATATATAATGATTTTTTGAGCTGAAATAAGAAACACTGAAGTAAAATCACCAAAGAAGAAAAATACAGGTGGCATAGAAGATATTCTTTATTGTTGTATCTTCATTTCCTTGATGGAAAACAGGTTTTAAAATAAATGTAGGCCGCACATGGTAATTCATATAGTATTGGAACAATCCATGACATAGAGAGGAAATCACTTCAAATAGTCTTTATTTACATTAAAGCACATAGATTGAGGAAGGAAGGCAGACATCTCAGAAGAGATTACATTCACCAAAGCTTTCGACATCTTGAGCATATACAACAACAGTATACATCACATACACCTAAGTTTTGTAAGGAACAGGGTCAAGCCCATTACTTGCATTCATATATAGATATGTTACCCTCAAATTCCTCAACTATAAAGAAAAGTTGAAACATGGGGTTAACTGAATTATTTTTCTTCTTTTTCTTTCTCTCTCTCATTAAACATCTGCAAAAGAAACTGCTAGAATGGTGAATATAAGTCTTGGATACAACAAAGAGAAATAGGATATCTTTGCTCAACATATTTATAATTACTTCAGAGATAATTGGAGTGACAAATGAGGCACCTCCATTTTGAATTTAGCATGAAGTATGCCACTCCTTCTAAAGGTTTTCTAAGAGAATTGACCTTAGTATGACTTCTTTCCTATGAAATAACCTCTTTGGCAGATTTCTTCAGTTCCTGGTCATTCAGGCTACATGTGTACACTTATTTTATGGGAAGAGAAAACACAGAGTCCAGGAGATCTCTTTGAGAAATTAAGGCATCAATGGGGACTATAGAACATGGTGTATCTGGCTTTAGTTGGCAATACTCCATTCTTCTTGGTGACATGTTTTCTTATAGGAAGGCTTTCAGGTCTTAAAATAAGTTCCTGGTGTAGAGAGATGGCCTCTGTGAGACAAAATGATTAACTAAGAGCTAATTTTCTGATTTTAAAAGCATTTGTCTTTTTTCAAAAAAAATGGAGGAAATGGAGAAAGGCCTGGAAAAACATCGAAAGCACAGTATACAATAGGCAGAGGTACCCATACTATAGGGAACCTTTACTATAAAAAAGGCAGTAAAAACCAAATAGAATATCACTTATGTAAACAAAGGAACTCCTTTCTACAAAGCTTCTGAGTGTAAGACAATCCCTGAAATATTACTGCAAACCCAGTAACTGTGTGGACCCTCCTCAGTGACCTCAAATTAACCAGCATGGAGTAATTCCACCAATCAAAAAGAGAATACTTGTCTATACTAGAGATACAAGTCACTTCCCAGGGACTAAGTGATCTACCCCTGGCGACTTCATTGTGCAGAGATGACTTGGCATTCTAGGAACTTCTAAGCTAGCACCACTTATTTTCTTTGTTTAAACCATCTAGAGACTGGAGAATTAGAGATGGCTACAGAAAAATTAAAGGCTTTCTTTGAACCAGTCTGTCCCACCCACCCTCATTCCTCTATCAGATATTGTTTATCCATTGAGGCTTTGTTCTCACTCATTCTTCCAAACGTCCTTTCCCTTTCATATCCTACTGCTCCAAAGAGTGATTATTGTAATCAAAGCACAGCAGCTGAATAATTCCCCTTTGGCAAGCAACTAGAGGAAAATAAATGATGCCCTTACTCCTTTTCCCTTCTACCACTTTCTTTTGTCTTTTTTTCCCCAAGTAACACATCTTGGCCATTTGAATGCAACAGCTCTTGAATCATAACACTGAAGATCTCTAGCTTCCCATACTAATAACCAGTTGAGGGAGGGAGCAGCAAGTGGTGTTCTGAGAGTTATGATGATTTTGAATTTTCCTACCACTTTCAGCATACATCTTAATTACAAAGTCTTACTACTCAGCTCCCACAATGGTGTCACATACAAAAGGTGTTGGCTCCCGGTGACACTGCTTGCCCTTGTCTTTAGCCATGAATATGGATTTCCAAACCATGGCTAAATTCTGATGGTTCAGTCTTTGGGCCACCCTTGCCATCTACCAACAAGAATTGGAAGAAATAAATAATCCTTCTGTGCTTCAACTCCTGTCTTCTAGGAATATCCTATGAATTTTATTTTGTGACTGAGAAACTACTTTTTTGTGACTGAAACTCAAGCTACTTTCATGAAGAGGCACTGTGATTTAGTGGTATTGATTGAGGCACTAGAAATGATAGGTCCATAATGAATTCTTTGGGAGACATATTTTGAACCTCTAAAGAATGCATTCTGATTTCCCCTAAAATCCTTTGTTGATGCCCCATCAAGAGAAAATCTTGGAATTGTTAGGTCTCAGAACTTACCCAGGAAAGCAATCCTTATGTTCTTATGTCTAGGTTGTCCCTGCCAGGTAACAAGATATGATAGTATTCATGACACACACCTATGTATTAAGTGAATGAGCCAATTCTCCACCTTTTAAGCTGGCTGGAAGAAACTAAGGGAATATTGAACACCTGTTGACCAGACCAGGATGACCATCACCCAGGCTGGAAAATAAAACTTCTGAATATTTAAGCAAACACTATATAGTTTATTTCTTTAATACTTTTTAGGGTAAGAGCAAAAATTAATATAGCAATTTTTCATAGTCTAGAGAATTGTTCACTTCCATGTGTGATTATCATATCCATTGCCGTTATTGTCATTCAGGAACAGAGTTGCCTGTGCTCCCACTTACAGCAATTCAAATGTTCAGGAAAGCATTTCAAGGTTCTATTGTGACTCTCTGTTATTGGTTTTTGTTTTTGCTTTTGTTTTGTTTTGTACTGGGAAGCCCCAATAAGGCAAGAATATGATGTGACTAATTAGTGAAAGTGCTGCTAGGTAGAAAACTGAAGGCTCTATTTCAAGCCTTTGGATTTTCCAAAAGTACTATTTTTCCATGCTTCTCCTGTGTCTCTACTTGACATTACATAATTCTTGGTATGTATGTGGAGGTGGGGAAAAGGCAAATGTGTGTACGACTATCAACCTAAAATTTGGGGGAGATTTGTGAGAAAAGAATCCTAGACTTGGGGTAGAAGGACATCAAGGAAATAAGAGGAATGTTAGCCACTTGGGTCATTTGACTTCTGCCTGAAGCTTTCAACAGATAGTTCACATAATCCTTCAATGGTCTTTTTAGAATTTTATTTCCCTAGCACTCAAAAAATCCATCCCTCTACTCAACCAGAATCACTTCTGCTTTCATTTAAATTATTTTTCTTTGGTTGGGTTTTCTATGATGTGATGTCATGATGGTAGTGGATAGGTGATAGAACCCCAATTCCTTAACCTTCTTTCACAGGACCCCATTTTTCAACTCTTGAGGGCCCATCTTAAAATGTATTAGCTGGCTCCGAAAGGGGGCCAAATTGAGAAGATCTAGAAAATTTCCCTTTAACCCTATAACCTCCTGTCGTCATCTCCCCCCAATAACTTCTATAATCATTTCTGGAAACAGGAAAGTGGTGGAGAGATGTGTTCTTTCTATGTGATACATCTTCAATCAGTTAGTCTCAAGCAGCATCTCATCTCCCCTCTATTGCTCTGGTCTCTGAGCTTTACCCCAACTGATCCTCTGAGGTTAAGTGACTTCCCCAAGGCCACACAGCAGCAACAGTAGCATGGTGATGAGAACCTGAGTCTTCACTCTCAGTAGGGCTGCAACTGAGCTGAGATGTGAACCAGAAACAAAAAAAACAGCACTATTTGGGCCAAATTCCAAACCAAATTCAGGTAGTGTTTTTTTTCTTAATTTTTAAAGAGTAAATATGGACCAGTTAGAGCTGACATTACCTAAAATTATTGAATTGGGACATCCAATTAAAGTATTCTCCAGCCTGAACCTGACCTAAATTGACACATCTTTAAGGTCAGTTAGCTAATTGACTTTTTTTTGAGAGACAGAGTTTTAAGGTGGAAAGTATACTGACTTGGGAACTGACAGACGTGAATTTGAATTCCAACTCTTGACTCTTAATAGCTATGTGATCCTAGGCAAATCATTGCCTCTCTCTGTGCCTTCCTTTCCTCGCCTGTAAAATGTGGATAAAAATACTGGCACTGCTGACATAGGGTTGTTATGAAGAAAGTGATTTCAAAATCCCAAAGTCCAACAGAAATGTGAATTATCTTTTAATTTAATGTGATTTCCACTACATATACTCTTTCCCTCCTAACTTCTGGGAAGTGGCCAGCACATCTATCTTTACTAATAAAACATCAAGGAGAGAGCTCTGGGGTGGGAATCCCAAAGCTGGAAGCCCATTTTATAACCCAGAGGTGGATTATATCTGAATCCTTTATAGACTTAAGTTAAAAAACAAATAAATATAATCAATTGGCAAGCTGTGTTTTGGCACTAGGCAAAGAAGCTAAGTTGCAAGCTGAGAACACAATCAACTATATAATTTTGGCCCTCTTTCTGATTCCCCTAAGAGAAATCCCAAAATAAAGTATGCAATCCCAAGGACTGCAAATGAGCTTTCTTGCATTTCAGTTAAACAGAATAAGAACAGCACCATACATTTCCATGGGGCTCCTTATCTATGAATCTTCAAGAGTTTGGTTCTTAACCACATGCAGCCATCTCTCAGTTACCCACTTACTTGTGGCAGCTCTACTTGTGAGCTCTTCATGATATATCTTTAATTCAGAGCAGCTAATCCTTGCTCCTTAGAAGGCTCCTGGTTTGTCCTAACACCACTCACAGAGGTGGGCTCAAGTAATCAAAAATTCCATTAAAAGAAGCCTGAATAACAATAAACTATGAAGGTAGAGTTGTTGCAAAAACCCAAAACAACAAGTTTACTGGTCATCCCAAGGACAAATGGGAATCATTTTTGGATTATTCAGGCCATTGTTCCTTTCAATGAACACAGAATTCAAGAGCTGACTATAGTTATTTGACAAGAAGGATAAGAAAGGGAAACCTCATTGCAAACCACAGCAAAGTTGGGGGTCTGGTTTCTCTAGGTCAGAATAAAACCATTATTGTAAATAATTATAGGTTTTATACCTATATGGCTATGGACTGAGATTTTCTTTTTCTTTTGGCAGAAATACCAGAAAAAATGGTGGAGAAGATATGCCTATGAAATGTTAAAGCTGCTAGAAGTCTCCGAGTGTTGCACCAGTATTCATGTAATAACAACCCGGAGGAACACCTCCAGCATCTCCTATCTAGAATTGATGGAAATATATGCACAAGAATTCCCCAGGATAATAAAGTATATGGAGGGGTTGCAATCTGCACCAGAGGAGGGAGCACCCACAGCAATGAATCATGGATCCACTGAAGTGTTGATGCCAACTGAGCAAGGCTAGTGAACCTATCTGACATGATAAATAAAACTCTCCTAATAATTAGTTTTAGATAAGCACCTTCCATTACTTAAAAAATACATCAGAGAATAGCTTATAGCATCATCTGTGATTCCCTAAATTATAATTCTATCCATCTTGTTACAAATTAAATGGAACAGAAATGACCCAGCTCTCCCATTCTCCTTCTCTGGAAAACAGAAGTATTAGCCAGGAGCAGGACTGAGAATAACAAAGTGTCAGTTTATACCATGTAATTTAGAAGGATGCAGAATTAACCCAGTAAGACATCAGGGATAGTAGCAAGCATCTAAGCATCTTTCTCCCATGACTGTCCCTGAAGCCTGTGGTAACCAACTGAATGTGGTAACCAGCTGATTAACCAAGAGTTTACCAGCACTAGTTACAGACACTATCTTGACTTTTCCCTATGTAATAGAGGCTTTGAATGAAGGGACACAAATCTCTCCAGTTCCCTTCACATCCCATATCTCCCCCAAACCTTACCAAATCTATTTCAGGAACTAGACCATAAAACTAATGGCTCAAAGGAAAACAAAGACCAGATTCACTGAATTCATTTTTAACTGAGTGAAAGAAGTTTTTAGGAAAATTCTCTTCCCTTAAGACAATCCATGGGTCAACTGAAGAGTAACTGGTGAAATACAGTCCAGAGGGCTTTGACCTTGACATTATTACTAATCCCATTTGAACATGTCACAGAAGATAGGGTTCCTCCTCAGGTGAGTGCGGTCAGATCGCTAGCCAGTGCTGGAGCTGAAAAAGAAAAGTTTCTTTAAGAATTGGGAACTGCCTCAACTTAAAGGACTTCAATTCTTTAGGAACTGGTATTGTGCAATCAGGCAAACTAAGACAGAATATAAAGGTGACAAAATCCCCCAGAGAGTCAGCTTCATGGAATCTTTGAGACAGTGGGAATTCCAATTTCCTTAAGTCCATACAAGTGTCTACCAGTGTCTGAATTTGGGCCTAGTGAGTGACTTATGTCTGTTGTATAAGTATCAGCCTAGCTCTGTGTGGAAAAACTCATCGCTGAAAAGGACCTTGAGGCAATGATTTTTTTTTTCCTACTCAGAGTTACTTGCAAAGGTTATCTGCTAGAGCAGAAGGAGTGGGGATCTTCATCAGTGGATGGACTACTCTACTGATGAAATCACTAGATCCTGGAATGAAGGAAGTCTGATATCAATACATGAGCTACCAACAAAAGTCAGGTATGTCTGGAACATGCCCATATCCTTTAAGTATAATGATCAATGAGATAGACAGCCATAATGTCCTCCCCCAATTTCTATTCCTAGTAGCTCTGAACCAGAACACTGGCCTGAAGCAAAGTTTGGTGGTAATTTTCGCAGTTGTGTATGCCAAAGGATTAGAAAGAGAAAGGATTGTAGATTTGGAACTAGAAAGGGCATCTTAGAGGCCATCATATCCTACTACATCCATATTTTACAGATGAAGAAATTGAGGCTAAGAGAAGTTAAGTTATTTTCCCAAGGTCACACAACTAGTAAATGTTACAGATAGCGTTTAAACCCAGGCCTTCTTGACTCCAGTGCTCTATCCAATGCATAATGCTGCATCTCTAAGAATCTGCCTCTTTGAAATCTTAGGATCTCACTACCTTCTCTCTATTGCCCAAACCATCCAGTGTTTTGAACAATCCTTCCCTCTACTTCATACTGTGAACAAGATATTCAAGGGATGGGAAAAAAGAAAAAAAAAAGTTACAGAAAGCTATAAGAAGTGGAACTAAGTCTTGTTCTACTTTTAATAAGAAGCATTCTGTCTCATTTAGGCCACCCTAACCAAGTTTTATCCTTTCTCCACTCTTTATGCCCACTTTATACTCCATTGTATTCTTTATCTTTTTTAATTCTCGCTTCACTAAACTCCCCACATTTGCCTTTTTACTATTTCCATATTTTGTGCATTATTTTAGCTCCCCACATGATTCCCCCGTAACCCATCGTTCAAAATGCATGGAAGAATGAGAGAATAAAAGAAGGGAGAAAAAAGCAATGACTGCTCAGGAAGGAGAGAGCATTGCATAACAGAAAGGACCCTGGAGTAGAAATCCTGGAATAGAGTCTTGGCTGAAGGCACTTTGCAATATACTAAATTTCAGTTGTGTGACCTTGGGCGAGTAATTTCCCCTTTCTGGGCCTCATTTTTCTTACCCATAAACTGGGAGGTTTGGTCTAGGTGATTTCTAAAGCTCCTCTACAGCTTTTACATTCAGTAATCCTTGGAGAATATAGTTTTGGTCACCAAATCCCAGTTGTTGTAACTTTATATTTTTCTCCAAATCCTACTGCATAATAGATTATAATTCTAGGAAATTTGTGAAATTCCCCAAACTGCTGGCTTTTTACTCTATATTTTTCCTGAGTGGTTCTGCTTCTGCCACACAAACATAGTGGCCTGACCCCCAGCCCTGAAACCTGTTCCAGACATGAGCCTCTTGGGGATGAAGAAGTTCAAGGACAAGCACAAACCTTGAACTGCCTGACGTTCCTTTGCGCCACAAGGTGGTGCTCGTTTTCAGGAGTTATGCAGTAAGCCAGTCTCTAAGAATGAAGTAGAAAGAGAAAAGATGTCAGTGCTTCCTGAATATGCCTGCTGCCACTCAAATATAATAGGGCTGATCTAGTAAGCAAATGAAAGGGTTGCCTCAAATAAATAAACAAATAAGTGAATGAATGAATAAGCATCCTTCTAATATTCCCTCAACCCTCTATGTACACTGTGTATAAAATACATAGCAAACCATCTTATAAAAACCTATTTGTCCAGTGGGAATGCAGGTTAACCCTACTTTAAGTGAGCCTAGCATATGAAAACCTGAATTTATCAGCAAGGAATTAGATGAGTATTTCATGAACACTTACTATGTTTAGGTACTACAGGGGATTCAAGGTGAAAAAAATAAGGTTCAGTGGTCTCTATACTCAAAGAGATCTACTAGATTGTAAGCTCCTTCAGAGACTCATGGTGTAGTATAGTGGACAGAACAATAGAGTCAGAGGACCTGGGTTCAAGTTTTCACTACTCAAAAAATTACCAGTGTGTCATCTCTCCTCTCTGGGCCTCAGTTTCCTCCTCTGTAAAAATGATGGGGTTGGATTACACAACCTTCAAGCAGTCAATAAACATGTATTTACTAAGCACTATATGACAGGAATTGTGGTAAACACTGAAAATACAGACAAAAGTGGAACAGTCCCTAACTTCCAGGAGATTATACATTATACTGGGAGTGGGGTGGAACGTGTGGATATATAAGCATATATAGGAGAAATACAAAATTGATTCAAGGTAGTTTTTGAGAAGGAGGGTATTAGCCTCTGAGGACCAGAGAACAGTTAAGAAAGGCTCTGCGGTACTTGAACTGGATATTGAAGGAAACCAGGGATTCTCAGAAGCAGAGGAGAAGACAAGTTGCATTCCCTACATTCTCATCTAGCTCGAAATCACACTACCCTTTCGCCCATAGTTCTAGCATAATGCCTTACACAGAGCAAGATTAATAAATGTTTGTTGAATGTACTCCAGTCTAATTCAGATGACAAACTCTACACATGTGAAACCATGTTAGATAAACAGAGGACAAAGTAAGATAGACATAGTGGTGTTTGCATCAGTGATTAAAAATAAGTAGATTACTAAGATGACTGGATGACATTTTTGGTGCTCTGCATAGAAATGCATCACAACAATAACAAGAAACATTTGTTAAGTGTTGACTCTCAGCAAGTACTATGCTAGGGGCTGGGGTTAATACAGATCCAAAATGACAAGCAGTCCCTGCTCTCAAGGAATTTACATTTTCACCCATAATAGCTTTTACCATCTAAACTTGCTTTCCAATGGACAACATAGGAAAAAATAACAAGGACTCAAAAAAACTTGGGAAGACCTGGGTTTGAGTCCCAGATTTGCCAGTCAATCATTTTTAATCATTTTATAATACTGGTCAAGTTACTTAACTTCTCTGGGCCTCAGTTTCCTTATTTGTGAAATAAAAGAATGAAGGGGGGTATAGCTCTGATTTCTAAGCTTTATTATAACTTTAACAGAATATGCATAGTCCCTGATATAACATTAGATTCCTACAGGACCTTAATAAAGCTATGTCTCCTTTCTGAAACTCAGTTTCTTTATCTACAAAATTAGAAGGTTAGATTAGGTGATCTGTATGGTCCCTTGCATAGCTGGTATTATGAAACCCTAAGCCTGAACTACGAATTCTTTTTTTATGGGTGCTGAATGGAAGAAAAGGTTGCCCATACTCCCTCAACTCTGTCTGTAATCAGTGCTTGATTCTGTCCAGATAGAGTACTTACCTCTCTTAGGGAGCCCTTCAAGCTCAGGAATTTGTAGATAATGTAGACAGGTACTAGTACCATGGAGGAGAGGGCAATGCCCCAGCCCACACAGTTGGCCCACAAAGGGAAGACATAGTCATCATAGTTGAGGGGCTTGAAGTTTATGATGCTGACAATCACCACAAACTGAGGATGGAAGGAGACAACGCTAATCACCTTAACAAATACCAAGCACTTCTGTACAAAGTCCTATACTAGATACTTGGGGTACAAATATATGGAGTATACAGTCCTTGCCCTCAAGGAAAAGAGGGAGAGTGGAAGACACACAAAGAATTAAGGACAGGACCTAGCTTGTGTATAGTACGTTCTTGATAAATGATTTTTGAGTGAAGTAGAGAGAAAAGGAAGTAAGAAGAAGAGGAAGAAGAGAAATATAAATAATGGAAATAAGGAACAAAATAAGGAAAAATAAGAGAGGAAAGGATAAAAATGCAGGAAAAAGAGGGCAGAGAGAAAACAGAGAGGATAAAGTAGGTGGAAGGTGAGAGGAGAAGAAGAGAATTGGAGAAAAGAATATGAGTAGAAGAATCTTCACAAACACTGGATGGGCAAGTGTGATCAGATGACAGTCTATTAAAAAAAAAACTAGGTGCTTTAGTGAACTGTAGCTTAATACAAGTAAATTGTATGACATGATAGCCCACCCACCCAAAGCCATTTTGATCAGGCTTCCTAGTGTCCAGAATCATAGAGGTAAAAATGCCAATGTATTCTTCCTTGGTCAGGATGCACCTAAAATAATGTGTTTAGTTCTCAGTGCCATATTTTAGCAATGCCATTAATAACTTAAAGAGTATCCAGAGGAGAGTAGAGAATGAATGGAGAACCCTTAATACAAGGATCAGTTGAAGGAAATGGAATGTTTAGCCTACAGAAGAGAAAACAAAGGGGGAAGATGGTAATTGCCATTAAGTATCTAAAATGCTGTGTTATGGAAGGAATATTGCTCTGTTTGGCCCCAGAGGGCAGAAATAGGATCAATAGATGAAAGTTATGGAGAGATAAGTTTAAGTTCAATATAAAGACAAAATTACTAATAATCAGAATTGCCCAAAGTGCAATCAGTTGCTTTGGTAGGTAGTAGGTTCTCTTTCACTGGAGACCTTCAAACAAATCCCAGATGGCCATTTGTTTGAGATCTTGTAGAAAGGATTCTTAGGCAGATGAAGTTTAGATTAGATCACCTTTGACATCCCTTCCAAATTTAAGATTCTGTGACTAGAGGAAAGGGAAGAAAGTGAAGAGAAGGAAAGAAGAGAAAGAAAATGAGAATGAAACTCATAATAAAGAGGTAAAATTTTAAAGCAGGAGAGTGAGGCATTAAAAAATCAGGCCCAGTTGGGACAAGGTCAGTCAGTCAATCAGTCAGTCAACAAGTATTTATGAAGCACTATGTGAGACAGACATTGTGCTAAGCACTGGTGATAGAGAAAGTGTGTGTGTGGGGGAATGATTTCTCCTTTCAAATACTGCACATTCTAATGAAGAAGACAAGATGTAAATAACTATATACGTGATATATTTACATATATGTGTGTATATATGTAAATGTCAATATATGTGTTAGTAGTAGTAGATGGATGGTGATCTCAGAGAGGTGTCTAGGGAAGATAGGAAAAGACCTACAGAAGATGAGACTTGAATTGAGTCTTGAAGGAAGTCAATGAAACAAAGAGGTGGAGGTGAGAAAGGAGAGCATTCCCAGGCATTTTGTCAGGAGATTGAGCATCACATGTGAGCAACAACAAATAAGTCAGTCTAGCAGGATTGTAGAGTATGTGAAGGGGAGTAAGGGGCAAAAAGACTGGAAAGGTAGAAAGAGGCTAGTTTTTAAAAAGCATTAAATGCCAAAAGCAGATATTATATTTGATCTTGATGTTTATAGGGAGCCACTGGTGTTTATTGATTGGGGGGGAGGATGATATGATCAATTTTAGAAAAATCGCCTTGTCAGTTAAGTGAGGAAAGGATTGGAGTGGGAGGAGAGTTTACATAGAGAGAACAATTAGAAGTCTATTTCAGTAGACTAAGTAAGAGGTGATGAGGACCTAAACAAGGTGGTAGCTCTGAGGGTAGAGAGAAAGGAACATATATTAAATGTTATGAATGAAGAAATGACACTATTTGACAACATATTGCATACATGGGGTAAGTGTAAGAAGTCGAGGATGACATTGTGGTTGAGAAGTTGGATGACCAGGAATTGATATCTTCAGAAATAACAGGGAAGGCTGGAAGAAGGGTGGGTTGACCAGACAGTTAGTCGTGGGGAGGGGTAGAGGATAAGTTCTTTGAACATGTTGAGTTCGAGATATCTATGGGGCATCCAAATTAAGTTGAGTTCACAGTTGGTGAGAAAGAACCTCAAGAAAGAGACTAGGACTGAATATATCAATCTGGAAACCTGAATAGAGATGATATTTGGACCCATGGAAGGTGACAAGAAAGAAATGTCTCTAAATTAACTACACTGTTACTATTTTCAAAGTTTTAACAGCCCTCAGATCCCTGGAGATATAATTCTACCTCTTTCTTTGGAAAATCAAAACTTCTCACCAACAGGAAGGCTGGGCTCACAAATTTCCAGCAGAGCCTCCAGTAGAGCCCTGGTTTGAAGCCCATCATCTGCTGAATATCATTGCTGAATCTGTCCACACCTGAGGGATACACAAACACAAATACATACACTAGTCAAATAGAGGCCTTTATCCAAGATAAATCACAAACACTGGAATAGATGTCCAAATGCCATCTAGAACAAAAGGGCTACTCTTAATCTGCCCTAGTTTCAGCACCAAGTGGTTCCCCAAACATTAATGAAATTAAACCAATTACTGCCATTCTTGGTGAAGCAAAATCAAAAAGTCAAATCTAATGTTGACCAACTCTGAGGTAAAAGGGCTAGAGAGTAATTTTGTTTCTTGAAGGGTATTTGGTGTTATTTTTCTATATACCTGTAGAATCAACTCCTGACTGTTGATAGGAATAGAAAAGTGCAAATTCTAGACAAATCAAAAGAGTGAAAAATCCAATAAATGAGGCATTTTGTGATTATTTGGATTATATGATCCTTTGAGCATCAATTTCCTTTTCTTAACAGTTAATCTTAAGACTGATGCTTTGGTACAGAAGAAAGAGTGCTAGCTTTGGAGTCAAATGTTCAAATCTCATCTGTGTTACTTATTGCATTGTAACTTTGGGCCAGTCACTCAACCTCTCTGGGCCTCTGTTTCCTACGCTATAGAATGAGGATGTGCTGTGAGGTCTTTTCCAACTCTAGATCTTTGCTCCTATGAGATACTCCTACATACACATCACCTTGTATCAGAGACCAATCGCCCAAGACTGTGAAGCAAGCTGAAGTTAAGACTTTCATGATTGATCAATTATATAGATAAACTAGAGCTATCCTTGTAAATCAAAAGGATCACACAATTACAGTTCACTGTTTCTGACATTAAGTGCTGCATAAATCCAATACACCATGCCAGCGTGGAGCTAACAGTCATTTCTCTAAGACCCCCCAGGAAAAGGAAAAAAAAACTTACCATAGAACCATGAAACACCAATGGCTTCCATTAAAACAGCAAATAAGATGGAGGTCCCTGCAGCAAATGTATCCAGCAATGTCAACACATATATTCCACCCTGGAGCACAGAATAAAAAAATACATATTTATTTTCATTCACTTAAATTCAACAAACATTTCATAAGTTCCTACTGTGTCCAGAAGACATTGATGGGGTCACATGGTTTTAAAAATGACATAGTCCTGGTCTTAAGGAACTTATGCTCTACAGAGTTGGAGTGAGGTAAGTACTACAACAAGTACCCGGATATGAAATAATATCTTCCTTTAAGCTACTTATCATCTAATGAGTAAGAACATTATATGGAAATGGATTAAGTATAGGACGATATTGTGTATGGTGGAGACAACATAAAGATCTATGCAGTGTACTTTTCAGGAAAAACTTGAGAGGGAGAGACCATCTCTGTGGGGAGATCAAGAAAAGCATCATTGAGAAGATGATTCCTGAGCAGAACCTTTAATGAAAAAGAGTCTGAAAGATAGAGACAACATGGAAGAACATCCAGGTCATGGGAGACAGCCTGTAACAGTGAAGGGAGATAGAAGATGGCATATTAAATTTGGAGGACACCAATGATCTAGTTGAACTAGAATGTGGAGTATATGAAGAAGAGTAAAATGAAATAGGTCTACAAAGGTAGGTGGGAAGCAGATTATGAAGGTCTTTAAATGCCATGTTAAGGATTTTGTATTTTGTCCTCAAGGCAATAGGGAGCCATTGAACATTTTTGGGCAAGGGATTAATGGAACTTATGCCTTAAGAAGATGATTTTGGCAGTTATGCAGAGAATAAATTCATAAAGAGAGGGGTTAAGAGAATAGTTAAGAGTTTTTCATAATAGTCGAAGAGAAAAGTGATGAACGATTAATTGAAGATGACTTTGTAAGTACACAGAAGAGTACTTACTAGGGGTAAGTACCTTACTTGCTAGGAATATCTGTAGAGTTAGTGTGACTTGGCAAATGACCAGATAAGGATAAAGAAAGAGTCAGGGATAATTGTAAGCACAGAAAGAAAGCTTGGAATCTAAGTGAGAAGAATTTAGTGGTAAATCTTTCTCAAAGTTGGTTTTAGCTCACCAGGAGGTCAGGCCTCAGGGAGAGGGCAGACAGTGAGGATCTCATTTCCATGAGTAGTCACTAGGTACTATATTTCCCTCTATGTGCATTTTCCCATCCCCTAGAACATGTTTCTGACAAAGTGATTTTCCCAAGAGGTAAGAATAATATTGATATCACAGGATTATAGATGCACGTGTGCATATATATTCTGTCACTATCTGTGTGGCTTTAGGTAAGTCATATAATTTCTCTGGGACTCAGTTCCTCATCTGTAAAATAAGATGGTTGGACTGAAAGGACCCTAAGGTCTCTCTAGTTCTTAATCAATGACTGCTCTTTGCTTTACAAACTGTTTTCACATCCATTCTATCATTTGATCTTCACAACAATGCTTCGAGGCAAGAATTATCTTTTTTTGGCAAATGAAGAAATTGAGGTCCAGACCAGAGAAATCATTTGCCCATGGCCATGCAACCAAAATGATGAAGCTGAGACTTGAGCTCAGGACTCAAGACTCCAAGATCAGAGTTCTGCTACAGCCCCCACTTACAGGCTCAACCACAAGCAGTGGTTGACAAAAACATGACTCCTCTCACTAGTACCTGTCCTAGTCAATGACTCACCTTTGTAATACAAAACAGAGCCAGCAGGAAAGTGCCAAAGGTGACAGCAAATGTGAAAAGCTTCCTGTGCCGCTTCAGGATCTGGAAGTCATCTGCAAGGCCAGTGATGACAGCCTCCATGCCTCCCATCTAGAGAGAACCACAGCAAGCTCAGAATCCTCCTCTGCTATGAACGAAAAAGCTGTGGATGCCCAGAGCCAACAGCATCATGAAGGACATGATGAAGGAGGCAGAGTAGAGTAAGGGGAAGGGGAGGGGGAGCAAGGGGCAGGATAGTTCTCCCAGAAGACAGTCAGTACCAAGAAACATAATATTTAAAAACATGTATGGATCCTTCTTAAGAAAATGGCAAAGCTTCATGAAATGGGTATATGAGATGTCTTCACTCACGAACAGGCTTTGCGAGTCTCTCCCTTCACTCCTCATCCTTGTGTAGCTCTTTTATTCTGTTCCCATCTAAATCACTAAATCAGCCACCATGTATAGGTACATACGTGCATGAGCTTGTGTAATTAGGTTGTTCCCTGAGTCTCATCCCCTCAGGATTCTGCCCTCTATGAAAGAACTGATAATCTTATAATGCACACTAATTACTTAACATGTTATACCTTGTACTGCTATAATATGTTACATTTTTACATTTTCAAAGTGGTCTTCAGGAGGCCTTACTTTAACCTAAAGCCATACCTCAAACAGACATCATTATAGGAAACATAGAAAGCCAGTAGGGGTAATATTTCTGATCAGAAAAGGGAAAACTTTGGCTGCCCTTCAAAATATATCACGCAGAGGACAGGAACATGTTACCCCAAGGCAGGATAAATGGACATGAGATGTAAACTTCCTCTATTTGTTTACGATCTAGACATAAGACGGATGCCAACCAAACACCATGGCCCGTATACTGTAAAATTCTAGAGGTGTTCCCTCACACAAACACCTTTGGCAGCTATGGATAACCCATATTTTGAATTCATTGTTAGAGGCAGTCTGGTATAATTGAAAGCATACTAGAATAGGAAGGAGCAAGGGGATTTAGCTCTAGCCCTTTGTTGATAATTTTCTGTGTGGTTGAGGTCAAGTCATTCAACCTCTGTGAGATTCCATTACCTCATCAATTGAATAGTAAGGATAATCTGTCCTCCTAGATGCCCTCCTAGCTATCCTCCCAGCTGCAGGGTTATTGTATAGATTAAATGAGATCACACCAATAAAAGTACTTTGGTCACTCTAAAGTTCTCTGAACATCTGAGGGGTTATGTTTTATAAAGTAATTCTACATTAATTACATTATATTTTCAAAGCTCTTCACAGATGATTACTGCCCCCCCACCCAATGGATGGAATGGCTAGACCATGTGTTATTATCCCCATTTGACAAATGAGAAAATTAAGGATGATTTATTCAACTTTCTTAGGCCTCAATTTCCTTCTATGTAAAATGAGAGGGTTTCACTAGATGGATTCTGGGGTGCCTTCTAGCTCTGGCATTTCATATGCAAAGAACCATTCCAGCTTCTATTTTCCAAGACTTCTTCCAGTTGTGACATTCTGTGTTCTAAGTTCGCTTCCACATTTGACATTCCTGATCTAAGGTCCCTCCAGCTCTGACATTCTATCATTCTTATTCCAAAGCATTTGTCAGTCTGGATTTTCTGATGTTAGCCCACATTTCCTCCCCATTCACAAAGGTCCTGGACTACATATACTGGTGTGACTCAAGTTTTGAAGCCTTTATGCCCTGGAACGGAGGGAGCACTCTTGCCCTGAGGCGACTAGGAGGAAGAGAGCAGAGTGGGAAACACACACCGAGCTATCGATACCCAGGGCCAACAGCATGACGAAGAACACTATGGCCCAGAAGGTGGATCCTGACAAGGTGGAGATGGCTTCTGGATAAAGGATGAAAACCAAGCCAGCACCTGAAAGACAGAAAAGGAATAGATCCTGTCAGCTGTCATGGCTGGCACCACTGTACACTGAAGACTTACATTCTGAGATGCTGTCCTGGGGGAGAAATCCTCTCTACATGTTCTTCCTTGAAACTAACAACATTCTTGGAGCTTAGACAGCTGTGGCCTCAGCTGAAGTCCCCAGCCTGTGTCCTGGCACAGTTAACACCAGTGAATCAGAGGCAAAATGTGGGGGTTCTCAACTCGACTTGTTCCATGCTATTTTATCCATCTCATCCTCCTTTCTCTCTTCCAGTCAAACAATACTCATCCTTCATGGCCCAGCTCATGGTTCACCTCCTTTGCAAAGCCTTCTCTGACTTTTCCGATGCAATACCTCTCTCTTTTGAGCTGCCTTGAAAAAATATTTGCTTCATCTAGACTAAAACTTGGTCATAGGCATTCCTGCATTGTTCTTTGGTTGTTTCCTATGAGAATATCTCAGTCAACAGTCAGTTACCAAACATGTCCTTGCCACTGTACCCCTGGTTTTAGAAGAAATTTCCAATTCGAGGATTGATCGTATTTAATAAATTGATAGCTCTCAGTGACCTGCTTGTGGGTTTAAAAATTACTTCTTAGAGAGGTAGAATGGTGGAGGTTAAAGTGTCCTAAGTCTTAGAAGTCAGGGGATTTGGATTTGAGGCCTAGGGGCTTTGCAACTCCCACCCCTTTGAATTCCTTACTTCCTTCCAAACTTAGCTCAAGCACTACATTTCTCCATGAGACCTTTCCTGTTGTTGTTAGTGCCTCCTGAAACAACTGTGTATACATTTCTGCATTTATTGGTATGTGGGTTGTTTTCCCCAAAAGAATGCAAGTTCCTTCTTGCAGGACTGTTGTAAGGATTGTTTTATTTTTATTTTTAATCTCCATTGACTAGTATGTAATAAATATGAAATCAATGCTTGTTAAGTGAATGAAAGTCAACATAACCCCTCCAAAATTTAGTTTTCTCATCTGTAAGATGGGAATAATGATAATAATAATTACAATAATATTTGCATTAACTATCTCACAGAAGTATTGTGAGGAAGTTGCTTTCCAACATTTACATACTATGAGAATAACTATTTATTAATTCATGGAGGTATCCCCGAGTCAAGAGGCAATATGGAGTCTTATATAGGGCTGGAGTTGGAGTTCAAATCATGCTTCTAGAAATACTTAACTGGATGTGTAACCTTGGTTAATTCACTTAACATTTGTATGTCTCAGGCAACTCCCTTGGACCCATCTACTAAACCATGGGTGGGGAACCTGTGTCTCAAGGCCACCTGTGGCCCTCTTGGTTCTTAAGTGCAGCCCTTTGACTGAATCCAAACTTCACAGAACAAATTTGTTGACAAAATAAAATGAGACAAAGTATATCAAAGTACATAGATGATATTTTTGTAATTTCATTTTGTTTTTCAATTACACGTAAAAATAATTTTAACATTTATTTTTTAATTCTGAGTTCTAGATTCTCTCCTCCCTCCCTAAAACAGCAAGCAATTTGATATGTTATACATGTGCTGTCATACAAAACATAAATAGACTATCTGAGAGTCAGGAAGCCCTGGGTTTGAATCATAACTCTAACTCATACTACTCAAGTCACCATGGGCAAATTACTTCACTTCTCAGCACCCCGGGTAGCTAATCTAAGATTCTAAGTCAGGGGTGGAGAACCTGCAACTTTGAGGTCATATGTGGCCTTCTAGGTTCTCAAGTGCAGCCCTCTGACTGAATCCAAACTTCATAGAACAAGTCCTCAAGGGATTATATTTGCTAATTGTTAATAATTGTGAATGCAAATACTATTATTTGTTCTGTGAAGTTTGGATTTAGTCACATTTGAGGACCTAGAGGGACACATTTGACCTCAAGGCTACAGGTTCCCCACTCTTGTTCTGATTTATAGCAAGTTGTTGATTTTGAATCTGGAGTTTCCACACAAGGAATTTCCCATTAGCAATTAAAAGACAAATACAGACTTCCCATCTTCTATGCTGCACCCCCCCCCAATCTGTATTAGGAATAGAACCAGATGAAAAAATTTTAGTTTTAAAGAGCCGAGGCTGAGTCTCCCTACCTTCTGTTGCCACATCTTCAATCTTGACCTTGTGTTCATGAGCCATATAGCCCAAAATGGAGAAGATGGCAAATCCAGAGATGAAACTCGTGACACAGTTTATAGTGCTAGTTAGCAGAGCATCCCTGAGGTAAAAAGATGAAGACTGTTAAAGCTTGCAAGGAATGGAAGAAAGGATGTCATTCATTAACTTAATTCTACCTCTGATGATTCTTCCAATATCATCTATTCCTGACCTTTTGGTGAACTCAAAAAGTTTACTGTGCTGGGGAAAATCACCAAAAATCAAGCTGATCTGAGTGGCAGGTCAGGAATCTCCTACCTCCAGGGCTGCCTGCCCAACACACAAAACACATTCATTTACCTGTCCTCATCTATAGGCTCAAAGATACTCATAACCTAAGATATATGAATACCCAAGAAAATCTACAACCTTGCTTTACTGTTGAGGTTATTGTGTCTTGACTGTTGATGCCTTCTATCGGCTCCTTCATTTGGCTGGCCTGAGTTCTGGATGCCTTTGATAAGTACATCCAATGAATTACTTCTCTAGGACTCAATTCAGGCACAATCTTCTCAATGAAGCCTTCCTTGGATTCTTTGACTGATCCCAGAATCACAGAATTAGTTGAGCTTATAGGCCATCTAGTCTAACTCATATCCGAGAAGCCTCTCTACGACATGCCCAAGAGCCTTCACTTGAAGATCCCTAATAATGAAGAGACCTTTAGTTTCTAAGACATTTCATTTCATTTACCATAACTCTAAATGTTAGGAAGTTTGCCATTACCTAAAGCCTAAATTAGCTTCCTTGCAGTTTTACTAATTGCTTCTAGTCCTTTCTTCTGAGGCCAAAGAAAAGACAATAGACTCTTCACTCTTCAATGCGGTATTTCTTCAAATATCTTAAAGCTGCTATCTTGTTCTCTCCAAAGTCTACTCAAGGTTACAAATCTCTTATTCCTTCAAAAGTGATCTTTGCATGGTATTGGGTCCAGTCTTTTACCATGCTGGTTGCCCTCTTCTGGACCTGCTTGAAATTATCTATGTCTTTTTCAGAATGTGGTCTTGCACAGACCAAACACTGTGCACCTCATACCTCTCTTAATGCAGCCTCTCCTCATACCGTGAGTTTTTTTTTTTTGGTTTCCTTGTCATACTTTTGCCATATATTGAGCTCACATACCATTGAAACACTTAAGACCTTTTTGCATGATTATTGAGTAGTCATGCCTCCCCCATTCTGTACTTCCAAAGTTGACTTTTTGGACCCAGGGAAAAAACTTTATATTTGTCCCTTTTAAATTGCATCTTAAACGTTGATATGGTGTGAGAGCTAGCTAACTATGAAGCCATAAAGACCTGGCTGCAAGTCTCTGTCTCTGACACAGACTAGCTATGTGAGTGGCAAATAAGCTGCTGTGAGGGTGCCCATCTGCCTTGGTAGAGGTAGTTCCTTGCCTTGAGCTCCTTACCTTGAGAAAATCACAGGTCCAGTCTTCAAAATTAATCCTACTTGATTTGTTCTGTCCATTATCAAGTTTTTCCTCATACTTCGGGACTTGGTTTTACACTTAGCATATTCTAAGATACATGTGTCACAACTTCTTGCCTCACTCAACACCCTATCTTCCTTCTTTTACTTACTCACTACAGCACTCCCTCTTTTCCCCACCAATCATATTCATTTACATCAAGTGACATCTGACATGAATTCCTTCTTCATTCTTCAAAACTTCTCAGCTTTATTACACATTCTTTTGGGTTGGTAGAAGATGTAGTTCTACATCTCATGAAGGCCAATTCTTCCCTGGTGCCCTTGACCCCATTGCCTTCATCCTACTCTAAGACCTTGCTCCATTAGTCATCCCTTCTCTCACTCCTCAGCAGCATCTCTTCCTCCATCTGCTTACAGATAATTAGGTCTCCCTAAGTCACAATAAAAATAAAAAACAAAAAACCTTCTAACTCATATTCTATTGCCAATACCCTCTATCCTTCTTCCATCAGCCCTTCATGGTCAGTTTTCTGGGGATGGGGGGAGCTTCCACTGTCTTTTCACCTCCTTGCAATTTGGCCCTTTACCTTTGACTTTCTGCTGAAAACTACTCCCTCAAATCCATCAGTGACATCCTAATTATAAAATCTATTGGCCTTTTTTGAGTCTTCATCTTCCTTGACCTCTTTTTGAGCTTTTGAACATTCTGAGTTTGTTTCCTCATCCATAAAATGGTGATAATATTTGTACTACCTGCTTTATGCTTAATAACTGTTCTTTATTACATAATCTGGATCTCTCTTTTTCTAACATCTATCTGATGACCTCTACTCTACTTCTACCCACATGGCATAAAGAGACATCTAGCAAAGCTGGAATCCTTGAATATTGCTTTCCTTTTGCCTCTCTACCTTGGGTCGATTCTGGGAAGGTTCTGAATTGTGAATGAAGAACACCCATATAACCGATCAACTAATCAGAGAAAAGAAATTTCACCCAATCTCAAAGTAGTTTCTCACCTGTAACAGTTGTTGTCAAACTTGTTGTAACTGGCAAATGCAATTAAAACACCAAATCCAGCTCCTAATGAGTAGAATATCTGAGTGGCTGCATCAATCCACACCTGTGAAAGGAAAACAAGGGTGCCAATAAATCTGTCTTGCTTTTCCTTGACCATGTAGAAACAGACCACTTAGTTGATGTAAAAGGGAAGAGAGGCTGCAATAATATTTCTAAGCAGATGTGAGCAACTGTCATACTGGTACTATGATCACATTCTGTCTTTCAACAAAATTAACCTCCTCCTTCTTATTTTCCTTTTTTGCTGACCAGCAGTCATAAATAAGCTTCTCCCTCTTGGTATGTGGAATTCCTTTTCCAACCAAGACAGAGGTATTTGCTACAGGCATAATTTGGAAAGAGTTTTTGTTTTGGGATTGGAAGGCCTGGTTTTGAATGCTGGGATTTGACACTTATTAATGATGTAATCAGGGACAAGCCATTTCTCTACTTGGAGTCTTAGTTTCTTCATCTGTAAAAGGGGATAATTATATTTGTACTACCTACTATGCAGAGTTATTAGGAAGGCACTCTGTAAACATTACAACCTTTTATAAACATTACAGGACTAAAGAAATGTATAGTGGTTCTATTATTATTGTGCCCATTCAGGAGCTGACATCATTGCCATGCACTGACTGGACCAGTCTGCACAGAGACCTGCATTTCATTTCTAGTCCTTAGCTCCATCATGAATTCACTATAACATCCTGAACAAGTAACCTTATCTCTTACTGTCTCAGTTCTCTGGCTTCAAGAAAGGGACACTGATCCATGTATTGTCTACTTTAAATTCCTCTCATGAGGAGAAGAAGAATACAGCTCTAGAGAGAAGAGGGACTTCGGAGTTCATCTAGTCTGACCCCTACATTTTTTCAGATGAAGAAATTGAAGCCAAGGGACATTAAGTGACTTGCTCAAAGTCACATAGGTATCAGAGAGAAGATTTGTCTTCTGATTCAAGTATCAATATTTTTTCTACTGTACTGAGACAACAATATGAATGAAAACACTCTGGAAACAATCGAATTCTCTAGAACTTGAGCTCACAGAAATTTCTACCATAAGTCATGAACAGTTGCCTAAATCCTACAGAGTGATTGAGTGACTTGTCTATGGTAACATAGCTAAAATCAGAGGTGACATTTGAACACAAGTCTTCCAACTTTAGAATCAATTTCTTTCAAATGTACTACA
>CM053625.1:114230924-114252405 GCA_028646595.1 Phalanger gymnotis | reverse complement strand
TAACTTGTCTAATGCCACATAGGAAAAATTGGTAGGATTCGAACTCAGGTCCTCTAATTCCAATTCCAATGCACATTCTATTGCCCTATACCCCTTGTCTCATGTCATTCTACTATCTCTTCTCCTCCCCAGCCTTCTTTCCACACTATTCCCATTTTCATCATGATTTCCTAATGCTAGCCTTGACCAAACAGGCTAAGAACACCAGGTAGAACACATTAGAGAAGCAAGCTGGTTTCTTAGATTTTAAGCTAGAAGGGATGTCATTATCCCTCTAGCCAGATTTCCCCATTCTGTATATGAGGACAATAAGGCTGAGAGATAGTTAAGTGACTTGGTTACAGTCAAACATTCATACATGATGTTATAGAAAGAACACATGACTAAAAAAGAGACCTGATTCCTATTCCTGGGTTTGGATATGGCCTTAGGAACTTTATCTTCCTGGGCCTGGAGACTACAATACATAAAAAGATAAGTAAACGTAAGGTAACTTGAAGACAAAGAAAGCACCAACAGATAACTAAAGAGATTAAAAATTTAAAAAAAAACTTTAAGCATAGAAATTATTTAATTCATTGTCTTTATATTCTTAGTACTAAGCTTAAGGCCTGGCACATATTATTTACTTAGCATATTCTTCTTCGTGGATTGATTGATGTAGGAAATAGCCTTTAAGCTGAACCTTAAAGGCAGCTGATTCCAAAAAAGGGAGGTGAGGCAGTGTGAGTGTGTGGTATGGAGGGAAGAAGGTGGCAGGTAGGAATCTGTGATGTTCAGAGGTTTGTCTAGTTAATCTAACTCTTCCTTCTAACTCCAAAAGTCTAAATGTCTACTGTTGTTCATTTAATCCAAATAACAGATGTAGTCACTTCCCTACAAAACCTCAAAGAACTCTTGTTTCAGGATAAAAGTCCACAGGAGAACAATGAATAGGACAGAAAACAGCCTCTTCCCATTGGCCAATGAAACAAAATGTGAATTAGAGACCTCACATGAAATGAATCTTTAATTTTTTCCTTAATACTTCAAGGATCTCTGGTTAAATTTGCAGCTCCCTCCACTGTTGCCAATTAAAGCCCCTCTCTATATGCCTTATAAAACTATTTTTTTTTGTGAATTGGCACGGCCAAAACAAATTCATCATCTCATCAGCAATATTTAGTACCTCTAAAGTCGAGTAGTCTGATCATAGGATCATAGATTCAGGGGTGGAAGAGAACTCAAAAGACATCTCATCCAATTCCTTCATTTTCATTGCTGTTTAGTTGTTTCTGACTCTTTGCGGCCCCTTTTGAGGTTTTCTTGCCAAGGATACTAGAACAGTTTGCCATTACCTTCTCCAGCTTATTTTACAGATGAGAAAACTGAGGCAAACAGGGTTAAGTTACTTTCTTAGGATCACACAACTAAGTAAGTGTCTGAGGTTGGATTTCAACTCAGGAACATGAGTCTTCCTGACTCCAGGTCCAACCTTTTATCCACTTCACCACCTAGATGCCCATCCTTCATTTTACATATGAAGAAACTAAAGCCTAGCAAGGTTAAGTGATTTGTCCATGGTCAGACAGGTAGTAATAGAGAAAGGTAGGATATGAACAGAGGTCCTCTGACTCCAGAGGAAATACCCTTTCCAACAGCCTTTCCAGCACTTGAATGACAGATACGGAGTCTATCACAGGGGCCACATTGAAGCCTTTTTAGCCTGGAAGGGCCCACAAAAGCTTGGGTTCTAATAAAAACCTTCAAGAGCCCAGGGTCCCCTCCATGTCAAGGTGTGGGCTTGAGCATAAGGTGTGTCAAAGAAGGGCTCTGGGGAGGACTGGGGGCTAGTAACAGTCTGAAGAACTCTATGAGCTGGTCTAAAGGGGTTAGATAAATATGGGAGGACTGGCACTCATGCTCATTCAAACTCTTATATGTCTACACAGACGGTCCAACAAAGTAATCAAATGGGGTATAATGAAGAAACTGTGTAAGAATAAAGAAAGCAATCCTAAAAGGAGGAAAAAAGATACCCACCTGAAGCTCTAGGAAAAGATTGGTCTCAAATGCTCCAGAAGTTTGTTTATTGGGAGGGAGGGAGGGGTTTAGGAGGGGGAGCAGATAAGATTTCCTTTTCTCTTACTTCTGGATTATCCAGAAAAAGTCCCAAGTCAATGTGAGCCATGGCTGTTAGTTGTAGAGGACAGGAATAAAAAGAGCCAAAGACAAGCCAAAAGTGGGATTTTTCTAGCAGGAAATTGAGTAGTACATGGCTCAGCAGCAGTAAGACATACTGCAAACAGAAAGGAAGAGAGGACTAGGCTCATAGGATCACAGAATTAGAGCTGGAAAGGGCCTTGGGGATCCTTAAGCCCAACACCTTCATTTTAGAGAGGAGGAAACTCCTCCATAAAATAGAGGGGTTAAATGACTTTTCCAAGGTCATGCATAGCAGAGGTGAGATTTGAACTCAGGTCCTCTGATTTCAAATCTAGTGCTCTTTCTGAAGTAAGAGAATGTCTCCTGCCTTGGAGGCCAGGGGTGCTTGGCCCTAACCAAATCAATGACTCTCCTGTGAAAGATTTTGTATCAGTCTGTATCAAAGGGGCAATTTGTGGGTGATTCCAGATTCCAGGACACTTAGGAATGAGGCAAACAACCATACATGTTATTTTCTTGAATAACAACATAACCTCTAAAACCTCAGTCATTTGGATCTATTCAGAAATAGTATAAACCAAGGGTGGGGAACTTGTGGTTTCATGAAAAGTGAAAAAAAATAGGCCATATGAAAATATTCTAAAAATTTGTTTCTGAGTAAAAGAAACTACTGCGTGACCCTAATTGGATCAATTAGTAATCATTGGCTTTAACACTAGAAGGCAACTTTAAATGATGATGGTGGTGATGATAACATTGACTGACAGTTACAGAGTGCTTTGAGTTTTACAAAATATTGTTTGTTGTTCAGTCGTGTCCAACTCTTCAAAGCCTTATTTGGGGTTTTCTTGGTAAAGGAACTGGAGTGCTTTGCCATTTTCTTCTCCAGCTCATTTTACAGATGAGAAAACTGAAGCAAACAAGGTTAAGTTACTTGCTCAGGATCACACAGCTATTAAGTGTCTGAGGCTGGATTTGAACTCAGGTCTTCTTGACTCTAGACATGGCATACTATCCACTGTGCCACCTAGCTGCCCTGATTACAAAATATCTTATGAAAATATCTCCTGCGAATAATTGATGCTTTTAACTTCTTTGCGAGGTAGGTCCTATGGTCTCCTCATATTACAAATGAGGAAATTGAGGATTAGAGAGGCTAAGAGACTTGTCCATAGTCACACAGGAGCTCATTGCTTGAGGCAGGATTCAAATTCAGGTCTTCTCTAATCATAGTGTAGTCATCTTTGCTCTGTGTGACGGTACCTTAAAGATCAATTAGTCTAGCTTCCTCATTCACAGACAAGGAAAGTGAGGTCCAGAGAGTAGACTCACGTGGGGTCACAGGTGGCAAGTAGCAGAGACAGGATATAAACCCAGGTTTTCTAACTCAAAAACCAATATTCTTTCTGCTGAACCCCCAGTGGAATATTGACCCATCCATCTTCTAATAGGACAGATGCATAAATTATGATGCTGGATAAGATATCCTTTTTTTCTTGTCCCTTTTTGTTTCTAATGGCCTTCTCCTACCATAGCTGGGGAAGAGATGCAAGATATGCAACATTAAACCAAACCTAGTTTTGACCTGGCTTTAATCCAACTCAGACATCCTTAGGTTGGCCTGTAGCAGGAACAAAAGGGCTTGGTTTACTTGTCACTAAACCTCAGTGCTTGGGGAATGCAAAGGGAGAACAGAGAATGCACCGAGACTTACTCATAGAATTCAGCTGCTGGCGTATGCTTGTACTTGGAGTATTTGGTTCCATTGCCTAACATGGACCCATTGAGGAGCTTGGAATCTGTGCAGTTTGGGCTGTTCCATGGGTGGCCACAGTTGGTCCAGGGGAGATTAAGGGTGAATGAAGAGAACAGGTAGTAGAGAGACCATGCGATGATGACGTTGTAGTAGAAGCCCACATATAGTGCAATGAGGATCACAGCATAGCCAACACCTGGGAAGAGGTTGTGGAATGATCAGAAAGAGGACTCCAAAGCCAAGTTCAAGAGCAATCTCCTTCGCAGAATCTTCTCTGACTACCCTGTGCATTCTTAATAGTCTCCTTCTCTGAGTTCCTTGGAGTCTTTACATCGTACTTGGTTATATACAGGGTTTCCCTAAAGTCTTAGTGTAGTTTGGGGTTTTAATAACTAACTTTAAATTGTACTAAAACATCTGGGACACTCTATATATGTTGTCTAGTTTCCTCATGACTGTCTGTGAACCCTGTTGTCTTAATTAGACATGCAGACTTCACAGTGTCTTGCACAGAGTAGGCTTTTAATAAATACTTATCAAATTTAACTGAATTTTCTATGACCTTTTCCATACCTCAGTCCTTCCAAGGTTAGTGCATTTCTCTTCAAAGTTATATTCAATCCATTTCTTTGCCTGGATATTTGACACCAATATTGTTCTAGCTCCAACTCAAACAGTTCCCTACCATATACTCTACAGTCCCAAACAAAGTGAATCACTTTGCTGACCCTCAATCTTGCTTGCTCCTTTTTTCTCTATGACCGGATTTTTTGCCCTTCTAGAGTGTCTTTCTTTCCCTTCTTTGCCTATTAGGATGCTCCCCACACTAGGGGAAGAACTGGGGTATAAGGAAAATGGCATGTGGACTTAGCATGGAAGACATGGGTTTGACTCTTGGCTACTGCTTACTGGCTGTATGACCTTGGTAGAATCATTTCCTTTCTATAGGTCTCAGTTTCTTCATCAACTAGATGATTTTTAGGGCCTTCTAACATTTTGTGATTATATAAATGCCCAAGTCTTCTCTGCAGTCTCCCCTGATTTTTTCTAATCAATAATGACCTTTTCCTCCTCAGACCTCATATAATATTTTGTTTTCCACATCTTGAATATATTCTTTTCTATTATAATTCTTATGTATTCTAGTTTTCACTACATATTCCATATGTACCACTGGATCATAATACCCATGAGAGCAGGGATCTTGTTATTTTTGTTCAGTCGTTTTCAGTCATGTGTGATTCTTTGTGGGCCTATTTGGAGTTTTCTTGGAAAAGATACTGGAGTGTTTGCCATTTTGTTCTCCAGCTCATTTTACAGATGAGGAAACTGAGGCAAACAGGATTAAGCAACTTGCTCAGGGTCATATAGCTGGTAAGTGTCTCAGGTGGGATTTGAACTCAGGTCTTCCTGACTTCAGCCCATCATTCTATCCATTGTACAACTAACCACCCCAAGGGCAGGGATAGTGTCTTATTGAAACTTTGCATCTCTTAGCCCTTAGTATAACATTTGGAACACTGTAGACACTTACAAGGATCTTAAATTCGAATTTGTTGAACTTGCCTTTCTGCTTAGTACCATGATCAGAAAAACCTTGTTTGCTAATCCAAGCACTGCCTTCCTGGGATTATTAGTACAGAGAGGAAAAAGCAGATACTAATGCTTTCTCTTCTGAGGACACACCAAGTGCTATTAAGCACAGACAGAAGCCAAGTGTTTCTTCCAGAATTCATCACATCAAGTCACCAGCCTCAAGTAGCTTTGAGTGCCTGCTATGCTTACCCCTCATCAGTTCCCTGCTAATACATGTCAATCAAGCTCTATAACGGTGTTATATCAGCCCTTTAGGTAGATATCACCAACAGCCACATCCCAGGCCTAGGTTCCTTTTTGTCCAATATGCCTTTTCACACCATCCCCCTATTTTCATTGCTCCCTGAGAAGATCCTTTGACTTCCCTTCTTTCCTTCTCAAAGACCTCTTACCTTTGAAAAATGGGCAGATTTTCCACACAGTAGCAGCCCCTTCCCGGTTGTACTGGCCCAAAGCCAATTCCATGTAGAACAAAGGCATCCCAGCGATGATGAGAAATAGGGTATATGGGATCAGGAAAGCCCCTGTAGGATGTACAAAAGGAGAGAATTTACTACATGGGATATAGGCTCATTTCCACCCTGAACATCTATCATCTTTCCTATCTGAGTACCAGAGCTCTTTCCTAGTCACCCTAAAAGAATTCAAGATTTGATAATTAATTAAGATCAGGCCTCTGCCAAGGAGAGACAATGTGGTACTGTAGAAAGAGATCTGAATTTGTAATCAGAGGACCTTGGTTCGAATCCTAGCTCTGTCATTCACTAACTATGTGACCTTGGACAAGTACTTTTTGGGGTTTCAATTCCTCATCTGGAAAATGAGAGAATTGGACTAGAGAACTCCAAAGACACTCAAGCTCTAAATATATGATGCATTAGACTGTCTGTGTACATAGAATATCATCCCTAAGGACGTTAGCTCTATGACTATATTTGCCAATCTTGGGGCTCTCCAGTGTCATACAGCATAATATTCTATTTGTGTGTGGGGTGGGATTGTAAGGATAGTGAGCCCACGGTGGCAAATATAACCCGCTTCTTGTATTTCTAAGCGACCTTTCCAGCCCCAGTGTCAGATACTCCCAGAACGTAATGGGATCAGAAAGACCTAAAAGAGGAGAGAGTGGCTGTGGCCTGAACCCCCAAACAGCACAAATGTCCATTGTTCTAGCATCCTAAAGACCAGCCTGTCTGGCTCTATAAAGACTACCCTGCCCTCCTACTAATTCTCACCTGGTTCATTAAAGAGAGAAAGAAATGTTCTTCTTTTGCCCAAATGGAGACATGATTTGAGCCCCACTCACCAGTGCCCTCTCACAGAATGAAGGCCAGGTGTTTCCATCGAGCCTGCTACAGGCCTTAATAAGGCTGCAACATATTGGAATTAATCTACCATCTCCCACCTAGGACAGTCCAAAGTTAGCTGGTGAGGATTAGGCACTACCCTAAAAGGAGGTTGGATTCCCAGCCCTCTGTAGAGTTTTCCTTGAAAATCAGAACTTAAACTTATACCATCATAAGTAGTATTCTGTCTTGGGAATAGAGAATGGAAAGGATGAATAGCAGGAAGATGAAATGAGAAAAAAATTTTTTTGATCTGCCAAACACTTAATCAGAGGACAAATAGTAATAAAAACCTTGCTGATAAAAAGATGATGCTACTTTAGTCAAGCATGTATTTGGAGTGGAATTTTCTTTTTTTAACTCTAGATTGAGGATAGGCTGCCCTGGGCCATCCATATAGATACTCTCTAGTTCCAGCTTTTGTGAGACCCACTGCTGACCAGGGCTAGAGTCAGTCCACTGCCTCAGAAGAAAGTGAAGTTAAATTAATCCATTGAAACCTGTCACAGCAGTATTACTTATGGGCTAGCCTGCCACAAGCTGCTAAAAGGAAAAAAGGATTTGGGTTCCCTCAGCTGAAGCTTTTATCAGACCCAAAGGGAAGACCAGAGATGAGCAGCATGTACTAGCAGCAATTATGACACTGATCTGATAGATGTTGATGAACAGATCTCTTAAATGGCAATCCTACCCACATCACTAGCAAATGACCAAAAAAAGGGTTTCACTCAAACCCCTCATTAAGCAACTACAAGCCTGCTTTTCATATCTAGTTCCAAAACTCAAGGTAGACCTTGACAGAATCAAGAATTGGCTGAGAAATACAAACACAGACTCCCTGAGTATTGCTGTTAAAAAGACCTTAATAATCCTCCCTTTTACAAATAAGGAAACAGAGTCCTAGAAAGCATAAGTGCCTTGTCCAAGGTCACAGACCAATATAGTATAAAAAACAGATTGAGTCCCAGATCACCTGACTTCCATTCCTGTGTTTTTATTATTTTTTTTTTCCATCTTTGGATGTATTTTACTTCAGGAACTTAAGATTTTCAGCACCACACACTTGGGGAAAACACAGAGCCAGACAATATTTACCAAACAAAGGACTAAAATCCATCATAGATTTGAAGTTAGAAAGGATATTAGAGGTCATTAAATCCAACCCCCTCACTTTAGAGATGGGGCACCTGAGGAACAGAAAGAGATTAAATGACATTCCCAAGGTCATACAGGATTTAAGCCTAGGACTTCTGCCTCTAAATCTAGGATTCTTTCTCCCATATCAAAAAGCTTCACATCTTCCTCAGGTTGTATGATCTGGAGTAAAACTTCTCCCCTCCTTATCCTGATACACTCCATTTCTGAGAGATCCCATCTTCCTTCCATTTAGTCACAAGCAGGAGGCAGAGATCCCCCTGCCCTAACCCCAAACCTGTTCCCCTTTCTCAGCTTCAGGAGCAAAGTTAGTCTGGTATAGTGCAGAGAGCTTAGAGTCAGACAACTCAGGTTCAAAACTTGAGACTGCCATATATTAACAGTGTGACCAGTTACTCTAGAGAGCAATACCATCCTCATAGTCCTCCAGGCTCACAACCTGGGAGTTATCCTGGATTCCTCACTATCTCTCATTCCCATATCTAATCTGTTGCCAAAATTTCTCAGTCTCACCTTTGCAATATCTTTCTAATATTCTCCCTTCTCTCCTCTGACACGGCCACCCCTCTAATGTGGGCCCTTATCACCTTACTATTGGACTTTTGCAATAGCCTGCTGGTGAGTCTGCCTGCCTCAAGTATCCACTCCAATCCATCTTCCATTCAGCCACTAAATTAATTTTCTTGAAACACAGATCCAACCATGCCTTCCCCACCCCACATTCAATAGACTATAGTGGCTCTCAATCACTGCCAGTATCAAATGCAAAATGCTCCTTTTAGCATTTGAAAACCTTTATGGCCTATCCCCCTCCTACCTTTCCAGGCTTCTTACACCTTGCTCCCCTACACACATATTTTTTGATCCAGTGACACTTGCCTCCTGGTTGTGCCATAAAGAAGACACTCCATCTCTTGGCTCTGGGAATTTTCTCTGGCCATCCCTCATGCCTTGAATATTCTTTGTCCTCTTCTCAGATTACTGACCTCCTGGCCTCCTTTAAGTCCAACCTAAAACCCCACCTTCTACAGCAAGCCTTCTCCAATCCTTTTTAATTCCAGTGCCTTCCCTCTGTTGATTATTTCCTGTGTGTAGCTTGTCCTGTATATCCTGTATGTAGCTTACTTTGTGTATATTTGTTTGCATGTTGTCTCTCCCATTAGATTGTAAGCTCCTTAAGGGCAGGGGCTGTCTTTTGCCTCTTTTTATATGCCCATTGCTTAGCACTTAGTACTTAGTGTCTAGTACATAGTAGGCACTGAATTAATATTTATTGATTGATCCGGAAGCAAATCACTTTATCTTTCTGAATTCTAGTTTCTTCAACTGAAAAATGATTTAATGAAAGTTTCATGTCCTACTTCAAAGTGGTATTATAAGGAAAATGCTTTGTACTATAAAAATTCCAGTTATTTTTTGTTGCCATTATAAGATTCTGACACCCAGCACTGAGGGAGTTAGCCTAGAACAGGAATAATTCTTTACCACTCATACAATCACAGATTTGGAGCTGGTAGAGAATGTAAATTCAAACTTTTCATTTTAGGAAACAGAGACCCAGTGATATTAATTGATTTGCCTCAAGAAATAGCCAATAAGTGCCCTAGGCAGGATTTGAGCTCAAGTCTTCTGTTTCCTGCCTGACTCAATCCACCACTCCACCTTCTTTTAAAGAATTGAAATGTCAGAATTAGAAGAGACCATCTAATCAGACCAAGCTCTTTATTTGACAAAGTAGGAAACTGATCACATCGCACATGGATTATTGAAATGACTTCCTAATTTGTCTCCCTGCTCACATTTTCTCCTACTCTAGTCTGTTTTCCACCAAGCCGTGAAGATGATTTTCTTGAAACAGAGATCTGACTCTTCCTTTCCTCTACTTAAGAAATTCCAATGATTCCCTCTGGAAGCACACATAAACTCCTCTGCTTGACATTTAAAATTCTTCACAGCCATATGAATGTTATGGAATATTCCTGTTCTGTAAGAAATTATGTATGTGATAAATACAGAAAATCATGGAACAATCTACATGAACTGATGCAGAGTGAAGTAAAGAGAGCCAAGAAAACAATATATACAGTAACTACAGTAAACAATAGAAATGGAAAGAACAACCACGCATCAAAAATTCAAAAGTTAATGTCACAGAACTATAGAGATCAAGAATGACTCAAATGAAGAGATAGGAGGATACCCTTACCCACCCCTTCATAGAATTGGGAGATCTAGACATTGTACATGGGTTTGTTTGTTTTTTCTTTTCAAAATTTTCAATGTGTTGATCAGCCGTGCTAATTTTTCTCCTCTCTAAAATATATATAATATATGCATCTATATGTATGTATGTGTCTGTATATGTATATATATATGTGTGTGTGTGTGTGTGTGTGTGTGTGTGTGTGTGTATGTATGTATATGTGTATATGCTATTTGTCATAATGGATGGTTCTCTGGGAGGGCAGGGAGGAAGGATCCTGGGGATAACTATGGTAATATAAGAAACAGAAAATATCCATTTAAACTTATTTAAAGATATTCTTAACAACTTGACCCCTTTCCTACCTTTCCAGCCTTACTTCACATTATGCCCCTTCACAGTTCTCTGATCCAATGACACTGGTCTTCTTGCTGTTCCTCACACATGCCAGAGATGGACCCCTTCTCCTCCTCTGTCTTTTGGCTTCCTTCATTGCCTTCAAGACTAAGCTCTAACACTGCCTTTAAAATTACTTCCTTCACTTTGTTGATATTTTGGGTCCTCCCCTTATGTCTCTCTGGCATCTGACAGAATATAAGCTTGAAGGCAGAACTGCTTTACTTTTGTCTTCATATCGCTGACTGCCAGATTTGATTGAGGGCAGGTGTCAGAGCCAAGAAGATCTGTGCCTCATACTGGCTGTGAGACCCTGGGCAAGTGACATCTTCTCAATGCTCCAGTCAGTTCTCCATGACTCTGAGTAGCACAGAAGGGACTCATCTATATTAGTAGAGGGTATTTTCTCACTAGGAGGTCCTTATGCCTATGAAATCACAGGTCTGGTACCAAAAAGAAACCAAAACAAAAGCCCAGCACTAATAAATGCTTGTGGACTGATTGGAACCAATGAGAGGGAAGGGATTTGCCTCAGTTCACACAACTGGTAAATGGCAGATCTTCCCACTCCAGGTCTACAGCTCTTTTCAAGTCTGGCAGACACCCTGCTGCAGCTTCTCCTGAGAGAACCACACAAGTGGAAACAGGATAAAGAGGGGACAAAAGCTGGCACCTGGAGTCAGATACCTCAGAGGCATGAGAATGAAGACCTTAGGAGCTCAGCAATGAAGCTCTCAGTATTCTGTCAGTAATGCAAAGAGAAAAGAGGAAGTGAGTACAGTGATTAAGAAAACCTACAGGGAAGCCCTAAACCTTGCTTTAGCCTATGGTTTCAATCTTCTGCCCCCACAAAATCTCACAATGCCACTTCATTGCATAAAGTGCTACACTGACAGGTTGGAGGCTCAAATGAGATAATCAATGTAATAGGACTTTGAAAACTGCAAAGTTCTGTACAGGTGCAAGAAGTTATTTTTATTTACTTAACAATTAGAGTTGTTCAAAAATGGAACATACAGCCTCATAAAATAGTGAATTCCCCATGCCTGGAAGCAACCACTGAATCATAGAATCTAGTCTTAATCAAGGATGCTTGCTGTGACACTCTTGACAGGTGGTCTAAGAACCTTGCCTTGAAGACCTCCAACAAGTGGAAACTCCCCACCCTCTACCCCTAGCAGTGCCTTCTACTTCTGGACCACTCTCATAGGTCATTTTCTCAGATGTGAAGCCTAAATTTACCACTTTGCAATTTCTACTCATTGATCCTGATTCTGCCACCTATGGCCAACCAGAACAAGTCTAATTCATATCTCTTCCACATGACAGCCTTTCAAGTACTTGAGGACAGGTATCAGGTACCCCATCCCAATGTTCTCTTCTTCAAGCTAAAGATTCTTGTTTTTTCAACTGATATTCATATCATGCAGACAGTAGGACCTTCACCAATATGACTGCCTTCCTCTGGACACTATAGCTTATCAAAATGCTTTCTAAAAAGTGGTGCCCAGAACTGAACACAGTACTCCCAATGTGGCTCTTAGCACAATGCATGACATATAGAGGGAACTTAATAAATGTTTATCAATTGATTCATTGATTAAAGGAATATATTAAAATTGAAGCTGGATATGCATCTATCAAGCATCATAAGATACAGAGCTAGAAGAGACCTTAGATATCATTTCATCCAGAGATTCTCAACTTTTTTCATTAATGCCAATTTTGTTTTGCCCATGCCTTTGGAAGATTAAAAAAGCCTCGGCTTTACCACTTCTGAGAATAATATTTTTAAATGCATAAAATAAACAGGATCACAAAGAAAACCAATGATGTTTAAATATGATTAGTAACTGCTTAAAGAGGTCATGAGCCCCAACTTATAAATCCCTAGTATAGTCCAATCCTCCCCGCAGTTTACAGATGAAGGCAGTGAAGCCCTAAGCTGTTTGACCTGCTCTGATTGTGTCACAGTTCAGAGGTTACCTTAGGTGATCTCTGAGATGCCTTGAGTCTATGAAAACTTCCTTTCCTGAATCCTAAAAACTGGTGGAGGGTTTGATAAATGACTAGATAACAGTTATAAGACAAGCAGCAGAAAGAATAGAAAAAATATCTGCCTGGATAAAACACAGATTGGATGATTGGCCCTAAGAAACCATAACTGACAGCAGCCACTCAACTAACAACCAGTGAAAAGGGGTTGTCAACCTTAAAATATTTCAACAGGATCCTTTGCTATAATGAGAATCAGAGAAAATTCAACTAACAGGTTTAAAGTGATGAGATATGTTGACAAAATCCCAGTCTGAGAGTGCTCATAGGAACAAGACAGGGAGTAGGGGTAGAGGAGAGTTGGACTAAAAATAAGAACATCCAGTAATAGAAGTTATTTTCAGGAAGATACTAGAAAAGCAATAAAATGGCAGGGATCCAGGCAAGAAGAAAGGGGATGACAGAGCTGAGAAGTCAAGTAGAAAGGTACTATAAAGTTGTACCTTGCTGGGCTGTTCTTTTCCTGGACTTCCTACGTCGGCTACTCAGAAATATGATCTTCCTAGAGCTTGATCAGCTCACCTTGGGCAACTCACCTCACCTCTCTGAGCTTGTTTCCTCATCTGTAAAATTAGTAGGTTGACTTCTAAGGTTCCTTCCAGTTCTAAATCTTCAAATCCAATGGTTCTAAGTCTCTACCATATCCAGGTATTTTCATCAAATACTCTGTCCCTTTAGCCACCATAGGGGGCTTGCAACAGTCCCTAGCTCCTTTCAACAAGCATGTAGAAGACACTAGCTCCTTCACTACATTCATCTTTCCCAATCCTAACCATCAACAGCAATGTACCAGAAAAGCAAGTCAACTCAGAGGGAAGGTACTTCCCTAAGAAGACTAGGAACACTAAGACTAATCTGGAATGTGGAACAAGTATGAAAGAAGACCAGGAAGAGGTCCAACCCATGAAAGCCAAGAGGCTACTGAAGGAAACTGAGACAATGCTCTACTTATTATCTGATACAGGTTAGAAGGAACCCCTTCTGAAAAGCTATAGATTGATGAGCTCAAGTACCACATACTAGATGCACATACTGGGCATGGAGACATACACAAACAGACTTATCCACGCAGACATAAGCACATATGTGATCATATGCACCACAAATTTCAAGTTAGAAGGGACCTCAGAGGCCGTCTAGTCAAAGGAGGGGAGTGCGCCTCATTTTATAGAGGTGGACTCTTAAAACAGAGAGCTTCAGTTACTTGCCCAAAGTCATAATGTTAATAGGGGCAGAACCAAGATTTGAACTCAGGGCCTTTGGCCCTAAATTCAGTGTTCTTTTCACTGAGTCATGATACCTAAGCATGTCTAAAAAGATTTGGAAGAATAATAACACCCAGTTTGCTTCAAAATATGTTGGCTAGGGTCTCTCTTCCACAAAATATCTACCGCACTGTTTAACTATTGTCTGACACCGCACTGAAGATTTATTCCTTTGGGTTAGCAGACCACTGGCTTCTAAGCCCCCACTTAAAATGCAAATACTCCTTAGGAAACTGATTTCATCTTTTGGACTTCAGCTTCTTCAGTTATAAAATGAGGGGAATGGATGAGATCATCTCTAAGGTTCTATGATGATTAACATGGATACATTTATCAGTGGCTTTCCTCTAGGAAACCTAAGAGGTGGCGGGGTTGGGGGTGGAGATAGAATGAATTTGAGGTAGTAACAACTTAGGAGTAAAAGGAAAGAAACTCCTCCCTAGATTCCCAATAACACTGTCCGCAATGCAAACCCTTCTTAAGGTAGAACCGATCACCAGGTAACATGCTTCTAAAGTCCTTGGGAGTTTAAGACAATAAGGGACCCATGAAGTACCTCTCAAAGCACTTAGTAAAGAAAGTACAGAGAAACAAAACATTAGCAAAATAACCTAACCCCACTCAGGTACTCCAGAGACATCTCCAAGTTGCAAATGAAATCTCCCAGCTCTAGAGGTATGATGGAAAAACCTCAGGAGACCTGGGTTCAAATCCAGTCTGCCACCAACTTCCAATATATCCTTAGGGTTAATTAGACTTTCTCTTTGGGCCTTAATTTCCTCCTCTGTAAAATGAGGATTAGTGTATTCAGTGACCTCTGAGTTTTCTTCTAACTCTGCCATCTAGACCCTTAGCAAAGAGAGATAATACTTTGTAAGAGAAACACTCCCCCTCCTTGGCCCCTCCCCAGCCAAAGCAGGTAAGTAGATACCTCCAAGAATTACAGGCAACAGGCTACAAAATTTCAGGCCATAGGACAGCTTTCCAGGGCTCCTTCTCTCCAGGACAGATTTGTCTGTCTGGCCGTTCTATATGTCACATTTTATTCTCTCAAATGTCCTTCTCCCAAGAAAAAATAAGAGCTCTTCTTTGTGCTGGAAGGGAACCCCAGGGGAACTGGACCATGACCATGTTTATTTGACACATTCCTCCAAAGTGCTGTGTGAACCTGCCCACTGAAACAGTGAGCCACCTGGCTGGAAAACATATGACCAGATGGCTGCTATCAGCCCTGATCTGGGATAGTGGGCACAAACACTCCTGTCTCTTGAGATTAAAAGACCTGGCACACTTCATCTTGAAAATCTCTTATTTTTGCAGTCAGGTCTGGAACACAGAGTTGGAATGAGCTCAATTACCACACCTCGATAGTCATACCAGCCAGTCCCTCACACCTGGCCGCAGAGGAAAGAGCCCTAAAGGGTCAAAGAATCTGGGTTTAAACCCTGCCTCTCTCATTTATTACCAATGTGGCTTTGGGCAATTCATTTAAATTCTCCGGGCCTCAGTTTCTCATCTGCAACATGACAGAGATGGGCCAGGTAGCCTCAGGAGTCCCTTTTAGCTCACATTCCAGCTTCAAAGCTATGATCCTCTAATTGAAAAGTTCAAACTTTGCAGCTTTACAGCCTTTCAACTAGCTTGGGGGAAGTAAAGAGTCTGTTACTAGGACAGGGGTAGGGAACCTGCGGTCTCAAGGCCACATGTGGCCCTCTAGGCCCTTGGGTGTGGCCTTTTGACTTAGTCCAAGTTTTACAGAACAAATCCTTTTATTAAGGGGATTTGTTCTGTGAAGTTTAGATTCAGTTAAGGGGCCACACTTGAGGACCCAGAGGGCCACATATGACCTCGAGGTCACAGGTTCCCCACCCCTGCACCAGGAGCCAGGATGCCCTGAATTGGCAAAATACTTTGTAATCGCCAGAACATTTCCATGCCATGGATTGTGATATAGTCAAGGACAGATTACTACAGATCTAATAGCTGGGAACCGTAAGTACTTGCCCAAGATTACAACATGGTAGGTATTGGGGCTCTTGGTTCCTAGTCCAGGGCTTCATCTCCTCAACCACTATATGATCCCTTTTTCCCTTCCTCCATTTCTTTTATTCTTCATTTAGCATCATAGACTTCAAATGAGAAGGGACCATAGAGGTCATCTAGCACAGCCCTTTAATTTTAAAGTTGAAGAAAATGATGCCCGGAGGCTTGTCCAAAGTCGTACAGCTGACTCACTACTGTAAAAGGTAGATCCAGATTTGAATTCAGATCCTTTTACTCTTGATCTGGTAATCTCTCCACTGCGCCATGTTGCCTCTACTTCAAGTGATGTTGGGCCTTTATTCTGCTTCCTACTAAGATGGCAGCTATCCTGCTCATTCATTCATTCATTCCACCTACTATGTACTAGGCACTGCACTAGGCGAGCCAAAACTATGTCCCCAGGACTAAACTTGTTCACAGGACCACACTTACTATACCCTCTGCAATATTAAACATAAAGCTCACTTTTCAAGATGTCCTCTAAATTGGAAAGCAGGTTCATAAAAATCCTCCTAGCCTAGCAAGAGTGATCCCATCCTGGCAGAAGGACACAGGGACCCAGTCATGCTTCCTCTCCCTGGTAGATCAGTGCCTCCTAGGCAGTGAAAGTGCCTGGTGTTGACAAAGTTTAACCAATGAGGAGGGAGGGCTGTCCCATTAGAAGCAAACACGCTTTTGTTACCTTCCAACCTTGTCTGGGTGAGTTTTCTTTGGAAGAGCTTGGAACACAGCTCTGCAGAAAAACTACATTTCCAGTAAAAGTTCCCTTTCAACCTGCATGAACACTATGCCCTTTGGGAAGATGTTTAGGCAGGTAGGTGCTCAATAATTCATTCAGAAAATATTTAGCTGGGAGCTCCAGCTATTGGCACCTCGTCATTTCAAAATATCCTGCAGTCAATGCCAGAAAGAACAACTGGACTTGGAGAGGTTGCCATGTTACTGTTGGCGTGGAGCATTGTAGAGAGATCCCATAGGCATGGGCTGAGGCAGGCTTACATATAAGGTAACAGTGCCTTCTAATGCTGCCTAGAAAACTATCTAGACCCAGACTGGTAGAGTCTGAAAGGACCTTGCAGATAGATCTTCCAGCACAACTCTCTTCATTTTACAAATATGGAAACAGGACTGCCCCCCTAACCCCACCCCAAGGAGAGAGGAAAGCACTTATCCAAGATCAACCAAATAGAGTGAGGGAATGGGACTAGAACCCACATCCCCCGACTGCCAGTATAGAATTCTTTGTTTGTTTTTATTATACTATCCTGTCTCTAGCCCACCTTTTTAGAAAGGCCTGATATGGAAACTCATTTGAATAAACTCTTGAATCATGAGTGTGGTTTTCAAGATGGCCTGAGTCATAACTAGAGGAGGGGGCAAGGCCTTATCCCCAAAGCATATTCACTTTTTTTGGGAGGAGGAAAGACAGGACAATTGGGGTTAAGCGACTTGCCCAAGGTCACACAACTAGTAAGTTTGTCAAGTGTCTGAGACCAGATTTGAACTCAGGTCCTCTTGACTCCAGGGCTGGTACTCTACTCACTGCGCCACCTAGCTGCCCCCCAAGCATATTCTCACAGTGGTCTAGAGATCGTTGCCCCTATACCATGCATGCTTCAAAGGAGTCATGAAGGGGCAGGGGAAGAGCTGGTCTGGGAAAGGGTAAAGGAATGGGATCATGAATTGAGAAAGGCCAGGGGAGAAGAAGGAGGAAATAGGTTACCCCTCTTTCTACCTGGAGGGTCCCCTATGCACCATCCCCTTCATAACTAGTGAAAACATTCCTAGTTACATCTCAATTAGCAACTATCTATCTCTCTATGCTTTTCAACTGCTATTTCCCCTCTGCAAGTAATCCCCTCCACCCAAACTTGTCTACTTCACTGTCCCTCAAACACAGTATGCTCTTGGTGCTTAATGTACTTTGCATTTTGTCTCATAAGATCCCAGGTCCAGACCCAAAAGTGACCTTCAAAGATATTAAGTCCAATCCCCACATTTTAGACATGAGGAAACCGAAGTCCAGAGAGGTCAAGTGATTTGTTCCACCACCCCACATACACCCAACAAAGGTTAAGTGGAAAAGTCAGGACTTGTACCTAACCTCATTGACTCCAAAGCCAGAGCCTTTTTCCAGTCTACCACAGCAGAGTTCTCTATTACTCTCTGCCCACTTTATTATTCTCTGCACTAAGCCATGTGCCCTGCATATAGTAGACAATGATGTCTGCTGAAGAATAAGTTGATGAAGTTGAAAAGTCTCACCACAGAATCCCACTCAAAACGTCACAGGCCATAGTGTCAAGGAGTAAATAGAGATGACCAAATGCCAGAAGTGTTGCAGGTATCAAAAAAAAGGAAATTTTTTTCAACACAGAAGAAGATAAGGGTCTCAAGCCAAGGTCTTGTTAATAAACACCTGCCAAATGAATAAATCATTTGTTTGTCAAGATATGATCTTAATGGCCAAAGGTGTTGATATGAGTAAGAACATTAGAAAATTTAGTTTAATGTACCTCAAATCATAGTGTACTGGATAGAGCATTGGTTTAAGAGTAAAAAGATCTGAGTTCGTTTCCCATCTCTGCACTTCATACCAGTTGTAATTGGGCAAGTCTCTTCCATTCTCTGGGCCTCAGTTTTCTCAGCTGTAAAATGAGGGGATCACACTAAATGGCTTCTAAATTCCCTTCCTACCCTAGATCTAGAATCCTATGAAATCAAGAGTTTATAGATGGTGGGATCTGTTCATGTTGTGAACCAGCTGTTTTGGGTGGAAATATAGAAATGATCCCTTACAGACTCAAGGTATATACCATAAAGGACTAGCTGAACTGCGAGGCAATGAAAAGTACTCAATACCTGGGTTTGAGTCCCAGTTCTGATACATACTGGGCTCAGTGACTTTGGGCAATTCATTCCCCTCTGTTTTCCACCTCTGAAAACTGAAACTCATTGTCTAGATGATCTCTTGGGTTCCCTTCCACCTCTAACTTTCTGTAACAGTCTTGGACTCTCCTTCAAGAACTGTTGTTCTTCTTCAGTCTTTTAAGAATCCATTGCTTATTGTCTAAAGGTGAATCAATCAACAAGCATTAATTTAGTATCTAGTATGTGCCAAGGATGAGACAAAACCTGGCCTTGTTGGTTGCAGAGATAAAGTTCAAGTCTCCCCTCTGACATAACCTGACTGTGCCACCCTTAGCAATGAACTTAGCTTCAGTGCTCCCAGAAAACTCCAAGATATAAATGGTAGAGAAGGTGCCCATCTGTATTGGCAGGGGCAGGTTCTCACAAGGAGCCCCCTCCTCTAATGTAATCAGAAGCCCAGTTTAAAAAAAACAAACCAGTGAATTCATGTTATAGGCACTGATGATAAAAATACAAAATGAGACAGGCCCTGCCTTCAAGGAACTTATATTCTAGAAGAAAGTCCTCCTTCATTAGGACATGAAGACTAAATCACATAGATTGGAAAAAAAAAAGTGTGTGTGTATGTGTGTGTGTGTGTGTGTGTGTATCTTTAACGTCAGGAATTTTTTGATCTTTTTATCCCCAGAGCCTGCCTCAGAGCAGACAATAAATATTATTTATTTATATATTTATATTATTATTTATTTATTATAAAAAATATCTGATATGTAGCACTTGATAGTTTGAAATAATTACATTGCAATAGCTCCATGTGGCCAATAATAATAATTGTATTCACAGAAGACAAAGTCCATAGCTCAGAGAGCTGAATGAACTGATTCCCTCATGATCATATCGTTGTTCCCTGTGATATGAGAAGCCATGTCAGCTAAACAGAATATTTTCTCCCTCCATTCATGTATCCACCTGTACCAGATGCTGCAGCTGACTGTAAATAGTAATTTCAGCCACCAGCATCTTTTGCAGCTGCTCACCTCTGTCTCAATCTCCTGAGCCCTATGGACCACAGAAATGCCTCAGTAGGTACTTGAGGCTTAGAAGCCCAAGGAAAGCACAAGAAGGCCAGGCTGGCTGTCACTGGAGATCACTGCTCTGCCTAATCAGTGCTACCATTTCAAGAAAATCCCTATGAAAAACCTGGAGTCTCACCTTTCTCTGAGGAAAAATCGACAGAGAGCATCTCATATCCACATGAGAGTAAAGGAGTCAGAGTTATAAGGGGACTTCAAAAGCATTAAGTCTACCCTGTACTTCATTTTCTTGAGAAGGAAACCAAGACCTAGAGAGAAATGACTTCTCTGGACTCCACTTGGGTAATAAAAAGAAGAGTTGGCTGGGAATCCAAGTCTTCTGACTTCATAGATAGTGTTCTTTCCACTACACTGCCCTATGACACTATTGTCTAACTTTGACCTGACCCAGCAGTGGAGACCCCTAGAATTCCCGTTCAATGAGCCTTAAGACTAGATCTCTTAAATAATAACATCTATTTGCTGCATTGTAATAGAAGCAGAAGTCTACTTCAGGAGCCGACACTACACTACATGGACAGTTTGAGTGCCCTGACAAGATGTCTAAGTGGAACAGTGGAATGAGTCAAAACAAAACCCTTGACAATAACCACTATACCCAAATCTTCCTCCCCGCTTGCTTCCACAGAGTTGTCTTGAGCCAATTCCCAAAGATGTTATTAGCCTTTACAGCCAGGGTGATAGTATTTCCAGGTCATGGGATTTTGAGCTGAAAGGAACCTTAGGTATCCACGTGGCCTCTCAGTTGTGGTTGCTTAGTAAAGTCATGGGGACAAGAGTGATAAGGGGACAAAAGTCTGAATCTGAGGAAGGTACCATTCCATTCATATTTGCACCAAATACTGATTCCACATACCTCTTTGCACTATACGAAGAATTGATATAATTTGCAAAGTTTGTTGACTTTCGTTTTCAGATTTTTAACACTAATCCACATGATTCATTTTACAAATGAGGAAATTGAGTCCCAGAAGTCCTATATAGATAAGAAGTTGCAGAGTTTGGAGCAGAACCCAAGTCCTCTGAATGGAAACCCAGTATACTTTCCACTACTCCCCCTCTTACATCGTTCAAGGGATAATAGAAGGGAGGTGTTGCTCAGAGACAGATCAAAACTAATATTCTTTCTGCATTCCTCCTGTCCCTACCCCTCTCCCTCTCTACTCTCCAAAGATTTTTTTTTTTTTCTCAGACTAAGTTCCATACTCCTAAGCAGAAGTCTAAATTCACCTCAACTCTCCTTCGGATAGATAGCACAGCCAGACATTCCTAGCCTAAGACTGGAGGAGTTCACCAATAAGACTCTTGGAACCAAGAGTCATATTTCCCTTCTATCTTTCCCCAAAGGAAGCTGGATCTGGCTTCCACTACCCGCTGCCATCCCCTGTCCCTAACTGCTCTGTTTCTGACACTCGCCTTTATCTCATTTTCCCCATTGCCCCTCACAGCTTTCCTAGTGCGGAGAGAAGGAGCTTGAGTGAAGAAAGGCTTCCCTGTGCTCGGCTCTCAAGGCCACAGACATAGCTTGGATTGTACCCCAGACCTCACCATTTTTA
>CM053625.1:114210974-114230824 GCA_028646595.1 Phalanger gymnotis | reverse complement strand
ATCCATACGCCTAGTGTCCCGCATCCCCTCAACTTCCACCCGTCCGTGCTCCCACAGTAAAAGCCCCCAACATGCGCCATGCCTCTCACCGCCACCATTCTTGTAGCAGAGGTAGGGAAAACGCCAAACGTTGGCCAGGTCCACAGCAAAACCGATCACAGATAAGAGGAAGTCGATCTTCTTGCCCCAGGTCTCCCGGGGCTGCGAGTCCCCGCCTCGGGGCGCAAGGACGCACTGAACCCCGTTCTGCTCCTTCACCAGCACCAGCTCCACAGCTTTCCGAGTGGGTTGCAGAGGTGGCGGCGGGTGCCCCGGGCCCTGGCCAGCCCCACTGCACTCTGGCTGCACCTGCGGATTCATCCGGGCCGGGAGCATGGACACTACCGGGATCGAACTGGACCAGCTGGGTTCGAGTTCCAGCAGAAGCCGGAGCGGGCGGTGGCTCTGCTTAGACAAAAGGGAAGGAAAGGAGGGAGGAGAGACAGGCGGTCACCGGAGCCGTTCCGCCTTGTTCGGGGACCTCCTCTTGGACGGAACCGGGTCCTGAAGATGTGCTACTGAAGGCAAGAGTTGAGGAAAAACAAGGGAAAGTGATAGGGCACCACTTCTATTGAGGAAGTTTGGAAACAGATACCTCTGCCAACTCCAGGTTAAATGGACCCTACAGGTAAAAAGCTGGAGGAAATGATCAAGGTCCGGGTTCCAAATAACTACACTGTCCCTCTCCAACAGGGGAAGAGACTTAGGGAGATTTGCTAAGCCTTTTTGGTCGGAGGACTTGTAGGATGTCCCTGGAAGTATCTGAGAAGCCTGTGCTGAAGGTTACAGGGACAGAGATACACGGCGGGACCCAGCCATGACTGAGGTTAGTATATGGAACGTTTAGTGATACCAGTCTTCGGCCTATTTACCAAGACTCCTATAAGCCTCCTCCTTGCCTCCGGGGCCGGACAGAGGCAAAGGATCACAGAGCTCCCTCTTATCCACGCCCCGACTGCCAGGGCGCACACAGACTCCCGCACCCTCCCCTACAAGCTCCGTCACAAGCACACACTCTGCCCCTCAATGTCCCCTAAGCCCCTGGCGCTCTGTCAACCTCCCTCCTTACACTCTCACCCTCATATGCCCCCTGCATCCTCCCAAACTCATTGTGTCTCCGTTTCTGCTTCACTTTGTGTCTATGTCTCACTCTGTCTCTGTCTCGCTCTCTGTCTCTTTATCTCTGTGTTTGTCACAGCCTGTCTCTCACATGCCTATTCTGCTCACATACATCTTGCAAACAGTGCCAGTCTGAACTACCTCCACTCCCCTAGGTCTTCAATGTCCCGTGCTCTGTATCTGGTCTAGTATCCGAGAGTCTGAAATTTCAAAGCTGCTTACTCCTGGGACGATGACTTGTCCGGCTTGTGCTCCCTACTCCTGTGTTCCTGTGTCCTCAGTGTCCAGCTCTCCTCGAGGTCAGGGAGAGTCAGGTGGAGTCGCGGGCTCTGCCTGGTTAGCTCTGGCGGCGAAGGGCGGAGGGCGGGCTGGTAATGTAGCCTGCGCCCTCAGGTAACGCATCGATTGCATTAGAAAGTTCCCAGTCCTGACTCGGTCTGGAGCCTGTTAGAGCTAATGGGGACTGACAGCGCAGCGGAGAGATGGGGACACGGAATGGACTTCACCGGACCCCGGGAGCCCCACATGTCCAATCACACGCCAAGTAAAGTGGTAGCCACTGGCGCCTCCGCATTTCAGGGTGCCAGTGTCTCGCCCCAATGACATAGGGCACTGGAACTAGCCTCGACATCCGGCACAATGAAATACACAAGAGCTGGGGTTCGGGGAAAAGACTGGATATTTGGCTGGGGTCTCTGGGACTTGAGGCACAAGACAACCAGACATCGATTTCAGACAGCAGAGACGAGCTAGGGAAAATCCCTCCTTGGTCAACAGGAGCTGAAGGGCAAAGAAAAGGTGGCCTCAGATGGAAATGTCTTGGGTGTACAGCAGGGCAGGAGGTGACAGCCAAGGTACAAAGGAAAGAGAGACTGAGATTTAATGTGTAGGGTGCTGGAGTTGGAATAGAGACCTAAACACAGATTCAAACTTTTCTTCCAGTGCTTGCTATTGCATGTGACTATGCACAAGTCACAACCTCTCATAATATCAATTTCCTCATCTGTCAGATGGGAGTGATAGTTCTACCATCTGCCTCACTGAGGATGTTATGAGGAAAGATCTTTGCTAAACCTCTAAAGCAGGAGTTCATAACCTGGGCCCACTGCTGGTTTGTAGATACATGAACTTAGCTTGGGGAAAAATTGCAACCTTATTTTCCTTACTTTCTAACTGAAAATTTACATTCTGGTTAGGTATTTTTTTTCCCTTGAGGAAAGGCCCATAGGCATCAACTGCCAAAGCCATCCAAGATACAACAAAGATTAAAATTGCTTTAAAGAATGCTATTATTATTTCTTCAATCAAACCTCAGAGAATAACATTGACTATTAACTATTGTGGGGAAAAGCAAAGAAAAAGTGATCCAAGAGTTTTGGGGATGGGAAAGGGAAGAAGGGAAAGACAGGAGAAACCTAGAGTACAATTTTGCCAGAAGACTCAGATATTTGATCCTTATGAATCTGCATATCTTGAATCCTGCAGGTGTCTTCCATCTCTCTTCTCAAGTTCTTAGTGAGGACAGAACTCTGTTCATTTTCGGGGCCCCAAATCCCCAAATCCCAAGTATTATCTTTCTGTAAAACTTCAGAGTGATCTAGGCATGCTGTTTCAGCAGCTTTTCCAACAATTCTGTGAGGTAGACAAGGCTCATGTTATTAACCCAGTTTACAGATGAGAAAAGTTGCATGGCTAGTTAATGGTGCTTTGAGGGTTAGATCTTGGCTCATAGTTAAGGGATCTTTTGTTATACCTGCTGAGCCTACAGAAGCATAGCAGGGAAGCCCTGAACTATCATAGTTTCAGCCTAAGATTTTATATGTGTAATGATTTCCTGAGGGCAGAACTGACAGCTAGTTGGGGATGGGGTTGGTCATTTCCAGCTGGACTTTGCTCCAAGTCCCCAGGTCTACATCGGCCCCCAGGGCCTTTGGAGCCATCTGGCTTCTCTAGGGCCTCTTCATCCCAATTCCCTCAGGACTGAAGGATGGAGGGGACTCAAATCTGAAGAATTATCTAGAGCTAATGAGATAGGGAGGACTATGTCACTTTCAGTTATAGTAGGACTTGGTGACAGAAGCAATAGGAAGATAAGGCTGTCCCTGTTAATGCAAAGAGGACCTGGCCCCCTTTGTCCTCCCTCAGAGGCTGTGGTTCTAGGGTCTAAGCCGATCCAGTCATTCACTTCTCTTAGCTTACTGGACTTGGAGTCAGAGGATCTGGTTTCCTAGCCTGATTCTGCTATTGCTTGTGTAACCTTGGCTAAGTCACTTGCCCTTTTTGAGATTGTTTCTCCACCTGTTAAGAGAACCTCCAACAATGCACCTTTTCCATAGCACAGTGAAACCTCTGGGATTCAATTGCCTGGCCTAAAGTCATAACTAAATGGCAGCCATCAATAAACTGTTCTGGCCTCCCAGATATAATCCAACCCAACCTCTTTGCTTCTTCTTCTCTCTTCTTAGGAATCCTACTGTTCTTCAAGACTCAGCTCAAGCATCACCTCTGCATAGTCTTTCCTGTCACTCAGCTACTAATTCACCCCATCAATTAATCAGTCAACATTTATTAAGCACTGCTGTGCTCATTAGGGGAGACACAAAAACAGGCAAAAATAAAAACAGTCTCTGACTTCAAGGAGCTTACAATCTAATGTGAGAGATGGTATATAAATAGAACCGAAGGCATGAGAATTAAAGGAAAGCTTCCAGTAAAAGATAGGATTTTATTTGGGACTTAAAGGAAGCCAGGTGGGTCGGTAGGTGGATCTGAGAAGAGAGATCATTCCAGTTATGAGGGACAGTCAGTGAAAATGCCCAGAGCTGAAAGATGGAATGCTTTGTTTATGGAATAGCCAGGAAGCCAGTGTCACTGTGTATGTTTGTTAAGGAGGAAGGTGTAAGAAGACTGGAAAGGTAGGCGAGGGTTAAGTTATAAAAGGCTATGAAGGGTTTTGAATGCCAAATGGAGCATTTTGTATTTGATCCTGGAGTAAAAGGAAAGCCAATGGAGTTTATTGAGGAGGGGGGAGGGAGAAGGGTGTCTGGAGGAATGAAGTGAACAGATCTGCACTTCAGGAAAATTACTTTAGTGACTGAGTGGAGGATGTATTGGAGTGGGAAGAGACTTGAGGAAGACAGACTTTTACAACTTTGCAACTTGGAACCAACCTTGATTTCCAATATCATATATTACTCCCCTTGCTATACTCTGGTACAGCCAAACTGACCTTGCCTCTGTTCCTCACACATGGCTTTCTATCTGTCATCACTGTGCTTGTGTACTATATACATCACCTATGCCTAGAATACACACTCTTCTGAACTACAACTAAGAGAATCTCTCACTTCCTTCCACATATGGCTAAAGATCCAACTTCTCTACCTGGTGTCCTTCCTAATCTCCCACTGCTACTGTCCTCCTCCCTGAGTACCTCATATTCATTTTATACTTATTCTGTAATTGCTAATATAAAGTTTTCTTCTCCCTCCCCCTAAAACAAAATGTAAGCACTTTGAGAGAAGTGATTTTTGGGGTCTTCATTTCCATAGATTCTGAAGATCACCTAGCAGAATAAGATACAAGACACTGAGGTCCTTTCTCAAACTAAACTGCCCAGCGTTCAAACTCTACTGCAGAGAGGACAATTCTGATGGGCTGACCGTGTTGTTCAACCACCAAACAGAAGCTTGCCTAAAAGACTATTTTATGGAGAACTCACAGAGAGTAATCACTCACATGGTGGCCAGAAAGAAAACAATACAAGAACAGTCTCAAGGTCTCTCTTAAGAACTTTGGAATTGGTCGCATGACATGGGAGACACTGGCACAGGACCACCCAGCACAGCATGCCCTCATCAGATTAGGTTCTGTGTTCTATAAGCAAGGAAAAATTGAAGTAGCTCAAAAGAAATATGCGATGCATGTTTATATGGACTATTTATGCCTGCCCTGTGGTAGAACATTCTGAGCTCTTATCGGTTTGATCAGTCACAATTGGAGACACTGCAACTTGACTTTAACATAGTGATGCCATTTTGGTCTTCTTCTACAACAAAGGACAACAACCAGTAGGGACTTAATAATTGTTTGTTAATTGACTGTTTAATTGTTTCATAAATATTTGTTCAATTTAATTGAAGGTGATAGTTAATGTTTATGTACTACTTTAAAGTTTGCAAAGCCTTTACAATTGCTATACCATTCTGATACTCAGACAATCTGTTGAAATTACATAGTAAAGTAAAAATTATTCCAGTTTTATATATGAAGAAACTGAGGCTCAGAGAAGGGAAATAATGGAGCAACCTACCAAATATCACACAATTAGTAAGTAGCACAGCTGGGAGGCAAACCCAAATTTGAACAGCAATCATTTTTAAGTGATAGTCAACTCTAAGTTGTACCTGGAAACATATTTCTGTGGGAAAGATAAACAGGATTAATAGTCATGAAATTTGTGCTATTGAAATGACTGAAGCAAGGTAAGATTTATCTGACAAGTGAATTTTCACTTCTAATCATTATTGAACTACAGGAGTACTTGGTGATGATAAGGTAGTGACAAAAATGACTTTTTCAAAAGGTTACCTCTTTCTCCTCTTCTCCCTCCTCCTCTCCCTAAACTGTGTTCTCTGGACAAGACACCTCACCCTTATGAGCAGAAATGATAGGCTAGGTAGTGGCCACTTTGTTCCTGGAGTTTTAGTACAGCATGTAAAGCTGGACTTTATTAATGGACAGGATAGATGATTGACTATGTGTTATAACACGAGAGTACCTGTAAAGACGCCACTCAGAAAACACTTCTGCCCCTGATACCTGCAATTTCAGCACTGGTAATTTATCCCTTTTAAAATAAACATTATCTTCATCAGGTTTCTCTTTGGGGAAAAAAATTGGGAGATAAGGGGAAATGGAGGGAAGAAGTGAGTTCAATCACAACATTTATGTTTAAGTGGCCCAAGAGGAAAATGGGAGTATGGTTTGTCTTGAGTACAGAGGAAGAATAAAGAAAGGATCTGAGACCTCTTCCCTTATATAGGTTGAGGTAACATTGTTAAGGTAATCTGTATTTCATCTGTTATAAGAGGAAAAGATTTCAACAAGCAATTTAATGAGGTCTCTCTTTACATGCAATTATAATAACACTTATGTAGTGCTATAGGTCAGCAAAGAGTTTTATGTATTATTTTATTTGATTGTCACAAAGCCCTGTGAAGCCAGTGTTATTATATCACCATTTTAAAGAGAAGAACTCTAAGGTTGAGAAAAGTTAAGAGGTAAAGTCTCACAGCTAGTGGCTGAGGCAGGTTTATATCTCAGGTCTCTCTAGCTCAGGTTTCTAGCCCTCTGGCAAGTCTGATGCCCTTTGGAATGATATGTGCTAGTAGCATTACACAAATTTAGAACTGATCAAATGGGCACAGAGTGATAATGAATGGATTCATATTAACATAGGAGGAGGGTCCTAAAAGAGTAGCCCCAAAAGGCCTGTCTTTGGCCCTGTTCTGCTCAACATTTTAATCAGCTACTTTGCATGAAGTTGAAATAACATCATTTTCAAATTTTCAGATAGCATGAAACTTTAAAAGATAAGTAACCCTTTAGATGGAACAATGGATATTAAAAAAATCTCTTCAGGCTAGAATGATGAGCTAAACAGAGCACAGCAAAATTCAATATGATTTAATGTAAAATTTGAGCTAAGATTCAAAAGGTTAACTGGACAAGTGTGGGAGAAGTGTTCTCAAGTTAACATTTTCCCTTAAAAAAGACCTTGAGCTTTTAGTAGACTAAATTCGGTATGCATTCACAGAGTTGCATGAAATACTACGAAAACTAAGGCAATTCTACCTCATTTTAATAGATTATAGTGTCCTGAAGAAGTGATGGGAATCTTTGTTATACTACATTCTGCCTTGCTGTGACACACATGAAGTTTTGTATTCAGGTCTTGGAATTATTTCTTAGGTAGACAGACTGGAGAGTATGCAGAGGCAAGTAAACCATGTGGTGAGGGGACTATTGTGTTTTATAAGGATTAGATAAAGGAACTGAGGATGCCTAGCTTAAGGAAAAGAAGTGCTGGGAGAAGGGGCAATGGAATGGGACCAGTCCAATAGCTGGCTTCAAATATTTAAAGCACTGATGTGTGATGATTGATTAAATTTGGTCTTTTTTACTCCAGAAAGAAGAATTTAAAAGAATGGGTGGAAGTTGCATAGAAGTACAGTTTCATATCCTATAAAGGAAAAACTTAGGTCAAAAAGTTGAATGGGTTAACTAAAAGCTATCAATTTCCCATGACTGATTGTCACCACAGGATGTATGACCAATAACTAGAAACATTGTAGAATGGATTCTTGTTCAGTTATGAATTGAACTGGATGGTTTCTATTTTCCTTCCAATTTTAAGATTTTATTTAAGGGTAGAATAGAAAAGGAGACAGTGAAAACCAAACACACCCCTTCCAATTCCACTCCAAGTCTCTCTCCCCAGCCCCAAATCTACTTGGCAAAAACCTTCCTCCACCCCCAGGAAGAAACACCACACTGTTTTACAGATCATCCTTTACCTGGGACCATTGTAAGCAAATTGGTTTTGTTAGCTGATTGTTTTGCCATTAAGCCTGGAGGGGTTTGTGGGCTGAGAGAATGGCAGTCCCACTGAAGGAGCTGTCCAGGGTCTCAAAGTTATGATGAGTTCCACACTTGGCAGCTCCCCTCCCTGACCTATATTTTAATATGTGCGATTAGATTATTGCTAACGAGGCTTCTTAGGGATAAAAGAATTATGTTCGTTGCCCAGGCTGTGGTAAAAGTGCAATTGAATTAAGGGTTGAAATCGTTTAGGACTGAGCTAGACAAACTGTCCCCCAGGCTGAGCAGTAACGGAGATATTAAGCTTTGGAAATTACACAGAAAAAGTATAATTGATCTAAGGTAACTTTACTAGCCTAAATTAAATAAAGTGATGGTGATAGGCAGAAAGGTTAGAGAGAAGGAGATGGACTGAAAAGAAACTCCATCTGGAAACAAAAAAGACTCCAAATAAATAGGGAGAATTCATAGCCCCATTGTGTCAGAACTGAAAAAGCTGTATTTGTGTGTGTGTGTGTGTGAACAGAACATTGAAACTAAAAGGGCCTTTAGAGATGATTTAGCTGAACCTTTTAATTTAACAAACAGGGAAACTGAGTCCCAGAGAGGTACTTTTTCTATAATCAGCTAATAAGCATCCTGATACCTTGAAAGTTATCCTTCCAACAGAAAAATAGAAGCCTTGACATGCAAAGAATTTGCCTATTAAATAAATGTAATTGTACCTATTCTCCTCTGGACATTAGGCTTTTGTGGTTTGTCTGAAATCTGGCCACTCTGTGAATGTCTCTACTTGTCAGTTTAAGGGATAACTGGTCTCCAGGGTATTCTGTTTTTCAAACCAATCCCATCAATATTCTCCAAGTCTGCAGCACTCCCAACTGCCATCTTTCCCAACTCTAATGGGTTCATTATTTTGCTTAGTCTGGGAAAGTTAGAGGTAATTTGACATTCGTATTATGATAAGAACTCTTTTAGGGCTCTGGCACAAGGCCTGTGGCAGTATGACTTAATGATAGAAGCCAGCCTGGGAGTTAGGATAACCTGGGTTCAAGTTCCACCTCAACGGCATACTGACTGTGTTGCACTAAGCAACTCAATCTATCAGTTCCTCAGGCAACTTTTTAAGAATATAAATTACAGAATTGATGTCAATCTGCATCGGTAGAGTTTCCTTATTGAGAGTTCTCTAAGCTTTAGGGGTTGTAGCGGCTACTGGGCCTGAAGTCAGAAAGATCTGAGTTCAAATCCAACTTCAAAGACTAGCTGAGCAACCCTGAGTAAGTTGCTTAGTTTGTGTCTGCCTCAGTTTTCTCAATGTAAAAAGGAATAATAATGAACACCTCTTTCACAGAACTGTTGTGAAGATCAAATGAGATGATGTAAAGCACTTAGTATAGGGCCTAGCACATAATAGGCACTTAATAGATGGTTGTTCCCTTCCCTCCCCTCCAATGAAATCAGAGAACACACACACGTACGTGCATGGACATATACACACATGCACAATTCTTTCCAAGTGGCTTGACTTTTGAATGGTCTTAAGTAATTGCCCAAGTGAGACCTGCCAGAAAATATGGATAGAATAACAGACTATCAGAGCCAAAAGGCTCCTTAGCACACAGAATAGTAAAATTGGAAGGGATTTTAAAACATAGATGGCCAGTACTAGGAGAGACCTTAGAGTATGGTACGTCAGAGTTGAGATACCGTAAAGAATTACATCGTACATTTTATCAAAGGGGAAACCGAGACCCAGAAAAGAGGACAGTCTGGTACAATAAAAAAGGCAGTGACTCAAGTCAAAGGACCTAAGTTCAAACCACCCTCTGACACTTAGTATCTGTGTGACCTTGGGAAAGTCACTAAATAATTTTTCATTTGCAAAATTAAAGGTTGAACTAGATGGTCACCAAAGGTCTCTTTTAGCTCTACAATTTTGATCCTATGACTTTACAGATCACTGAATGAATGCAAATAGGTCACTTTCTGTGAGTAGCACAAGATGTGAACTCTCCATTTCTCCAAAATTATGTATAAACGTAGAGAGAATTATATTCAAATTATGTTAGAGTATATTTTTTAAAGCAAAAAGCTTTGAGAAAAAATATTAATTGTTTTGAACAATTTTCTTGTCAATTATCTATCCAATAGAATGTAAGTTTCATGAGAGAAGGTACACCCTTAAAAACTCTTATTGAAATGCTTATCAAATCTACAGAAAATAAAATTAGGCTTAAAATTGCTCTAAGATTTTGGGACACCTTATATAGTACTTTGAAGTTTTAAAAGTGTTCTACTTTGTCTCATTTGAACTTCATATGAGGAAGTTGTTATTATCCTCATTTTACAGATGAGGAAACTGATACCCAGACAGATTGTGACTCGTCCAGGATCATATAATTCTGTTACAGGTGGAAGTCTAACCCAGGTCTTCCTGACTATAAATCTAGCCACTAAATCATGTTATCCCTCCAAAAGATGCCTCAGATGGTCCCTTAAACTGCCGATTCTTTTATTTCCCCAAATCAGAGTAGGTTATTGAATCAAGTCATTATAATACATCATAAAAATGCACACATATAACCAGATACACAATTACATTGATTCTATTTCCCTAGAGCTCACACTTACTCCATGCCAGGCCAGGTCCTCATCACCTCTCACCTGAACTATCAGTAGCCTTCTAACTTATCTTTAAGCCTTAGTATCTTAAAACTGTACTGTGACTTTTGGAATACTTTGTATACAAACGTGCTAAGGAGAGATCATGGACAGATTTATAGTGATGTTGTTATCTTCATTTCTAGAAAGAGAAGTAACACCGATGGATCCCTAAGCTAGATCCTGAGTCCCAGAATTGCAGAATTTGAGAGCTGGAAGGGACCTCAAGGACCATCTGGCTCAAATACTATGTACCAAGAGGAGTACCCAGTAAAACATACCAGATAAGTCAAAGGACCTGGATTCAAATTTCAGCTCTGCTACTATCTATGTAACCTTAGGAAATCTACTTCACCAGCCTGGTTTTGCTTTTCTCATCTATAAAATGAAGGGATTAGAACAGATGGCTCTCCCAGTGCTAAATCAATACTTTTATCATCAATATTGGAGAAAGTCCTGGGTCAGAGCTGATCTGGCTGCAATTGAGGACCTCAAATATACCTCCTTCTTCCATGATCAACCTATTTCTAGAACTCCATTAATTTTTGCCTTGACCATAAGTCAAGACCAGAGACTGGAATCCCTTTATGCTACTATATGTTGTTGTTCAGTTGTTTAGTCATATCTGACTCTTGGTGTACCCATTTGAGGTTTCTGGGAAAAAATGCTAGAGTGAATTACCATTTCCTTCCCCAATGGATAAGGCAAATAGAGGTTAAATGACTTACCTAATGGCACATAGCTAATGAATGTCTGAGTTCAAATTTGAACTCAGGTCTTCCTGACTCTAAGCCTGGCACTCTATCCACTGTGCCACCTAGCTGCCCCCTTTCACTATTAGCATACTTCACATCTTGCCCCTTCCTTCATTTTCCACCTCCTTCTTAAGAGATTAATAACCAAATCAACTTTATTTTTGCTATTGTGAATGTCATAACAACCTATTGCCTGATAACTCTACTCAGAATCCCTGTGCTTCTAAGTTCGAGGCACCCTAGGTCAAAGCTCCCTTTCCTAGCCATTATTTCCTACTCATTCTTGTTAGCCCCAATCCTCAAGTGTCCTTTCCTATTCTTCCCTGCCCATCTATTGGCCCTCTGGAACTATGATCAATTGTCAATTAATCATCCTGCATATTAGACCTGAACCCCCATAAAGGCAAAAGCAGGTTCATTTTGTCTTTGTACTCCTCAGGGCCTAGCCCAGTCCTTGACACATAATAGGATATTTTTCCCCAACAAAATGATATAATTTTTAGGTGCCCACTATGTGCCAGGCACTGTGAAAAATGCAGGGCACACAAATAAGAAAAAAGACTATTTCTGCCCTCAAGAAGCTTACAATTTTTTTAGTAGTCTCTTTAAAAATTCATGTTAATATGAACAGAATTACAAAATACTTTTCACACAACTAAAGTCAAATGTAAATAAATGGAAAAAAACATCAATTGTTTATGGATAGACTGAGCTAATATAATAAAAATGACAATTCTACCTGAATCAATTGATTTATTCAGTACCATACCGATTAAACTACCAAAAATTAGTTTATAGAACTGGAAAAAATAATGACAAAATTCATCTAGAAGAACAGAAGTTCCAGAATATCAAGGGAATTATTGAAAAGAAATGCAAGGAAAGGTGGCCTCACCATACCAGATTTTAAATTGTATTATAAAGCAGCAATCATCAAAACCACTTGGTCCCGGCTAAGAAATAGAGTGGTGGATCAGTGGAATAGGTTAGGTACACAAGACACAGTAGTCAGTGACTATTGTAATCTACTGTTTGATAAAGATTCCAGCTTCTGGGATAAGAACTCATTATTTGACAAAAACTGCTGGGAAAACTGGAAAATATTATGGCAGAAACTAGGCATAAACCAACATCTTACACCATATGCCAAAATAAAGTCAAATGGGTACACAATTTAGATATAAAAGCCAATACTATAAGCAAACTGGGAGAGCAAGGAATAGTTTACCTGTCAAATTTATAGAGAAATAAAGAATTTATGTTCAAACAAGGGTTAGAGGATATTATAAAATGCAAAATGGATAATTTTGATTACTTTAAATTGAAAAGCTTTTGCACAAAGGCAATGCAACCAAGATTAGAAGGAAAGCAGAAATCTCAGAAAGAATTTTTAAAACCAGCATCTCTGATAAAGGGCTCATTTCTGAAATATATAGAGAACTGAGTCAAATTTATAAGAATACAAATCATTCCCCAATTTATAGATGGTCAAAGGATACGCACTCTTCAGATGAAAAAATTAAAGCTATCTATAGTCATATGAAAAAATGCTCTAAATCGCTATTGATTAGAGAAATGCAAATCAAAACAACTCTGAGGTACCACATCACACCTATTACATTGACCGACATGACAGAATAAAAAAAATGGTAAATGCTGGAGAAGATGTGAGAAAATCGGAACACTAATACATTGTTGGTGGAGTTGTGAACTGATCCAACCATTCTTGAGAGCAATTTGGAACTATGCCCAAAGGGCTATAAAAATATGACCCAGCAATACCACTTCTAGCTAGGACTGTGTCGCAGAGAGATTATACAAATGGGAAAAGGACCCACATATACAAAAAATATTTATAGCAGCTCTTTTTGTTGTAGCAATGAATTAGAAATTGAGGGGATGTCCATCAACTGGGGAATGGTTGAACAAGTCATGGTGTATGAATGTAATGGCATATTATCATGCTATAAGAAATGATGAGCAGACGGACTTCAGAAAAACCTGTAAAGACTTATATGAACTGATGTTGAGTGAAGTGAGCAGAACCAGGAGAACATTGTACATGGTAAGAGCCAAATTGTGTGATGACTAATTTTGATAGACTTATGTCTTCTTAGCAATTCAAGAACCTTAGACAACTCCAAAAGACTCATGATAGAAAATGCTATTTACATCCAGAAAAAGAACTATGGACTCTGAATGTAGATTGAAGCGTATTATTTGCTCTTTTTTTTTCTTTCTCAAGGTTTCTCTCATTGGTTCTAATACTTTGCATGCTACATGCCACCTTGTGGTGGGGGGAGGGGAGAGATGGGGAGAAAATTTAGAACTCAAAATCTTATGGAAGTGACTGTTGACAACTAAAAATTAATTTTAAAAATGCTTGTTAAATTGAATTGAAATACCCTTGGAGGAAGCCATCACCCTTGACTCCTATCCTTTGGGCACCATTCAATTCAAATTCATTCCTCAAACTAAATTCTGAGACCTATGCTTATCTACTGAGCCCCATGACATTTTCCCACTTCTCTCAATGAATTCAGTAACTAGTGCAGAGTCTTCCTCTTCACTCCAATTCCTTGCTTCATTCTAGAGGACTTCAACATACCCGTTGAGTTCCCTCAAATACCTTAATTTTCCAGTTCCTCAATACTCAATTGCCTCTTTCTACTCTGCTCTCATGTCACTCCTATGATCCCCAAATATAATGACTTTTTTAGTTTTTCTTTCAAATTTAGTTTTATTTTTAGTGAACAAAAATCAATTTTCTCTTCTTTCTCCCATTGAAAATAAAATTCCTTATAACAAATATGCATAATCAAGCAAAAAAAAAATCACATATTGGTCATGTCCAAAAAAAACGTGAATTATTTTGTACCCTGAGTTCGTTATAGCTAAGTCCTGATCAGTAGAAATAATGAATCCTCTGAAATGGTTGCATCATTTCAATTTATACTGCACATTTCTGTTGGTCTGGTACCAATGAATATGATTTATAATTATAACTTTGAACAGTACAAATTTGAAGACATGTAATCACTTGAGGGTATTCATTCTTCATACTAATGCAGACTTAGTTATACCTCTCTGTCACAAGGTGGATAGCATGCTTCATCATTGGTCTTCTGGAATCATGGCTAGTCATCGATCTGAGCAGAGTTCTTAAGTCTTCAAAAGTCTTCAAATTTGTTTTTACAATGTTTTTATTATGTAAGTTGTTCTCCTGGTTATTCTTGCTTCACTCTACAACAGTTCATACAAATCTTCCCAGAATTCCCTGAAATAGCCCCTTTCTTAATTTCTTACAATACATTATTATTCCTTTACATTCATGTACCATAATTATTTCAGCCATTGCTCAATTGATTGGTACCCCTTTAGTTTCCAGTTTCTTGCTACTACCAAAAAAGCTTTTATAAATATTTTTTATACATTTGGATCTTTTCTTTCCATTTTTTATCTTTTTGAGGTATAGGCCTAACAGTGGTACTTGTTAGATCCAATGGCATGTGTAGTTTCGGCTTGTTGGGTATACATTCAAATAGTTTTCCATACATAGCTCCGCAAACAGTACATTAATATGCCTGATTTCTTAAAGCCTATCCAAAATTTATTATTTTCCAATTTCCTTATCTTTGTAATGCCTTCATCTTAATCCACATCCTTCTTGACCTTTCTTCAGCATTTGACTCCACTGACCAAATTCTCCTCTCTTTTCTCTGGTTTTCCTTGAAATTTCTCTCTTTTGGTTTTCTATCTTTTGTCTGCCTTCTTCTTCTCATTTCTTTCAGTGGGTCTTCATACATGTCATTCTCATTAATTGTGAATATCCACTAAGATTCTGTCCTGGCTTCTCTTTTCTCTCTCTACTCTCTCACTTGGTGATCTAATCAGTATCTATGGATTCAATTATCTTCTCTTAGCAAATGTCTCCCAATTCTGTTCATTCTAGCCTCAGTTTCTCTTGTGAGTTCTAGTTCTGTATTACCAACTACTCAAAATGGCCAATGGATATTTCATACTCAACTCATCCAAAACACAACTTATCTTTCATCTTGAACCCACTCCACCTCTGAATTTTCCTATTACTATCAATTAATCCTACCATCCTTCTAGTCATTCAAATTTACAAATTTAGTGTCACCCTCTAAGGATGAGGTCTTTTTACTCTGTATTCATCTTTTGTGCACTGATTTATATCTGTGTCCATTCTCATTAGAAGATAAACTCCATAAGGGCAGGGTCTATTTCTGCTTTTTCTTTGTATCCCCAGTGCTAATCACAATACCTGGCACATACTAAGTATCTAGCAAGTGTTTATTGATTGAATAATCCAGAAATGACAGAAGAACTAGTAGGAGTTAAGTAATGAATGATATATTTGGCAAAATAATGACCTTTGTCTAGTTTTCCTTTGGCGTTCTTTCCTCTTCCCAGAATAAGTGCCTTTATATTACTTATTACTTATATTACTCTTGATCATCCCAAGCTTTTCTCAATGATTTACTAATGGCAGTATGTCAGAAACTATGACAGATATTAAGAGAAATAGTTTTGAGCAGGGTTCACATTCTTCAAATCACAGGCAGTCACTTGTTCAAAAGCTGGCCCTCAGAGACCCAAAAGAAAGAGCAGGTTTCTCCCATCAGAGCAAAGAGTTTGTAAATTAGTGCATAATTACATTTCCTAGACTTCCCCTCTGTTACCTTTGGTCACCTGTGGTCTCTGTAAAGCATTCATTACTTTCCAATTGTCTGATTTTCTTTTATTTTTAAATTTTTTTCCTGTTACCCTGAGACTTTGAAATTACTTCAGTGACTCAGCCATTTTAAACTTGTTATTAATTTCATCCTCTTCTGCATTATCAGCCCCTTTGCTTTCCTGTTTCTCAGGAGCCTGGCTTAGTCTTTTAACCCTTTCTATACAGAAATGAGTTCTCTTTAACCTTTTGTATAAATTAAATTTGTTTCCTTTACTAGTTTTACTATTTTTCCAGTCTTTGCTACTGATGAGCAGCTTTATTTAGTTCCCCTTTCTCTGAGCTATTTTCAAAACTGATTTATGAAACTCCAAATAATTCTACAAAGAAAGGAAAAATCCAAAGTCTTCTCATAGACAAATTAGTTTACTCTAGTGTATTTTCCTTGAAAATCTTTGAATTTAGCCAGATATTCTCTGGGAAGTTTGCAACACTGCTCAGAGATATCTTAATGGTAGTTCTAAAAAAATATGCAATTATTTATTTGTTAAATTTTTATTTCATTTATTTTTAAAAAATTAAGTTTATCTTTTCAATTAACAAAAGTTTATTTCATCTCCCTCTTACCTCCCACCATTGCAAAATAAAAAGCAAAGCCCTTGTAACAAATATGTAGAGCAAAGCAAAACAAATTCTCATGCTGATCATGGCCAAAAGTGCTTATCTTATAATCTATACCTTGAGTCTATCACTTTTCCTTCAGAAAGTGGTTGGCATGATTTATTGTTGGCCTTACAAAATCATAGTTGGTCATTGTGACAATGAGTTCTTAAGTCTTTCAAAGTTGTTTGTCTTTATATTTTTATATAAACTACTCTCCTGGTTATACTGAATTCACTCTGCATTAGTTTATGTAAATCTTCCCAGCTTTCTCTGAAACAACCCTTTCCATCACTTCTACAGAACAATATTTCATTTCGTTCAAATACCATACTTTGTTCACCCATTCCTCAGTTGATATGAAGGTATAACTTATTCAAAGGTAAATGTGATAGATACAAACATGATATGTTGTAGACATATACTACAAATGACCTATACAGAAGATGGAACCGGGTGAGGAGTTTGGGAAATATCATAAACCTACTAAGGAAATATATCATAGTGATGGGGAACTTCAGCTGTCAGCATTTTGGAATCTCTTACACTCTATCAGAAAAAAAATCTGATAAATTTGTGACTCGTCTTAACAGTAATTCAACCTTCAACATTTGGAGCAATTAAGGAGAACTGCTATCTTGGACCTGATTCTGATTCACAAGGAAGAAATGGTTGAAGAAATAAAAATGAAAAGAATGTTGGGGAACATATGACCATTTCATCTTCAAACTGAAACTATCGATAGTAAAAACCAGATTTAACCTAGTTAGAGGATAAGGTGTGTTTGCCCTTTTCTCTACTACCAATATTGTTATGAAGCTTTAGCATATGTTACTGCTGAAATGAATGTACAAGGAACTTGTCAACAAGCTCATATTTTTAAAAAGCTCATAAAGAAGATAGAAGCAAGGGCAAGTAACTGAGTTTGAAATACAAAAGTGGATCCATGGCCTGGTAAGAATTTTATCAGCACAATTAGTATGTAGAATGAGTGAGTCTGGCAGTGAAATCTAAGGATGACAGAAAGGATGTTTCAGATTTTTTAATATAGCTTTGTCATCTTGGGGTCCAGAGAAAGATCATGGAAAGGCTATGACTGTTATATATGGTGAAAGGTATGGGACAATAATGAAAAAGCTGAACTACTCAGCTTTTTATATTCACTGCTGTTTTCTCTTCCAAGGAGAATGTTTTTTGGATTGAAAAGGGTAGAATGAAACAACAGTGGAAACATAAACCTAGGATAAACAAAGGAAGAGATGATTAGTTAGCAACTAGCTGCATCCAATGAGTTTAATTCATCAGGCTTGATGATTAAACTACATCTGAATGAACTACGTCCTAAGAGACTAAAAGAACCAGAAGAAGTGATTGCTGAGCAATTGTCTGTGATCCTGAGAATAGTAGAGCTAATGCAGAAGAAGGACAATTATTCCTTTTTCTCACCTCCCCTCAAAAAAGGAACAAAAGTTCCTTTGTAGAGCATTGAAGTGACTTTCATTCCTCGAAAAATTCTGGAGTACACTATTAGGAAGCCAGTTGGCTAGCGTTTAGAAAAGCGAGCAATGGTCACACACAAAATTTACACACACACACACACATACACACACACACACATAAACACAAATATACATGTATATATACAGACATATAGGTATGCATATACATACATATATGTGTGTATTATACATATACATATACATATATATGTCATGGCTGCAGCAAAAAGAGGTAATGGTAGAAAACATTTCCTTTTCTTACAGCATAGTTAGACCAATTGGTCAAGAGCACAATGTAGACAAGGTATATTGAGATTTCAGTGTTTCACTTAACAGAATGTCTCATACTAAATTCTGTGAATAAGATGCAGAGATATCAGCTAGACAATAGTACAATTAAGTGGATGTGGGACTGGCTAAATGACTGAACCAAAGAGTAGGTATCAAAAAGCAGCTTTGCATAACATAAAATATTGACCTTGGAGTCATGACGGCATGAGTTTGAATCTCACTCCAGAGACTTCATAGTTCTATGACTCTGGTTACTTACTTAATTATTTTTAACCTCATTTTCCACATTGGTAAAATGAGAATAATAATAGCACCTATCTCACAGGGTTGGAAGGAAGGAGGAAGGGAAGGAGGGAGAGATAAAGGGAGAGAAGGAAGGAAATGCTATGTGCTAGAGACTGCACTAAGTGTTTTATAAATATTTCATTTGACCCTAACAACAACCCTGTGGGGTTAATGCTACTATTATGTAAACCTTAGAGTTGAGGAAACTGAGGCAGATAAAAGTTAAATGACTTGCCACATAAGTACTAAGTGTCTGACACTGGATTTAAATTTGGAGAGATGTCACTGGTGGAGTGTCTTGGATATCTTTCCTTTAACATTTTTATAAATGACTTTATGGAATGCATTGATGGCATACCTGTTAGACAGAATAATAGATGGCATGCTTTTCAAAATGCTCAGAGGGATACTTAACATGGTGTATATTACTTTAAATTCAAAAAAAGATTTTGACCAGTTAAAACAATGGACTGAACAAAAAATAAAATTCAATTCTTAAGGGAAAAAATGACAAATATAGAATAGGGGAGGTATGTCTACATAACAATTTCTGTGACAAAGATTTGAGGGACTATAGTGAGCTACAAGCTCAATGTAAGTTAATAGAGTGGCATGGGGGAGAAAGCTGGGTGCACAAAACCAGCGGAGATCCCCAGGCCTCCCAACACAGGACGGCACTCTGTGGAAGCTACGAGAGGCAGCGCAACACCACCGACCGTGAGATACCAACTCCCGAGGCTTGCAGCCCAAAGGCTTGAAATGCTTCCTGAACTTCTGGGAGACATAACGGCCAGGTAAATGGCTCTAATCCTCCCCTCCTCACCCAGAGAATTCCTGGGGGTGGGGGAACGCTGGAATAAAGGAAACAGAAGTGGGGTTTCAGTGGCTGAGTAATGGGAGTACCTGAGTCCCAGAGTGGCAGAGCCAGCAGGGGTCAACACCAGGAGCCCAGACATACTCTTGGTCCCCCAGGAGAAATGCCAGACACCCAGCTCAAACCACAAAGAGCTGAGACCATTGCTGAAGAGCAACAGTACTGGAAAACAACCCCAGGGGAAAAAGAGATTTCGGGCAGCCAGACCCCCTCCCCCACACCTCAGCAGAATAAGAAAGCTGGACAGTGAGCCCTGAGCCCCAAAAGCAGAAATTTGTTGTAAAGCCAGGAAAATGCTAACCAACATGAAGAATGCAAAAAAACCAAGGACCATTGATTCTTTTAATGGAGACAGGCAGGAT
>CM053625.1:114191113-114210474 GCA_028646595.1 Phalanger gymnotis | reverse complement strand
CATGGCACCACTGCTGCAGCAAAGAGCTCCAAGGAAGAAGAGGCCAACCCCTGGCTTTTATATCTTTGTCAGTGTCAGGGGTGAGTCACACATGCCACTCACCCACATGACCTAAAATTGTCACAAAAAGGCAGACTTAAACTCACGTGGTCTAAGAGCCTCTGCTGTCCCAGACATGTAAACTAGGCCCTCCCTGGAGTTAGCTCCACCTTGGGCCCCACCTTAGTTGCCAATCCACACCCACATAGGTTTTACACCTAATTGGGGTTTGGGCCTGGGGCTTAGCACTTAGTAAGATTCAATGAAATAGCTGAATTACTCAAAGCAAACAAAAGCCAAATTCTTCAAGGGCACTTGTTGAACTAAGTGCTAAGGAGCCCATTTTGCTTACCAACACAAGGTATGAGAGTTGGGGAAAATTCCTGGAAAGTTTTAAAGCTGAAAGAGACCTCAAGGATCATCTAGCCTAGGTGTCAAACAGCTTTGTGTGTCATGGACCCCTTGGTCTTTTGGAGCCTGTGGAGAACTCACAAAAAATGTTTTAAATTTACAAAGAAAACACATAGAATTACAAAGTAAACCTATTATATTTAATATGCAATTATTAAAATATTTTTTTAAAAAACAGATTCATAGGCCCTAGGTTAGGAACTCCAGATTTTAGCATATCTCCTAATACTATGGATGAGAATTTTGAAAAAATTAACAGAACTGTCCAAAGTTACACTAGTAGTAAGAAGCAAAGCTAGAATTTTAACCCAGGTCCTCTGATAACAATAATAATGATAGTTAGCATTTTTATATTCTTTGCTATGTGCCAGGCACTGTGCTAAGTAAGTGATTTACAATTATTATCTTATTTGATCCTCACAACCTTGGGACATAAGTGCTGTTGTTATCCCTATTTTACAGATAAGGAAACTGAGCAGAGGTTGTCACCTGCCCAGGGCCATACAAGATCTAAATCCAGCACTTTTTCTACTGTATCATATATCTCAGAGTGCCTTCTGAATATTCAAAAGCATGCCAAATCATAATAAATCTAGTTTTTATGGGAAGTGTATTTTTATTGAGGTGCATTCCAAGTTAAGAAGATCCAACTTACGAAGTGCCTTTTAATGCAAAACCCTGCTCTGAGGTTAGGTTGAACAGCAACTAAACTGTTTGGGGCTGACATTGCCACCTATGGGCCATTATGAAAAATTGCTCTTTCTTTTTTTGCCTATTAAATTATCACACCTTACTTAAAATCCAACTCAAAAGCTATCTCGCTATAAATACATAGACTCAAGTGACCCAGAAAATCAGTATCGGCTTTTCCATTCGAGCTTCATGTACCATTTCTTTTTTCAATAAAACAAATTGAAGCATGGTGGGAAATGCACTGGATCTGGAGTCCTAGCACCTCGGATCAAATCCCAACTGTGTCACTTACTACCTGTGTGGTATTGGGTAGATCACTTAACTTCTCTGGGGCCTCAGGTCCTTCAAATGCTAAATGTCAAAATAACCTCTCACTAAATGACCTAACTGAAGGTCTCTATCAGCTCCAAATCTGTAATCCCATAAGTGAAGTGAAAAATTTCACTATTACAATGATCAGCATATCTAACCAATGCCAGTCTTGGACCCTCTTAGGAACTGTCCCTTATACAAATCTTGTGTGTTTTTAGCACAACAATCCACACATAATCAATAATAGTAGTGGCTAACATTTATGGAACCCACTAAGGTATACACAGTGTTTTCATCATAGTATCTCATTGGACCCTCACAATAATCCCATGAGGCAAGTGCAATTGCTATCCTCATTTTACAGATGAGGATAACAATTTGATTGAGGCTGAGGAAGGTTAAATGACTTCCCCAATATCAAGCAGCTAATAAGTATCTGATTCCTAATTTGAACTTAGGTCTTCTTGAGTTCAAGGCCAGCCCTCTGCTATTTCACCCAGATACCATAAACACTTAACAAATACTAAATGAACACATTTCTGCTCTCTTCCCCCTCCTCCTCCTCCTCCACCTCTTTTTTCTTCTCCTCCTCTTCCTCACCATCATCACCATCATCTTCCTCCTCCTCCTCCTGTTCCTGCTCCTGCCGCTGCTGCTTCTCCCCACCGCCCCCCACCCCGGTCCCTTGGAGCGGACCATCCTGGTGCCTCTTTTGTGAAACGACGGCTGAGGAGACCCCGGGACTCGCCATGGCTGACGAAAAGCCGAAGCAAGGAGTCGAGACTGAAAACAACGACCACATTAATTTGAAGGTAGCAGGGCAAGATGGTTCGGTGGTGGAATTTAAGATTAAGAGGCACACACCACTTAGTAAACTAACGACAGGGTTTGGTCAATGGGGCATATAAGATTCCGATTTGATGGGGCAACTGATCAGTGAAACAGACACACCTGCACAATTGGAAATGGAGGATAAAGATACAATTGACGTATTCCAGCAGCAGACAGGAGGCGCTTACTAAAAAGAATCTACCGCTCTTCTCCAGAACTGTGCTCCCAAGGAAAACAATACATTCACAATTAGAAAACCAAGATTTGGTTCATCCACACCCTGATTACTGCAGTATAGTTTTCTCTCTTCTTTGATTCCTTTCCCACATTCCTTTATTGTACATGAAGTAACTGGTGTATGTGTACAGGCATAATGTGTATTTTTTTAACTAAATGGCCGATGGTATGTTTTGATCAACATCAAATGGAGATAGGGAGGAGAAAAAACGAACTGGTTCTGTGAAAATATCCCTTTTCTCCATTACTGGCATGCTCATTCCATTTTTATCTTTATATTCCAGTAAGTTATTTTGCTTTCACTGTTTAACAACAAAAAAAAAAAAAACACAAAAAATCCTTGCATACCTTTTTTGATTGGATAATTTCAATGTTTTTCTTTTGTCATTGTAAAACCAAGGAGGATTTTATAACTTTTTTGTACATAGCTGTTACATATAGGGCAATCTCTGTTTCTCAGTAGGGATAAATTACTATAAAGGAATTGATCCTAGATAGTTTTACCTTCAAGTCAAACTTCTTGTTGTTTAAATAAACTTCTTGTTTAAAATAAAAAAAGAACAATTTCTTCAGCAACCCCTTTCTTCTTTGAATCACCTAGGTTATGTTCTCTTTGTCTCTGTCTTTCACTACTCACAGCTCAGATAATTCTACCTCAGGCAATCTTAGTCTTGTGTGTATACATCTTCTTTAACACCCTTTCGTTTTCCCTTTTTTAGCTCAATTCTTACTCAGTTGCCTTGAGAAAATCTCTCTTCCTCCTTCCTCCACATTGATTTGTGAACTAAGAAATTACCACAATAACTATCAGCATATTCCAATAAGAAGAGTGCTAGTGAGGTAGAGGAGGGAGCAAAAGGAGGAAAGGAAGAGGCAGGATTAATGTTAGTGTTCAAGAGATCCAGTAACTGGGGAGGGAGCTGCCTATGCTCTATTTTAATAGAGCATTAAGGTATGCTAGCAGTACCTATACTTCGATATTAAAGGAGACAGCCCTATGGGACTCAGGGATGAGAAAGAAACTAAAGCCCTTGGAAATATCCCAGCATTTCCACAAAGATTTTCGTCTGTAAATCCATGATCTTCTAAATACATCTGCATCATTAAATAAAAGGCAGCTTTCTAAGAGCATAGAAAATTGGTGCCAAACCAGACAGACATGGGTCAAGTCCTGTTTCCAAAAGGTACTATCTATGTGACTCTGGGTAAATTATTTACCCTTTCAGTTGCCCAGACAGCTCAGACACTAAATTGCATAGGACGTACTGACATGAAATGGTAGAGGAATTTCCTTACCTGAAAGTTCCTTAAGCCATTGGAATCACACATCCAAGCCCCATTTCTTCTCCATAATAAAATTTTTTTAAGAATTTCTTATTAGATTTGACTATATTCTGTTTTAATTACTGATTAGCAGAAAATGTTCATTGTCTTCATTTTTTCATTGCAAATATTTAGCATTTCATCTGATATATGAGTTTGACAGTTTTGTGAGCTAGCCTGGGAATCTGAAAGAGAAACCACCATTTATGACATAGTTGCTACAGGAAAATGTTTTGACCTATAACCAATCAATTTATAAATGAACTGTGATTACATGGGTATTAATAATTTGAGAGAATATTTTGGGGGCAGAGAGACTTTTGGTTCTTCTCAGATAATATCAAGCAGGTGGCTGCCCATTCTACCCATACATAAGACCAGACATTCCTAAGAATCAAGGGCTGACTATGGACTTCCCTCTCTTTCCTGATTCTCTGGTCCATAATAAACACAGGTGTTTCCTCTACATGGGTTGATTTTTAATCACCTCGCTAAATATAATATATCCTCAGTTCCATCCTGGTTCCTGGTGATCATACCATATTTTCTGTTCCTGCCAGTTCCTCAAGCCATGAAAGGTGAGAGGCAGATTCTATGCATTCCTACTACATACTTACAATTTGATTTACAATTTAGTTCTGGGACTGTATTTCCAAAAGATTATTGGGAGGGACTTTTCTAGTCATAGGACCAAGCCTTTAGTTAAATGGTGATTCAAAAAAGTTTATTTGGGGCTTTTGTCTATATGGGACAAGAAAGAATGACCTAGCTATCCTGTCAATTTAATTACTCTCTTTTTCTGTCTCTATCTCTCTGCTTCTGTCTCCCTGTCTCAGTGTCTCTCTGTTTCTCTCTGTGTCTCTCTCTGTCTCTCTCTCTCTCTCTCTTTCTCTCTCTTTCTCCTCTATCTCTCTCTGTCACTGTCTCTGTCTCTCTCTGTCTCTCTCAATATCTTTATCTGTCTGTATTGCTACTACTGTTTCTCTCTCTACCTCTGTCTCTCTGTCCTCGTCTCTGTCTTTTTGTCACCATCCCTCTCACCCTTCTCTATTTGCCAAACCATCTGTTAGACAAGTCCAAACTCAGCCTCAGTGGTTTCTACAAAACTTGTCAAAACAAAGTATCCCCATCTTCTGACTCCCCACAGGTAGCAATCCAGTGGCCTTGTCACATCCCAGTTGTGTTCTTATTTCCTTCCAGGGAGGGGCATATGATCTATCTGGTGCATTAAGATACCTGTGTTTCAGGAAAGGGGAGTGACTTCCCTAAGTATGTGTCCCTTGTGATGCAAGGTTGGGGTAGAGGTGACTTTTATATGCTCTCAATATTTACATTGTGAATGGAGGTGGGACGATACAACTATGAGTCCATGTTACTAATCATATGGCTGTCCCAGTGCAATGGCCACTCTTGGAGATATTCATGAGACAGGCTGAGAAACAACATGTGACTTACGTGAAGGTGCAATGGCAAAGATGAATCCTAGGGCCCTTTTTATTTCAGTGGGGAATAGGAAGAAGAACCTTGGAGAATTGTTTTATGGTGCTGCAGTGGATAGAATGAATAGAGCATTCTCGTTATTTCTTGCTGTTTTTCAAAGCCTAGAGTACAGATGAGAGGTCAGAGATCATGTGCTCCAAGTATGACAAAGCATGCTACAATCTCTCCTCAACCAGAGAAGAATATTCATTGAGGACCTGATAGGATATTATTCTGGATTATCTATCTTCCTGACCTCCCCATGGTAGCCAGAGCTGTGTGGCCTGGGATCCACCAGGGACATGACCACTTCATCTGCTCCTGTGGTGTATATAAGCTGTGAGTTTCCATATTCCTCTTCAGAAAGCAAAACATTTACGCAAAATATGACCATCTCCTTCATTTCCAGGCATCGCTGTCTTGGCCCTGATAGCATGAAGGATGAACTTAACAGCAAATTTAATTGGGATGTGACCACAAGAGACCCTGCCTGACTCAAGTCCTCTGTCTCACCCAGCTCTAATGTGCCAACTCCATTAAAGGGGCGCACCTAAGTAAAACATAGTGGTGACATCCTTGTCTGTTACATTTCTTAATCCCATTTTCCCATTTAATCTGCATAATGCTGTCCTGGTTTGGCCAAACCTTGAGAGCTTCTGATGACAGATAACATTTCAGCTCTATCTGGACAGTAAATGGTTTTGTTAACTCCATTCCCTGAGAGCTATCTTCTCCCTGCCACTGCCACCTCCCTCCCCTGAAGAGAAGTCCATTTATGAGCTGTACCACATCTTAGTCTGCAGACTTCTTTCTGCCACATTCAATTTACAGGTCACGAGTTGAGCTGGAATCCCAGAGTTCATTACTATAATTTCACTAGATGTATTAATTCCTATCAAGGGACTTCTCTGGTATAACTTGAACAGGGTTGTTGAACCAAAAGAAATAGCAGCTCCGCAGAGAATCCTCCTATTCTCTAGTTAGGTTCTGGTCTAAGGGATCTAGAATTTCTCTGTTTCTCTAAGTATATTGCCTTATAGTAGGCCCATAAATAAATGCTTGTGCATTTGGATTATAGAAAATAAAATATAAAAGGGTCAGTCTAATACAAATAGGTGGTTTAAAGATTCATTTTGTGTATGTGTGTACATATGTGTGTGTATATGTAAAAAGGGTACATTTTGTGGTTTGAGGGTCAGAAAAAACTTTGGTATCTGGGTTCAGGAAACTAATTTCTTCATGTATAGGGTTCTTGATCCCTCTCAGTCAAACTCTCTGGAGAGAAATTCAGTCATTGTAATTGTAATTCAGTTTAACAGGAAATAAAATAGATATTTCTGAATGTATTGATAATATGCGATAATCAGAGGTTTCCATAGAACAACTGGTTGTTGGTGGAGTGAGTTTGATTATTTCCACTTGATTTTCTCCACAGAAGTCTTCAGCATAGCACAGGTCTCTGATAGACTCCAGCAAGTTAGTTTCACATTCATACTTTCTCTAAAAAGACTGGTCCACCACCCTCTCCTTAGGCCAAAAATCAAGACATGCATGTACTAGGGCTTAGGAAGATAGATTGATGTCCTTTGAGATTCTTTGGAGAAAGTTTCTGGGCTAATCCTACAGGCTTTCTGATTGTATCAAGGACTCATAAACAATAACACGTATTTGAAAAAATAAAGGGATCGAGTTATCCAATTTCAGAAAAAAAAATTGAACAAGTCATCAGTGAACTTTCCCCTCAAAAAATTCTAAGTGCCAGATAGATTTGTCAGTAAATTCTATCAAACATGTAAAGAACAATCAATCTAGAAATTTTATAAACTTTTTGAAAAAATTAGGGAAAAAAGTCCTATTAAATTCCTTCTTGGATATAAATATCTTCTTGATACCTAAACAAGGCCAAAACAGAGAAGAAAAACTGTAAATCAATACTTCTAATAAATATTGATAAATTTTTTTAAATAAAATTTATTAAGGAGACTATAGTAACTTGTCACATTATACATTATTATCAGGCTAGATTTATGTAAAGAATGCAGGGCTAGTTCAGTCTTAGAAAAAAAATATACACATAATTGACCAAATTAGTAAGAACAACAAAAATCACATTGTATCCAAAATTGCAGGGAAAGCTTTTAACAAGATACAACATTTTGGAACTCAAAACTTTTTTAAAAATGTTAAAAATTGTTTTAACGTTTAATTGGGGAGAAATAAAATATATTTTAAAAATAAACACACAAACCAGAAAAAGTAAAAAAAAAATACAACATTCATTCCTGTTTTTAAAGAAATATTATAAAGCATAGGAATAAACATATCTTTTCCTAATATGATGAGTAGTATTTTTCTAAAAATAAAAGCAACATCATTTTCTGCATTGGAGATAAACTAGGGCCTTTCCAATAATATCAGAGGTAAACCAAAGATGTCCATTATTGCCACTAATATTCAATATAGTACTAGAAATGCTAACTATAGCAATAAAGCAGGAATATAAATTTTAGGAATAAGCATAAGCAAATTGAAAATGAAATATCATTTTTCACAGATGATATGATTTACCTAGAGAACAATAAAGAGACAACTAAAAGAACTAATTGAAACCATAAACTTCAGTAAAATTGTACTATAACATAGCATTTATGTATAGTACCAACAAAATCCAGCAGGAAGAGTTAGAAAAAGAAATCACATTTAAAAAGTAGAAGATACTTTGGAATCTATCTGCCAAGACATCTACAGAAACTAAATTAACACAATGAAAAAATAGTCTTTACACAAAAACAAATCTAAATGAATACAGAAATATGAATTGCTCATAGATAGGCTGATTCAATATAATTTAAAATATGACAATACTACCTAAATTAATTTGCTTATTCAATGCATACAAATCAACTACCAAAGATTATTTTATAGAATCAAAAAGTAATAAGAAGAACATTGTTCTGGAGAAACAAAAAAAAAATTCAAGAATCTCAAGGGAAATGGGTTTTATTGTTGTTTCGTTTTGTTTTATTTTTAAGTGGAAAAGGAAAGGGACATATCAGTATCATATCTCAAACTGTATTACAAAGAAATAATCATCAAAACAATTTGGTACTGGTTAAGAAAAAGAGAAGCTGATGAGTGGAACAAATCATGTAAACAACATACAAAAGCCAATGAGCACAGTAGGGTAGTTTTTGATAAGCTCAAAGACCTGAGTTACTAGGTCAAGAACTCACTGTTAAAGAAAAATTATTGGGAAAACTGGAAAGCAGTCTGGCAGAAACTAGGAATAGACCAGCATTCACATAATGTTACAATATAAACTCCAGATGGATACATAACAAGCGTAAAGGGTGACATCATAAACAAATTAAAGGAGCTAGGAAGAAATCACTGGTCAGATATGTTCATGTACAAACAAGATAAAATTACATTAAAAAAAGTTCTTGCACAAACAAAATTAATGCAACTAAAATTAGGAGAAAGAGGTGAAAGGAAAATATATGTGCATCAATTTTCTCTGATAAAGGTTTCTTTTCTAATATTTACAAGGAAATGATAAATATTTATAAAACTAAGAGCCATGTTCCAATTTATACATGATCATAAGATTTGAACAGGCATTTTTCAGAGGGCAAAATATAAAATATCAATAATTATAGAATTACTAATTACTAATAATTAGATACAAAATTACTAATAATTAGATAAATGTAAATCAAAACAACTCTGAATTTATATCTCACTCCCATTAGATTGGGGGAATTGACAAAAAAGCAAAGTGACAAATGGTAGAGAGATTATGGGAAAACAAGTTTACTAATGTATTGTTGGAAGAGCTCTAAAAGCAGTCTGGCCATTCTGAACAGCTACTTGAAATTGTGCCAGCAAATCTATTAAACTGTACATATTCTTTGATCCAGAAATACTATTACTAAGTCTACACACATTCCAAAGAAATTTAATGAAAAAATGAAAAGTACATGTATTCAGAAAAGCTCCTTTTGTCATAGCAAAGGATTGAGGGGATATCTATCAATTGGGGAAAGGTTGATATATAAATATAAAGAATACTATTGTGCTGTACGAAATGATGAAGGGGATCATTGCAGAGTAGCATGGGAAGATCCATATGAAATGATGCAGAGTGAAGTGAAAAGAACCAGGAGAACAATTTATATAATAACAAAAATATTGTAAAGACCAATAACTTTGAAGGAGTTAGGAACATTGATCAGCAAAATGATCAATCATTAATCAAGAGGATCCATAATGAAACATACTACCAATTTTCTGATAGATGGGTGATGGACTCAGAATGAAGGCATTTGGTTTTAGGGGTTTTTTTGGACACAATCAACATGAGAATTTGTTTTGCTCATTTATACCTTTTTCTTGTTTTTCCAATGTAAGGTGATGGGTGGGAGGGAAGGAAGGTGAAATTTCACTTGAAAAAAAATTGAAAAATTCAAATGTACAAATAAAAAATTTTCATAGGATTATATTATTATTAGTATTATGGATATCTGATACTTGTATAGCATTTCATATCTTTCAAAGTGCATTCACATGCAGCTGAAAAAAATTACTGTTATCTGCAGCTGCATTATCAGAAGGCTAATGTCCACAACAAGGGAAATGATTGGTGAAATCTCCAGCCATCTTCATGATATGGTCTTTTCCCCTAGCTCTTGTTTTGAAAGCAATAAGCAAATCACACAGCCACTCCTGGAAAAGAGATGCCAAACAATTCTTCTATGACTCCAGTTACCATCTCTATTACTTCTTAGAAGAAAACCTTCCTCCCTGGTCACCATTCTTCTATATGTATTACCTTCTCCTATTAGAATATAAGTTTCTTGCAGGCAGGAACATTCTTGTTTTCTGCTTTTTATATCCCTAGGGCTTAGCACAGTGTTTGGCACATATTAAGTACTTTATAAATCCTTTCTTGCATTCATTCATTTAGACATTCATTCATTCATAAGATTTTGCTATACTTTGTCTTGGTCAGATCACATCTGAAGCGTTATTTTTTATTCAGAGCATCATATTTTAGGAAAGACACTGACTTTCGTTGAGCCAAACTGGCCTCCTTTCTAGCCTTCACCTGTGATATGCCAACTCTCATTTCCATGTCTGACACAGATGTTCCCCAAGCCTGGAAGGTATTCCCTTCTCATTTCTGCCTCTTGGGATTTCTGGATTCCTTTTAGATTCAGTACAAGCACAATTGTCTTTTTGAGGCTTTTCTTCATCTCTCCAATTGAAAATGTCTTACATTTGTTTAGTATGGACTTCAGAGTGTGTATGAGGGGAGAAGAGGAGGAAGGTGGTGCAGTAAATCTAGAAACAGGAAAATCATTTCAAACCTTGCCTCAGTTTTCTCAGCTGTAAAATGGGAATAATGACACTACTATTTCTCAGGGCTGTTTTGAAGATCAAATGAGATAATACTTGTAAAGCACTTAGAACGATGCCAGCCACATAGTGGGTGCTATATAAATGCTTGTTCTCTTCCCCTTTCGCATATATCTATGCAACTAAGTGGCACACTGGATGGGGGGCCTGACCTGGAGTCGGAAAGACCAGAGTAAAATCTGGTCTCAGACACTTACCAGCTGTGTGACCGTGGGAAAGTCACTTAACCCTGTTTGCTTCAGTTTCCTAATCTGTAAAATGAGCTAGAGAAGGAAATAGAAAATCACTCCAATATCTTTGCCAAAAAAACCTCAAATAGGTCTGACAGAAACAACTGAACAACAGTAATGCACGTATTTGTCTTTCCTTTAGTAACAAAAAGCTCTTCAAGAGCAAGAACTGTTTTGCTTCTGTCTTTCTAGCCTCAGAACCTAAACTAGTACACTGTTAGCAATTAACAGATGCTTCTTGGTTGATAGACAAACTGATCTGTGTCTAGAAGAGGACATTTGGTATGGTGGTGGAGAAGATGCCAAGTAAAGAGTACCTGAAAGATTTGAGGATGTTTACCTTGTAGAAAATAAGGTTTACTAAGGGGATTGGGGCAAGGGCATGAAAGCTATCTTCAAGTATACGAAGAGCTGTCTTGTGAAAGGCTGATTATACTTGTCCTAACTGGTCCAAAAGTGTGGGGGGGGCAGGGAATCAAATATCTATTAAGTGTGTACTATGTTCCAGGCTCTATGCTAAGCACTTTTACAAATATTACCTCATTTGATCCCATTTGATCCCAAGAGGGCAGAATAAGGAGCAATGGGAGAGGATTGATAAGAGGCAGATTTCAGCTCAATAGGAGACAAACCTTTCTAACAATTAAGTACTCTGAAAATGGAATAATTTCCATCATGAATTAATGAGTTTCCTATCATTGAAGGTCTTCCAGTGGAGTTTTGATAAACACTTGTCAAGGATGTTGGAGAGAAGATTGCTGTGTAGGCAGAGGCTTGATGAGATGGCCTCTAAGTCCCTTCAAATTTTGAGATTATATGATTCTTAGGATCCTAGGATTTAAAGCTGGAAGGCAAATCCCTTCTTTTATAGGTGACTGAAGCCCAGAGAAGTTAAATAATTTGCCTAAGGTCATGTCGGGCAGGTACGTGGCACAGCGGACAGAACACTGGGGACTTGGAATCAGGAAGAGTTCAAATCTGGCCTCAGACACTTACTAGATGTGTGACCCTAGGCACATGATTTAACCCCATTTGCCTCAGTTCATCATCTGTAAAAATAAGCTGGGAAACGAAATGACAACATTACCTATCTTTACCAAGAAAACCACAAATGAAGTCATGAAAAGTCAGACACAACTGAACAACAAAGTCACATAATAAGTAGGGTACAGATTCAGACTCAGAACCTCTAACTTCAAATCCAATGCTGTTTCAGACACACTATGTTGATCAGATGCAAACTTAACAATACCCGTCAAGTATAGCTAAAAAGGTGCATGGTACAGTGGGAAAAGAAATGTCTCTCGATTCAGAGACCCTGGACTCAAATCCTTTCTCTGATACTGTCAACAGAATCTCTGGCTTACTATCATGAACTTTATTGGGCCTCAGTTTCCTCATCTGTAAAACAAAAGGGTTGAACTGAATGGCTTTTGATATCTCTTTTAGGTCCATGATCCTATGACATGGGTTGAGCTTTCAAAGTCTGGAAAACTTAGAATGTCAGAGCTGGATAGACAGAATCTTAACGTTCATTTCTATGATCTTCAAAAGTCTAGAACTGAAAGGAAAGTTAGCGATTATCCATTCTAATCCTCTTATTTGGGGGCAGCACAAAGGGAGATGAATAATAGAAACAGAATCTAGCATTTCATTGATAGTGGGAACTGCTGTGAAGGGTTTCTCTCTTCTAATGGAGAACATCAATTTCTCTACAACCTAGTCTTAGACAGTTACCTAGAGCTCTGAGACATTAAATGACTTGCCCAGGGTCACAGAGTCAGTATGTGCCAGAAGCAGGACTTGAACCAAGGTCTTCTTGGCTTTGAGACCAGCTCTCTATCTTACGAGCTATGCTCCCTCTCAATCTCTCATTTTAGAAATGAAGAAACCAAAGAGAGTATTTGACTTTCCCAAGATCACAGAGTTACTGAGCATCAAAGGCAGAATTTGAGCCTGAATCCTCCAAAGGACTCCAAAGCCAGTGCATAGAGAATAAAAAGCCTGGAAAGGGGTAATGACTTACCCATGGTCAGATTGCAAGTTAAGTTAGTAGCAATAGCTGGAATTTGAACCCATGTCTTTGATTCTTGTGCTTTTTTCCCTACCCTAGAGGCAGAAATTGGCCAATATTTTAGTGATAGATTGCTGTGCTCAGGAAAATATAAAGGTGCATCCTACAGCTTTGTTTCTTTTCCTTGATCCTCTTCTCCATATAGATCTGGAAGTAGTTTGCCAGACACTTCTTAGGGAAGCAAGAAACTGCCCCCAGATATGATGGATCTGAGGGAGTGTGTCCTTGCCTAGGGAACAGGCCACTGGGAATAAACAAAAGGCTTTCCTCTTGTGCTCCTGAATATTTAATCTTCTATTTATTTACATTCCCTGACTGGGGGTAGGTTTGGGGATGGGGATACAGGGGCTGTATGTCAAATCCTGCTTGAGGCTTTCTTCCTGTTAATATATTAGAGCTGGCCAGGATTTCTGGGACATCAGCAGGAATAAATGCATAAACTTGGGAGACAATGGTTGAGGAAACAGGGTCCTTTGATGTGTGGGCAAATGACTCCCAAATGGGAAGCATTGATATATAGCCAAGCTAGAGATGAAAAAGGAGTTGACTAGAAAATGTGTGTATCCTTGACAAGATAGCCATCTCCTCCCCCCACTCTCCTATGGGTGTAGGTTAAAGGTCTCAGTCCATAACCAACTCTGAGGATCCTGGGGTTCTGGCCAAAGATCCTGACATCACCCAGCAAGAGCTGGGATTTATTTAGGATTATAGGATTTAGAATTGGATGGCACCTTAAAGATCTTAGAGTCTGATTCCATCATTTAATAAAGAAGGAAAGTGAGAGAAATTATTTGCCATTGGTTACATAGGTAATATATAAAAGAAACTTATTTCCTGTCTGTAAGTCTGGATCAGTCGGATGAAAGCTCTAAAAAGTAACTCACATCTAAAGTGTAAGGGGCATGTTGTCAATTGTATATAGCTAATAAAGGCAGGAATTCAGAATAAAGGCCTGAATTGGGTGGCTGTGCTCTCTCAAGGCTCCTTCTGGTTTTTTTTTTGCTATTGTTGTTGTTGTACTTAACTTTTATTTGCATGAGGGATCAAAAGATTGTGGAATAAGGATAAGAAAAACTTTAGGGCCTCCAACAGCCTTTGTTAGTTTGTTGGAAGGCAACTCCTTAAAAATTATTTTTAAAGGATTGACCAATCAGGAATGAATGGAAGTTAAAAGTGACCTCCTAACTCTAATACAGGTCTGAGATATAGACATATATCCCAGTGAACAGGAGGAAGCAAGTTCAAGAAAATTTGAATTCCTGTGGTGTTCTACTTAGTTTCCTAGCTCATTTGTGTTCTAAATGAGCTTTTCTTCTGGGTGCAAAACTCTGTTTACGGAACAAAACCTACTTATATTCAAGACCTTGGAAAACAACAGATTCTTCTTCTTGCAGAGAGAACATCTAAAACTTGTATTGGTAATTAAGGTGGGACTTTTTTTTACTATTTTCTCTTTTGGAGCACTCATTTAATCAAGTGCCCTTGATGAGTCTGCCTTTGTTTCTTTGATTAAATCAGGAGTCATTGATGACCTGCTTACCTCAAGGGAAAGCCTAGTTTACATGGATTTGAATCACGTTTGTGACTCCAGAAGCTTTTAGGTCACGTGGGTTTGAGTCACATGTTGTGAAGCCCTTTGACCCTGAACAGGGTATATAAACTCAGAGGTTGGCATTTTGCCTTTGGGGGTTCACTCATGAAAGGAGTGTCAAGACTCTGGGCAAGCCATTGTAACTGTTCCCCGGTTTTGCTAACCCAGACCCATTGGTGCTTCTCTTTTTGGTAACTATGTTTGGGATGTCTTGATTGGACAAAGTCTTTCTATTGAATATTGTTATTTGATCTGTTGATATTTTCTGTTTGCAGTTTCTATTTGTATTTCCTCTGGAGTTCAGGGTGCTGGCTTTTTCCCATGAACTAAGTGATTGATATATGTATGTTGGATTAAAGTTAGATTGTTAACCCCTTAAAATTGCTTTCCTTAGAAAAGCAGATCAAAAGAACCTGTGCTGGCAGTTCTTCTTGCTGGTCTTGTTGGATCTTACACTTCAGCAGCAGCTTCTAGCCATATTGTTATTGTTACAAAACTTTTCACTAATCTGACACTGGGTGGAAATGATTCACTAAAAGAGTCCTCATTTAAGTTTGAGACTCTAATCTAAGTAAGAGATGACAGAACTCACTTCCCCTCTTACGGGAAAAAAAGGTAAAATCTCAAGTGAAGACTCCAACTGACAGCTGGAACTGAAAGTAGAGAAAAGCTTCTATGACCACATTGCTTCAATGAAGTAATGCTTACCAGTCACCACAAGACTAGTGAAGATTATATGTCATAGGAAACCAGCAGGGAGCTGGCCCTAGGAGAGCAGCCCAGTGAAATTACCAAAGACATAGGGTTGGAGGTATGAGTCACCTCTATGCATCCGTTTCCTATATGTGTGCCCTCCCGCACATATTCCCTAGTCATAGATTCCCATATATGTGCCCTTCTATGGGTGTGGCTATTCTATCACTAATGAGAGACTATTTGTGACAGAATGTGTCCAAACTCTTCCCATGGTGGGAAGATGTGATACTGTTATCTTTCTTACTATGCTATCTCCTTATGCTATCTCTTTGCTTTGAACTACGTATATTCTCTGGCAGACTTGACTTGTAAAATTAAAACACATCAGTAGGGCTATGGTTTTGAGTGGATGCTAACACAGAATTATCCTGAACCTAGAATAGCTTTTTGGGGGGATCCCTACATGCTAACAGTGGCAATCCAGTGTTACATAAGAAATAATAACTAGGATTTATACAGTGCTTTAAGATTTGCAAAGTGCTTTACTTATGTTAAGTCATTTAATTTTCACAACCAAGAAAGAATCCGAAGTAGTAGATCTATGAATGTAAGAGCATGACTGCCTAGGTGAAATGATCAGAGAAGTACTAGGAACGGCACCCCTATTTTAAAGACTTGGTGCCATAGTGCCTGAAATGCAATAATTATAGAGTCATTATTTGAGTTACTGATTCCTCACTCCTATATTCTATTTCAAGACAAGCATCCCTTGGTCAGGGAAAATATGAAAGTCATTAACAGCTTGTTGTGAATAAACCTAGCAATTACTGAATAAACTTGTCATTTATCAATTACTGACTTTTGCCATAGAAAAGAAGGGTTGCCACAAAGACATGCAGATTTTGGGGGACAAAGAATTGAAAGAAGGAAGAGGATACAGAAAAAAAAGCAGGCTTTGGGAGGGAACAGTGAAGGACAAATAGCTGACTTCACAATTTTACTGAGGTCCAGATGCTCCTTATGAAAAGAAGCTCCAATCTGTGTGGCCAAGGAGAATCCTCAGTGCTTTGAGAAAACTGACCCATAGGAAAAGATCTGAAAGTGTGGCACAGTTGGCAAAGCAAGAAGCCCTGGGAATCAGGAGACTTGGGGCTGTATGACACCTCTGACACAAACTTGTCTATGGTCTCATGAGCAGTCGTGTCCCCTTCTCAAGTCTTTCCCTATAATTAAAAAAAAATCTAACATTTATTAAATGCTTAGAAGTGCAAAATGGTAAGAATGATTTTGCTTTAAGATCAGCCCTGTTATTTCACTAGTGTAGAGCACAGACATCAAATACTGCCTGAAATAGATAAAATGTAATTGGGAACTATTTAACAAAATAGGTAAAAATACAATAGAACACAGATAATTTTAATATGTGGTTTGTTTTAAGTTAATATGAACTGCCAGTGATTCTTATGTATGGTTTAATGGTCCCTGTTTCTTTTGAGTTTGTCACCAAAGGCATGCACAGTTTTATAGCCTTTGGGATATAATTCCAAATTGTTCTCCAAAACAGTTGGAGTAGTTCCCAACTCTACCAACAGTGTATTAATGTATCTACTTTTTCCAATACGCCCCCAGCATTTGTCATTTTCCTTTTCTGTAATCTCAGTCAATATTGATGGTGCAAAGCTCATAACTGTTTTAATTTGCATATTCCTTAATTATTATGATTTAGAGAATTTTTTCATATGATTATTGGTAACTATGATTTCTTCTCCTGAAAAATGCTTGTTCATATCTTTTTGATGTATAAGTTGGGGAATGAATCTTACTTTTATAAATTCACTCAGTTCCCTATATATTTGAGAAATGAGACCTTTATCAGAAAAACTTGCTGTAAGTTTTTTTTTTGCTCCAGTTTCCTGCTTTTCTTCTAATTTTGGCTGCATTGATTTTGTTTGTGCAAACAATTTTTTTTTTAATTTCATGTAATCAAAACTATCCATTTTACCTCCCACAATCCTCTCTATCTCTTGTTTGGTCATGAAATCTTGCCTTATCCATAAATTTGACAAGTAATTTTGTATTATCTCCTAATTTGCTTATAATATTACCTCTATGTTTAAATCATGTATCCATTTTAAATTTATCTTCATATACAACATGAGATGTTTGTCTATGACTAGTTTCTGCCAATCTGCTTTCCAATTTTTCCAGCAGTTTTTGACTATCAAATAGTCAATTCTTGGTCCAACAGCTGGGATATTTGGGTTATTCAAACAATAGATTTCTGTGGGCATTTACTTCTGTACATGATGGGCCCATTCTATTCCACTGATCAACTGTTCTATTTCTTATCCAGTACCATATCATTTCCGTGATTACCACTTTGTAGTATAGTTTGAGATCTGGTACAGATAGGGTATCTTTCTTCATTTCCCCCCATTGATTCCTTCTATGTTCTTGACCTTTTATTCTTCCAATTCATTTTGTTGCCATTTGATCTACCTCTATAAAAAATTCTTTGTGTTTTATGTGACACTGATCAAGTAAAGTAACTTAGGTAAAATTGTTGTTTTCATTATATTTGCTCGACCTACCCATGAGTAATTAATATTTCTCCAACTCATTTAGGTTTATCTTTGTGTGAAAAATATTTTGTATCTGTGTTCATATAGTTCTTGTATGTGTCTTGGTAGGTATTTTAGACCATCCAAATTTGTTTTAAATTAGATTTCTCTATCTCTTCCTGTTGGATTTTGTTGGTAATATATAGAAATGCTGATGATTTGTGTGAGTTCTTTTTATATCTTGCTTCTTACATTGCTTCTCCTGATCTTTTGAAGCACAGGGTCATAGTCTCCAATCTCTTTCATATAAAATGAAAGAAAACCAAAGTTAAAAGAATTGATGCCTTTATTCGTGGGGTTAGATGGAGAGAAGGCCTGAGTCCTTTTTCCCTTACAAGGTTGTTTCTCACTCAATACCACCTAGAATAAAGAAGTAAGCTGAATAGAAGAAATCAAAAAGCAAGAGACAGGGGTCCAACTAACAACTTTTTGAAGACATTACCAGTTTCAGTTACATACCTGTAGCAATTCAAAGAAGCTGTTCAACACATGCTTAGCAGACTGGCACCAGTTAAAGAATATCTGTTCATGCTTCAAAGTCTTTCCAAATCGTTTCTATTACATGTCACCACATCTCTCCTGGACCAGGCTCCCCAGATCCTTCAATATGAAGGTTGCATAAGGAGCACTGTGTGCACCTCACAGAGCCCATTGGCTAGTCCTTATTTAATTATGAAATGAGAAGAAAGGGAATGGGAGCCAGACTACAGAAGACTTTAAATGCCAAGCTGAGGAGTTTGTATTTTATCTTAGAGGATATAAAGATCCACTGAAGTCTTATGAACATTTATGGCATGGCCAGATATGCACTTTAAGAACATTAATATGACAGCTATGTAAGGAATGGATTAAAAAGGAAAAAGATTTGAGGCAGGGAGACCAATTAGAAAGCTATTGCAATAGTCCCAGTGAAAGGTAATAAAGGCTTGAACTACACTAAAGGCTATGTGAGTGGAGGCAAGTGGATGAATAAGAGAGATATAGAAAGTAAGAGAAATTGAATCATCTAGGATGACTCCAAGCTTGCAAACTGAAGTGATTGGAAGGATAGTGGTATTAGCAATAGGAAATAGGGAAATTTGGAGAAGAATATTTTGGGGTAAATAGTCACATTGAATTTGAGATGCCTACTGAGCATCCAAGTGGTGATAATCCTGTAGGTAATTGGTAATATGGAACTGAAGTTTATCTTTTTTAAAATTTTTTTAATAAATTTTATTTAATATATTTAGTTTTCAGCATTGATTTTCACAGGAGTTTGAATTACAAAATTTTTCCCCATTTCTACCCTCCTCCCCCACTCCAAGATGGCGTATATTCTGGTTGTCCTGTTCCCCAGTCTGCCCTTCCATCTGTCACTGCACTACCCTCCCATCCCCTTTTCCCTTCCTTTCTTGTAGGGCAAG
>CM053625.1:114172107-114190613 GCA_028646595.1 Phalanger gymnotis | reverse complement strand
AATTTTTCTTCTACTTCTCTAACTTGCTTTTCCAAAGCCTTTTTGAGCTCTTCCATGGCCTGAGACCAGTTCATGTTTTTCTTGCAGGCTTTTGATGTAGGCTCTTTGACTTTATTGATTTCTTCTGGCTGTATGTTTTGTTCTTCTTTGTCACCAAAGAAGAATTCCACAGTCTGAGACTGAACCTGGGTGCGTTTTCGCTGCCTTGCCATGTTCCCAGACAACTTACTTGACCCTTGAGTTTTTCAGCAGGGTATGACTGCTTGTAGACTAAAGAGTTCTATGTTCCACGCTTGGGGGAATGTGCCAGCTTTGCCTCACCAGCACTCCTCCTTCCCCAAGAACCCCAACCTGGAATAGACTCAGATCTTCAGCAGGCTCTGCACTCCTGCTGTGATCTACCACTTAATTCTTCCCACCAGGTAGGCCTGGGGCCAGAAGCAACTGCAGCTGTATTTCTGTAACCGCTCCACCTCCGCTGCCCCAGGGGTGGTGGCTTAACCACAAACTCCCTATCTCCAGTAGCTTTTCCCACTAACCTATTCTGTTGTCTTTGGTGTTTGTGGGTTGAGAAGTCTGGTAACTGGTGCAGCTCACTGATTCAGGGCGCTAGGGCATACTCTGCCTGGCTCCTGGTCTCGTTGGTCCACGTCACCCACGCTGGGCTCTGCTCCACTAGGCTCCACTCCCCTCTGTTCCCAGCTCTGTGCCGGATAGACCTTACCCAGAGACTATCCAGGCTATCCTGGGCTAGAGCCCTGCTTCCTTCTGCTACCCTGTGGGTTCTGCAGTTCTAGAATTGGTTCAAAGCCATTTTTTATAGGTTTTTGGAGGGACTTGCCTGGGAGCTCACTCTAGTCCCTGCTTTCCAGCTGCCATCTTGGCTCCACCCCCCAGAACTGAAGTTTAGAAAAGTGATTATGACTAGCTATATAGATCTGGAGATCATCTGCAAGGAGATAACTGAATTGATGGAAACAATGCGCTCATTGAATGAGAGAGTTTAGAGAAATAAAAATGACAGGGACAGGTCCTTAGTTGTCTATTCTTAGAGAGTGGTAAAAGAAGACTTAGTTGTCTATTCTTAAGGAGTGGTAAGAGAAGACTTAGAAATACATAGACAAGTAGCAAGAAAAGCAAGAGAGACCATTTTCATGGATGTCATGGGAGGAGAAAGTGCCCAGGAGGAGGAGATGGTCAACAGTCTCAAAAACTACAGAGAGTTCAAGAAGAATAAGAAGTAAGAAAAGTTCACTGAATTTAGAAACTAAGAGAGTCTTTAATAGAACAATTTTAATTAAATATTAGAGTTTGAAGACAGATTACTAGAAATTAAAGAGTGAATGAGAGCCTATGAAAGAGAAACAAAGAGTATCCCAGATAACTCTTTGTAAGAGCTTGGCCTTGATGGAGTGCAAGAAGATATAGGAGGTGACAGGGATAAGTGAGAATCTGTAAGGATATGGGAGAATTTATAAAATGAGGGATTTGAACAAGATGAAACCTAATGTTCCTTCTAGTTTCTAATCCAAATTTTGAGGAAGAAATGTCTTTTATTGCATTAAGTTGAAAAGCCCTCTAATAAGTGTACACTCAATAGTTTACAAAGTACTTAAGTATCTGATTCCATTGGATCTTTGCATCAACTCTGTGAAATTGGTTGAAGTTGGAGATGCCCGCCCTATTTTACATGTGAAGAAACTGAAGTTCAGAGAAGTTAGGTGATTTGCCTAAGGTCACCCAGCTAGTGAGTAGATCTGGTCAAGGACCGAAACCCAGTACTTTTAACTCCAAGTCCAGCTGTCTTCCTTTACTTCACCAGGTTCATCCTCTTCCAGCCCCCATCCAGATTGAAAAGTCTTTGCCATTGCCTGTTAGTTGGTTCCCTCTTCCTCTGGGCCTTTTAAAGGTTAAGTTGAAATGTTTCCACAACTGTTCTCCATTAGCTTGACTCAGTAGTAGCTTAAGTAGCTCAGGCTGCCTAGAGTGATGATAGAAATAGAGAAGACTTTTGTGATTTCAAAAGTTGTTTGGGCTCAGGTTGGGTTTCATTCATAAATTTTCATACGATTTAAACAAAGACTGAAATTGTAATTAGACGAAAGAGATGGTGTTTCTTTTTCAAAGTTTCAATGTATTTTTACACTAAAAAAAGGAAGGAAAAAACCACTTTGGTCTAGAATATTCAGTTACCAAGAGGTTCTGAAACATTGCAGGAAGAAAAACAAGCCCTCTGAGCCTGATATACTTCGGATCAGAAGGAAATATAATAGGCAATAATGAAATCTTTCTAACTTGTAAGAGACTCTGAATAACTGTTGTATTTCATTGCTAGTTTTCTCTGGTTTCAAAGGGCTTCCCACAAGGAAGAAAAGCCCTATTTTAAAAGCATCAACTATACCCGAAACTCCCCTGTTGCCTTCTAAACTACACCCTACCCATTTTATTGAAGTTTTGCGCAAATGCTGGGCGTTTTCCTGTGATCTCTGATGTCAGGGACCCACCCTGGTGCGTAGAAACATCGTCTGCAGAAGGGGCTGATTATATTCCTGGCACCAGAATCTTATGCAAGGCTGACATGCTTCTTCTAAAGGAAATGGCTGTCTTTGAAAGATCCTGGCACACAATTTCAGCTTTCACTATCTTCCTTTAAGTTGGAAGACTTTCCTGGTGGCAACAGTCAGAGTCCAAGAAAACCAGGAAATGGACATTTTTCAATGCACTGGAAGGAATCTGAGAGTCTCTATATCCACCTTGACTCCTATAGGAAAATAAACACAGCAAAAAAACTTTGGGCCAATTCCTTATAGAGAAACAAGTTGCAAATTAGTGAAACTAATCCAAGCAACCCTCCTGGAGAGGACTCAATCCTTTTTGGCTCCCTTCTTCTATCACTGCTTATGTTCCAAATGTGTTCCACTTCAATATTCTCCATTAAACACATATGCTTCCATTTGGTCTTTCACTGAGGAAATATTTACAAGGAGAGAAGAGGAGATCCCCTAAGGAAGGAAGAATCACTAGGCTGTATATTCCTCAGGGATATGCACCCTCTGCTGTAGGATAGTTCATGAGGATTACTGAAGGCTGCTTCTTTGCAGGTTGTTTGATATTCAACCTGTTGCCAGGTCTAGTCAATTCCATAACATCCATAACATCTCTTGAATCTGTTGCCTTCTCTTGACACACACCACCACCACCAAAGTTCCTATTTTAACACGTTCCTAATTTGTCTCTCTGCTTCCAGTCTCTCACTTCTCTAGTGCATACTATGCAGAGTTGCAAAACTGATATTGCCAAAGTACAGGTCATACCATATCACTCCTCTGTTCAAGATACTTCAGAGGCTCCCTATTGTTTCTAGAACAATGGTGTCAAACTCAAATAAAACAAGGACTGAAGTATACATAAGGATCCCTGTGGACTGTAAATTGATTTAGAAAACTACATATTAACATTATCTATGCTCTGATGTATTTTTTTATTTTGTTAAATATTTCCAAATTACATTTTTCTTCTTTTTCTAAGTTTTTGTTTATGTTTTTGTTTCTTATATCATCACAGTTACCCCAAGTATCTTTCCCCTTTCCTTTCCTAGAAAGCCATTTCATGTTACAAATAATATTTTTAGAGAGGAAAAAAAAACAGCACAACTGATTGATATATTGAAAAAATCCAAAGACATATACAATGTGTAATACCTTTCGACCTTCCACATTCATAAAGTGGTGGGTTGGATCTCCTCATAGTTCTCCACTAGAGTTCTGTTTGTTCCTTAAAATTTTGTTAGATTCACTTTTGATTTTTTTGGTGTGCAATTGTTCTTTACATGTACATCATTGTAATTACTGTCTATTTTGTTTTCTTAGATCTGCTTTTTCACTCTGCATCAGTCATGTATGTCTTCCCATGCTTCTCCGTTCATCATACATATAATTCCATTACATTCATGTACCACAATTTGTTTAACCATTCCCCAGTTGATGGGCATTATTACCAGTTCTTTGGTATCACAAAAAGTACTGCTATAAATATTTTGGTTTAAAGGGGGGCTGGTAGATAGGATTAAGAAGAATTATCAATGACTTCCTTTGGGGTATAAGCCCAGTAATGGGGGATCTGGTTCAAAGAATACAGACATTTTAGTCCCTTTTTTTGCATTATTCTAAATTATTTTCCAGAATGATTGTACCATTTCACAGCTACATCAACAATCCATTAGTATGCCTGTCATTCCTCAACCCCTCAAACTTTGGCTATTGCCATTTTTCATCATTTTGGCCTATTTGGAGAGTATGAAGTAAAACCTCAGGCTTGTATTGATGTGCATTTCTCTTATTATTAGAGATTTGGAGCAATCTTTCATATGGTTTTGAACGCTTTTTAATTCACCTTTTGAGAAGTGTTCATGTGCTTGATCACTTATCTCTTAGGGAATGGCTTATGTATACATATATCTATCTATCTATATATTCACATATATAGATATACATATATACATATATATATATATATATATATATATCTTATATTTGGGATATCAAACCCTTATCAAAGAAATTAGATATGAAAAATTTCCCTCATTCAACTACCTCCCTCTTTATTCTAGGTACATTAATTTTGTCTATGCAGAAACTTTTCATTTCATGCAATCAAAGTTACCTATTTTATCTTTTGTAGCTTCCTCCATTTCTTGTTTGGCTAAGAAAACATCTCTTATCTATAGCTATGAGGGGTATGTGATCTGTTTTTCTTCTAGTTTTGTAAAGTGTGATCTTTAATATTAAAGTTCAATATCCATTTAGAATGTTTTGTGGAATAATATGGTATAAAGTGTCAGTCTAAGCCTAATTTCTACCAGACTGCTTTCTGGTTTTTACCAGCAGTTTTTGTCAAAGAAGGAAATAAAAAAAACTCCTAGTTTTGTCATTATTTTATCAAGTTCTGTAATGTACCTCCTTGGTAATTTGGTTGATATAGTATAATTTAATCTTGGTAGTACTGCCATTTTTATTATATTGGCATGGCCTACCCACGAGCACTGAGCACTGAATATTCCTCCAACTATTTAAGTTTTTTTTTAACTTATTTGAGAAGCACTTTGAAATTTGAATCTATACAAGTCTTTCTTGTGCTTTACTAAGTTGATCCTTGAATATTTTACGCAGCTTGTACCTTTTTTGTAATTAGGTTTCTTATTTTTGAGTCAATATTCATGAATGATATTCATCTATAGTTTTTTTTTTCTCCCTGTGTTTTATCTTTTCCTGGTTAAAGTATCTAGACTACATTTGTCTCATAGGGATTCTGTTGGGTGTTTTCTTTCTCAATATTTGAGAATAATTTTTGAAGTACAGGTACTAATTATTCCTTAAGTGATAGAGTTCTGTGAATCCATCAGGATCAAGAGTTCCCCCCACCCCTTTGGTAGCTCCCTTATAGCTCAATCTATTTTTTTCTGAGATTGAGGTATTTAAGCTCTCTATCTGTTTTTTTTTAAATATAGTTTGGGTATTTTATATTATTAAAGATATTCCCTTATTCTTCTCAATTTTGTTAGTATATTGCTGGGCATAATATGTTCTGATTATTATTTTATTTCTTCTGGTTTTGTTGTGATTCTACCTGGCTCATTTACCATTTTATTGATTTTATTTTCTACCTTCTTTTTAATCAGATTAGTTAAGATTATGCCAATTTTATTAGTCTTTTCAAAGAATCAGCTTTTAGTTCTGTTTCTCATTATTATGCAAGATGATTGTTTCAAATGTACCTATTTTCTCTCTAATTTTTAATATCTCCTCTTTTGTGCTTACTTCAGGTTTATTTCTGAATTTTAAAAGGCATATTCAGTTCATTAATACTCCCTTTTTTCTATTTTGTTAATATATGACTTTCTTAGTGAGGACTGCTTTAGCTAGATCCCAGAAATTTTATTATGTTGTTTCATTATAATTTTCTTTTCCATATTTAGTAATTGTTTATATAATTATTTGGGATTCCATTGTTAAGTCTCCGTCAGAGTCTGTATCTTTTTTGTAGTCCCTGAACCAATTATTATTTTTATTGAATCATGGTCTGTAACTGATTAATTAACTATTTATGCCATTTTATATTTGTTTGAAAAATCTCTGTGCATACTACATGGTCAATTTTTGTAAAAGTTCTACATGGTGCTGAGAAATACGTATATACTTTGCAGCCCATTTAGATTACACCATGTCTTTTAGCTCTAGTTTTGCTATTAATTTGTTCAGGTCCATATTTTCCCATCTGTTTGTCTTTCTTTTAGATACTAAAATCTTCTGTCACTATTGTCTTTGTCTTCTTGTAGCTCAGATAATGTTCTCTTTATGAATGTGGGTGCTGAAGGCATTTGGAGAATATTAGTGATATTGGTTTGTTGTTCATGAGTCCTTTCAACATAATGTAGTTTCCTTATTTATCCCTATTTATTTTTTTAATCTTTTTGTTTTGTCAGATATCATGATTGCTACTCTTGTTTTCTTAGATTCACATGAAACATAGTAACTTTTTTCTATTCCTCTGTTTTATTTCACACTTATCTTTGTTTTTTTAAATGTGTTTCTTATAAACAACAGATTGTAGGTCTTTATTTTCTTATCCGGATTGTCACTCTTTTTAATTTTATTGGTTTGTTTAATCCATTCACATTTATGAGAATTAGACCAGTAGTATGTTCCTTTAGTTAGTTTACTCATTCTTTTTTAAGGTGGCTTTATTCTTAATGGCTCTATTCCTCTCACCCCCAATGCCTTCCTCCCAATAGTTCAACCTTTCCCTTTGGGTTTTGCTTATTAGTTTCTTTTTCTTGCTTGCTTTTATCTTGTTATATAATTTCCATCACCATCACCCCCCTCCCCCCACCCCAGGACTTTTTCCCTTCAGCTCATTAGTTTTTTAAATTTCATTTTTGTGGTCATTTCCAAAAAAAAAAAAAAGATGTTTCTAATTCTCATTATCTACTTCTTTTCCTTTCTCTCCTAAATCTTCATTCTATAATTCATGACTCCTATAATTATCTAGTTTTTAGTCTTTGTATCCTTCATTCAATCAAAATTTCTAAAGTATCCATTCTAGTCTCTCCCCTCTAGGTAGTTCCTGCCACTGCCTTGCAGAGCTTTCCATATGGATTTCCCTTTCCCATCGTGCCTCGCTCCAAGAATGATACTGATTACAAATGTCAGAGAGGACACTGCTCCATGGTAGGACCACTCCCCCATTGTGTCCCTGATTATGCAACTCACCACTGATCAATACCTTCCCTTGGTTGCCTTTTGTAACCATTTGTCTCAAAATCTCTCTGAGGCCATGTTCTCTTACTTCTCCAGGTGCCAGGTGCTCCCAGGAGTTCCTCTTCCTGGGGTAGAATGAGTGGACTTTGCAATCACCAAATCCCCTAGAGCACACCCAGCCCAAGATCACCACTTCCCTTCATAGACCACCCCCCTTATCCATAGGAGCATTCATTAATGGACCTTTCTTTCACTACCAAAGTGAGGCCTCCTCCCTTTCCCCCCTTTTCAGACTTTTCCTCCTCCTCCTCACCCATTCTCCCGTAGGTTCCTCTCTTCCTGAGACTGCTGGCCTTCTACTTGACCTGGCCACATCACACATTCCTCTTTTTTTCCCTGCTCCTCTCCCACCATTCATATATGCTCCCATGTCATAATGTTGTACACACACACACACACACACACACACACACACACACACACACACACCCTTTAATTCACCTGTAGGCAAGGTGTTTCAAGTTTCTGTCTATAATGCCCCAGACCTTACTTTTCCTGTTACCAACACCAGACTTCTGCCTTCACCCCTGTCTCCTTGTGTATATCTAAAAAAAAAAGTCTCTTAGTGGTATCTCCGCTGTAACTCTGCTGCTGTTGCTGTCTTTGGCTCTTACTTTTATTCACTCCTCCTACATGTTTCTTGATTTGGATGTTTGAGGAAAAAAACCAATCTCTTCAGGTTGGATTTCCTTTCCAAAAATATTTCAAACTCTTTATTATTGAAGTTCCATCTTTTCTTTAAATTTATAGTTAAACTGATTTACAAAATGGGTCACCCTGAGTTGTATCCTAAGCTCCACTGCTCTTCAGAACACATTATTCCATTACCTCCTATGCTTTCCAGGATGTGTACAATATTCCTGTGTTATGTGAATTTCCTTTCCTTTGTATTTGAAGATCTTTCCCCTGATCACTTATAGAACTTCTTTAATTGAATTGTTAAATTTCACCACTATGTGTCTAGGAGTTTGAAGATTTGGGCATTTGTGTTTTTGTTGTTGTTTTTCCTGGAAACAATCTGTGATTTCTTTCCATTGGTGTTTTATTTTCTGTCTTCAGAAGTTCTAGGTAATTCTCATCTATTATTTCTTTCACCAAGTTAAGATTTTTTGTCCTGTCATGTTGTTTTGGGATACCTATAATCTTTAAATTTTATCTGCACATAACTGTTGAGATCAGTATGCTTTGCTCGCATTGTGACTGTATTTTCTTTTAATGATTTTTTTTCTTTCTAGAAGATTGTCCTTTACTTCTGTATATTTGCATTACCAGCCTATTGTTTGCTCTTTTGTTTCTTTGGGGAGATTTGCCATTGCAGATCATAATGTTTCTATTCTGCCCATTATTTTTTTCACTATACAGGCCGTAAATTCTCTTCTTATACTTCTCACTTCTCTTTTGAACCACTCAGAAACAGTATGTTGTGGTTCCATGCTCTCCTCAAATTCCATAGGGTCTTCTGTCTCAAGTGTTACATTATTTTCCTTTATTTTACTGTACTTATTCATAAATGCCTGAGCTCATTTACTAGATCTGGAGGTCATATTTCTTTTTGCTACTAATGATTGCCTGTTTATCAGCTTATTTCAAGATCTTTGAGTTTCCTTCTTCCTGGAATCTTTAGTAATTTCAGCCTAATTCCCCCTATTCTTCACTTTCTGAGGCTATGACTCACTCCCATCTGATAGTGGTTTCCTTTGGAGCTGGATTCCAAAATGTCTCAGCATCTTCCCATGCTGGGTATCATGACCAAGCTAGGTCTCTGCCCCAAGTAACACTGAGGCCAGAACTGGCCCCAGCTGGATGCTAAGTACTTTCCCCAACAAACCCATTGTTTCCTGTCCTGCAGTGTTGTTTTTTTCTTGTGATAGGCAGTTTAGAGAACTGTCACGCTAGTGGCACAGGGCTGATTTTTGTAGTCTGGGTCATTGTGTCTCTAGGAAAACGGGGTCATGGTGGGATATGTGGCTGAGCTCTATTTTAAGTCCACATATTGTTTCCTGCCCCCTTCCCTCAGTTCCTGGCTGTCCTGAAGAAATCATTTTGTAACACAGAACACTGCCCTAACTAGTGTTGGCTGTGTGGCCCCAGTGAGCTTTCATAGTCTGGAGTGATACATAGGCATTGGCTATCTGCCCTGACCCAAATATCCTGGAACTAAGATCTCTACACATCTGGAAAGAAGGAGGAGAGTCAGGGATGTGACACCGGGTTTTGTTTCCAGCCCTGTGGGTTGACTAGTGTAGCCTTATGACTGGTAGCAGCCAGTGAATGAGCTCAGTTTAGAAGTCAGTTCCTGGGTTTGTTTGTTTTATTTTCATTTGAATTCTGAATGTCCTAAATCATGAAGGCAACTGAAATTTCTTTATCTTTGGCACATAATTTCTGTATTTGAAAGATTTGAGAGCTCAAAGGGATCTGGAAAATGCCTTGTCCTTCATCTTGTTGATCACACGACCTGGAACTCTTCCCAATCACATTTTAATTTGGTTAAGTCTTCACTCAGGAGTGTCTCCAGTGCTCCAGGGGTCTGCGTTTGATACCTCTGTTCTAGAATAAAACACAAATTCTTCTGTGTGGCACTTTAAGTTCTTCACAATTTGACTCCAATGTATCATACCAGGCTGGTTATATTTTACTCCCCTTACTGGCCACACATATTAACCAAACTGGACTAGTCGCTGTTCTCCATACACAGCATTTCATCTCCTGCCTCTATGAATTTGCACAGACTGTCATCATGTCCAAGATACACTTCCTCTTTTCCTCTGCCTCATGGAATCCTTTGTTTCTTTCAAAGCTCAGCTAAGCTTCCACCTTCTATATCAACCCTGTTCCTGAACAATCAATCAACATTTATTAAGCTCTTTCTATGTGTCAGATATTGGGCTATGCACTAGGGTGTAAGGGCAAGCAAAGTGGGACTTTTTACTGTTTTTTTTTCTTTTAGAGTGCTTCTTAGCACAAAGGCAACCAAGTGCCTTTGATTGATTCTTGCCTTTGTTTTTGAAAGGCCCACACCCTTTTGCTAATTAGCTCAGAAGAGGTGTGAAGCCCTCAAGAGGTGTGAAGCTCTCTGTCCCTGGAGAAGTGTATATATGCTTTGACTTTAGCATTTTTGGGGTACACTCATTGGAAGAGTGTTGGTATGGAGACTCTGGATAGCCATTAAGGAGCCTCTTCCCCACCCCCCACTTTGAAAACCCAGATGTTGGTGCTTCCCTCTGGTAACTATGGGTCAGACAGCTAGGAGCGTGTCTGTTGATTTGTGTTATTTGCTCTCTTTATATTTTCTCTGTTTGTAATTTCTGTTGGCATTTGCTCTGACTTTTTTCCCCTGAACTAAGTGAATGATATATGTATGTTTCATTAAAGTGAGATTGTGAACCCCTTAAATTTGCTTTCCTTAGCAAAGCAGATCAAAGGACCTGTGCTACCAGCCCTCCTGTATGTTGGTGTTATTGGTCTTACACAGCCACAATAGTGGTAAGTAGCATTGTTGTTACATGGAGATACGAAAAGAGGCAAGAGACAGCCCCTTCCCTCAAAGAGCTTGCAGTCTAATGGAGGAGAGAACATGCAAACAAATATAGACAAAGCAAGTTATATGAAGGTCAAATAGGAGATAATTATCAGAGGGAAAGGATTGGAAATAAAACAGGTTGAGGAGGGCTTTCTGTAGAAGGTCAGATTTTAATTGGGACTTAAAGGCCATGGAGGAGAGTAGTTGGAGCAGAGGAGAGTGAATGTTCCAGCATAGAGGACAGAGAGAGAAAAAGACTGGAGAGGTGGATCTCTATAGTTGTTTGCGAGTTTCACATGCCCTGAAAACTCTTTTGTGTTTACTTTGTGCAGATTTGCTTATCCGTGTACTTATTATATTCCTTATCCCACTCTGGATTGCTTCATTTTTGTCTGTCTCTACCCTGTCTAGCACAGTGCTTTGCCCAATTAATCAATGCTTGTTGAATTAAATCAAATAAATGTGCTAGCCTTCAGCTGTGGAGAAGATACTTCTGAGCTACCATAAATAAGACCTACATTTTGAATTGTGTTTCCAGTAGTGGGAACAAGTTCACACTGAACCATCTGCATTATTTTTCCTTTTCCCTTTGCAATGTCACAGCTTGTGCTTAATCCATGACTGAAAAAAGCATTATATAGTTAACTGGTCTATATGTGAAGGGCTAACTTTGTGGGTAGTCAGAAGTCCTGTAGTCTAGTCCCACATCTACCCCCCTTGCTAGCTGTGTAATCTTCAGTGGGTCCTTTAACTTCCTTGAGCCTCAATTTCCTTATCTCATACTTCTTTTGTTCTACTGTGCCTCACTGAGCTCACCAACCACCTCCTAGTGAACAGTAATGACTATGAATTTTACTGTTAAAAGCATCCTCCATTGAGGCTTCCACAAATTCCTAATCCTAACTCCACCCCAAAAGCATGACAGGGGAGCCCCAAGTATTCTAGGAGAGAAAAAAGACAACATAATAAGGTAATTATGGGTAAAAATATGTAGTCCATGTATTAAGTTCCCAGTTGTTTTTTTTTTTTTTTTAATTTAGCCCTACAGAGAAGAAGAGCACTGAGTTTAATCAGTTTCATTTTGGCTAATGCTGTTGTGTGCTCACCATATCTAGTTCCTCCTGACTCTCTCCTTATAGAAATAATTCAGGATATATAAACATGATGCCCATATATAGTCTATAAAGTTTTGAGCTCTCTCATTTTTTACTTTTGGACTATTTCTCCAAATGTATGTTTTGTCACTCTGCCCTATACCAGTATTTATATTAAAATAAAAAAAATTAATGTATATATATGGATCTAATTTTGACGATATTACCAAATTCTTTGTATGATTTCTCTATCTGCATGTCCTTTGCAATAAATATTGATAATAAACTTCAATTATTTTCATGGTGATATTGTTGAAAATGTCTATAAGTATTATAATGCAAGATGACTAAATATCCCATAAAATGATTTTTCTTTATGCCTTTAGATAAATATTAAATTCAACTCCTTTATTTACATCTTCAAAAAAAATCTGAGCCATCCATCTAGTTGTAAACTTCTTATCTTTGAGTTTCACTCATAACAAGAATATCAGCATTGACACAATTGAATAGAATTCTCTCAAATTGGTTACTGGCCTAGGCTCTCTTGGTCACAACTCTGCAAGTAGCATGATTTGATTCCAGTGAAGAGTGAGCAAAAGTGAAAGTCCTTTTCTAGCCTACTTACATAGCATCTAAGGCTGATGCAACTAACTAGATGAACTAGTTGTGTCCTTGGAAGTTCCTGCCTCTTCTGCGCTTCCTTTCCTTGAGCAGGTGAGCTGAATTCTAAAGGTCCAAAGGCACTGGAAGGCCTATGGTGATGCTGAAACACAGTGGCTGACAGGAGATATTTCTGAATTGTAGAAGCTGGTCACCAACAAAAATATTAGCCCAAATCTAGACTGTGTTTTTGTTGTTGTCGCTGTTATTGTTCAGGCATTTCAGTTGTTTCTGACTCTTTGTGACCCCATTTTTTGGCAAAGATACTGAAGTGGTTTGCAACTTCCTTCTCTAGCTCATTTTACAGATGAGGAACTGAGGCAAACAGGGGTAAGGGACTTGCCCACAGTCAAACAGCTAGTAAGCATTGAGCCCAGATAACTCTAGGTCTGGAACTCTATACACTATATTGTGTTACTAGAAGACAAATGGCAGGTGGTTAGTCAGTATAATGCCAGGGTAAAATATGAATTGCCTGCTAAGTAGTGCTAGAAAATTGCTTTTTGGTTCTGCTAAAGCTTGCATAGTAACTATGTAACTGCTTCTAAATGCTATTGATTTATCTTCTGATCATATCTTTAGTGTGTATTATGGTTCTTTTTCTGATTTTTTTTGTTTTAGGAATAAATCTCCTACCCCATACCCAATTCATACTATACATTGAGTATATTTATTACTTTATCTGGGGAAATCCATAGGCTTGTGAGCCATAATTTGCATTGTCTTTGTGCTGAACCAGTGAGAAAAGAAAGTTCCCTCTTAGCAAAAGCAGGCTCCCCCAGGACTGAATCTAGTCCACAACAACCAATGGGTATGTACAGTATAGGAAAGTACAAGCATCTTAGTGACCTTCAGCTGAGGTTCTTAACAGATACAGTGTTTCCATTTTGTTCTAAAACCCCATCTTCCCTTCCCAGCACCTCCTGGCCTAGAGTTGCTGTCTCTTGCAATGACTAATGACCCAAATGGATCTTTCCCTTGAATCAAAATTCACCTGTTCCACCTCTCTCTGACTCTTGTCCTTTATTGCCCTGCTGAAAGCTTAGCTGGTAACCCACTTAATTCTCGGGTGTTCATGGATAACAAGTCAAAGTTATCATATTTTCTTCTAAAGATGAGTGATCTGGAGACAGGCACAATAACTGAACCCAGTCAATGGTGGGCATTACCATAGTAGGCCCGTCAGTGAATATTCTGTGACAAAGGAGTTTTCTTGGTCTTCACTAAAATACACCATTCTACTTACTAGTAAGACAAGGCAGCTTCCTCACTCTGGGCTGTCAACAGAGATGGTATGGTCTCAACTTCCAGTCCAACCATGTTGGACTTTCATGTAAGCCTGAGAGATTCTACATCCTGAGGTTCTTCACCAATCCTTTGTGGGATTAGATTGTCACTTCAGGGGAGTCATAACTAAGAATATCTTCGTTCTCTTTAACCTAAAATAGTTCTAAAGGGTGAAACATTGCAAATAATATGAAGTCACTTCCCTACTTCCATCCTAGAAGTTTTTTGGGGAAAACCTATTGCCCACTATTAAGAAAGATACATGATGTAGAACAGAGAGAAATTTCAAACCAGTATCTTGCAGGTTTTCAAGTTTTCAAAATAAATTAAAGTGAAAATAAGTGGGTGCCTTTGGCTTATTTAACTATAGACCTGTTTCAAGGCTAGCGATTCATGATTCTTCTTCCTGAGGGTTCCTGGAATCCCCAAGATGCTCCTTAGAGGCATTAAACAGGGCTTATATTTGCCTTGACATAATTGCTTTTTTTATATCTCTGAGCACATTTTTATTGATGAGTCGGATGCCAGGGGGAAAGGTGGTTAATAATTCTAAGAAGTAGAATGAGGGGGAGAATGGATACAAATCACTTTGAGATTAACTCTGTCCACATTGCATAAGACCAGACCTGAGGACAGAGGTATGGGGCTTGAAGATAGATGGGATAGATTCACTCTGCAATGACTCATTATATTTGCACCTCACTTGAAGATAAAATGGAACAACTTGGAGAAAATAAGACAGCTTTGTAAGCATTAAAAAATACACAAACCAGGCAAAGAATGTCATTGAACTACCCATGACACAGAAATAATCAGCAGAGATGTTCATATATGGTAGGGCAGATAAGATTGCAATTTCTTTTCCCAGTCCTAGTTACCCATAGACATGTTAGAACATACATAATGGAAAGAAAGTAATGTGTATGGTGTGTACCATCATTCAAATGGAAATGCACCCTAAAAGGCCATCATAGATGGATTGATTGATCTGGCTAGGAATAAGTTTATACACATTATTGTCCTAGTGTTGCTCTCAAGTATTAAGTTGACTGTGAATTCAAAATTCCTATGCTGCTGTTTTGAGTATCTACTATGCACCCCTTTAGAGAGAGGAAACAGAACAGGATCTGAGGATACAGAGATAGAACTAGAAGGGACCTTAGAGATAATTTAGTGCAACTACCTTCCTCTATGACTCTCTACACACACACATACACACACGCACACAGCAAACACAAACACACACATACATTTATTTTACAAATGAGGCAATTGACCATAATAATTCAGAATTCTCCAGTATGAAGCAAAGGCCAACAATCTCATGTGGATTTTCCAGATCATGGAGGTGTTGCACCCCTAACCCCTGCAGTATAGAAAGGATAACAGTATATATGTCATTCTTTATCTTGCCTTCATCACCTCTATATCAGGAAGCAGGTAAAGTACATCATCTTTAGTCCTTTAAAGTCATTGCCATTGCATTGATCAGAATTCTCAAGTCTTTCATGTTGTTTGTCTTTTTAATATTGTTTTTGTATTGATGTGCTCTGTTTTCTACCCACTTAACTCTCTATCAGGTCTCAGTTTTCTCTGAAACAATCCATTTAATTATTTCTTATAATGTAATGTAATAATACTGTGTAATAATAGTATATTACATTATGTATTTTAATATATTTTATTCCATTAAAAATTTCCCATTTGCATTTAATTTTTTTCAACATTCATTTTTTAAAATTTAAAATTCCAAATTCTCTCCCTACCCCCACCCTTTGAGAAAGCAAGTAATACGATATTGAACATACAGGTGAAGTGATGCAAAACATGTTTCCATATTAGCTACATTGCAAAAAAAAATGCACCTATACATAACATCCTCCTCCCCCCTCCTCAAAAAAAAATAAAGTGAAAAAGTATGCTTCAATATACACTTAGTGTTCATCAGTGCTCTCTCTGGAAGGTGGATGGCATTTTTCACCATAAATTCTTTGGACTTGTTTTTGATCACTGTCTTGATCGGAGTAGGTTAGTCTTTCACAGCTGATCATCATTACAATATTGCTGTTACTATGAACAATGTTCTCCTGGTTCTGCTTACTTCACTTTGCATCAGTTTATATAAGACTTCCCAGGTTTTTCTGAAACCACCTTGGTCATCATTTCTTACAGCACAATAATATGCCATCACAGTCACATACCACGACTTGTTGAGCCATTCCCTAAATGATAGGCATCCCCTTGATTTCCAAGTCTTTACCACCACAGAAGAGAGCTGCTATAAATGTTTTATACAAATTGGTCCTTTTCTCTTTTCTTTGATCTCTTTAGGATACAGACCTAGTAATGGTATTGTTGGGTCAAAGAATACGCACAGCTTTGTATCTTTTGGGGTATAGTTCCAAATTGTTCTGCAGAAAGGTTAGACCAGATCACAGCTCCACCAACAGTACATTAGTGGCCCTATTTATTCTATATCCCATCCAACACTTGTCATTTTCCTTTTTAGTCATGTTAGCCAATCTGATAGGTGTGGGGTAGTATTTCAGAGTCATTATATTCATATATCATATAGCCAGCCATTTCCCCAGTAGATGGACATTCTTTTAGTCTCCAGTTTGTTTTCTGTTATTACAAAAAGAGCTGCCATAAATATTTTTATATGTATTTGTCTTTTCCTTCTATAATGACAGCTAGCATTTATGTAGAACTTATTCTGTGCCAGACACTTTACAATATCATTTGATTCACACAACAACCTTGTCAGGTAGGTGATACTACTATCCTCACTTTACGAATGAAGAAACTGAAGCAGAGATTAACTCATTTGCCCAGGGTCACACTGCTAGCAAGTGTATGAGACCAAATTTGAATTCAGGTCTTCCTGACTCTAGGGCCAGTGCTCTATCCACTGCACCACCTAACTGCTCTGTTTGCTCTCTTTGGGGGCACTACCTTAGTATTGTCATTGATGATTCAAAAGGATAATTATATCAAATGTATAACCTAGGGACATTTGGGACAAATCTTTAAAATAATTTTTCAGAATGTCTGGATCAATTCAGAGCTCTACAAACAGTATGCCAATTAGTGTGCCTGAAGTGTCTGAAGACTCTCCAACAATTGTAATTTTTGACAAAGTTATAGAGGCAGCTGGGTGGTACAGTGGTTGGAGAGCTGGAGCTAGAGTGAGAAAGACCTGTGTTCAAATCCAACCTCAGATATTGACCAGGTGATCAAACATAAACTTCTGTTTTTCGAATGTAAAGACCTTCACAAAATGACTCCGTACTGCTATTCGAGCCTTATTTCACGTTATTTCCTTCCAAATAGTCTACAGTTCAGCCAATCTGGTCTTTTTGCTATTCCTTACACAAAATACTCCATCTCTTGTCTCTGTCTATGCCTTTGCACAGGCTGTCTCTCCTGCCTGAAATGTACTCCCTCTACACTTCTGCCTCTTAGTATCCTTAACAAGCTGGACTCAATGACTACCTCCTACACAAAGTTCTCCCTGATCACTCTCACTATCCAAAAAATACTTTGTATGTATTTTGAATGAAGAGTAAGTTTCTGATCAATCCTTTCTCTACCTCCACTCCAGCCCAAAAAGTCCAAGATCTAACTATATAAAGTGTCAATAATGAGGTGTTAAAATGACTGTAAAGATATGTCTACAACTTTTATCCCTTTATAAAGAGAGTAAGTATTTCATTGATTGAATTTGAAGTGGCAAAGTCATTGGCTAGGAGATAGTTAGCCATACATGATTATCCCTTAAAAGACACCTATGGGTGTTGAATTTAGGCCTGGAGAAACTTTATGAACTGTGACTTGACGAACCTCTCTCAGAAGTCATCAGTTGGTGAGGGTAGAGATTTTCCTTCTTCCTTTCCCATTCTCTTCCCTTTGGCCATGGCATCTAGCAGTGGAGGAAACCACCCTGCAAGAGACATCCCAGGGGTGTGGAGCCAAGATGGCAGCTGGGAAGCAGTAACTGGCGTGAGCTCCCCACCAAGTCCCTCCAAAAACCCATAAAAAATGGCTCTGAACCAATTCTAGAGCTGCAGAACCCACAAAGTGGCAGAGGGAAGCAGGGCTCCAGCCCAGGACAGCCTGGATGGTCGCTGGGTAAGGTCTGTCCCACACGGAGCTCCCAGCCCCCAGCTGAGGGGAGCGGAGCTGAGCCCAGAGCGCATGGCGTGAACAGACCAGACGCAGACCTACCAGACCAGGAGACAAGCAGAGAGTGCCCGGGCATCCTGAATTACTGAGCTGTGGCATCCACCAGACCTCTCAACCCACAAAGAACAAAGACATCAGAGAAGGTTAGTGGGAAAAGCTGTGAGACTGAGTTTGCGGTTCGGCCACTGCCCCTGAGGCAGCGGAGGTGGGGCAGCTTTAGAACTAGGCTGCAGTTGCTTCTGGCCCCAGGCCCACCTGGTGGGAGGAATTAAGTGGCTGATCAGAGCAGGAGTGAAGAGCCTGCTGAAGATTTAAGCCCAGTCCAGGTAGGGGGTTCTTGAGGAAGGAGGAGTGCTGGTGAGGCAGCGCATCTACCCAAGCATGGAACATAGAACTCTTTAGTCTTTAAGCAGCCATACCCTGTTGAAAAATTCAAGG
>CM053625.1:114147860-114171607 GCA_028646595.1 Phalanger gymnotis | reverse complement strand
AAAGAAAGAAAGAAAGAAAAGCTCAATAACTATAAGAAAAACCCACAGGAATATTATAGTCAAATTCTGAAACCCCTAGCTCAAGGATGAAATATTACAAATAACAAGAAAAAACAATTTACATATGGTGGTGCCATGATTAGAATCGCACAAGACCAAGCAATGGCAACACCAAAAGACTGCAGGTATTGAAATACTACATACTGAAGAACAAAAGAACTGGGCTTCTGGCCAAAAATATCATACCCAGCAAAGCTAAGCACAATCCTGAATAAAAAAATAAAAATAGGCATTTAATGAATTGTCAGACTTTCAGGACTTTGTTAAAAAAAACTGAACTTGATAGACAATTTGACATACAAGAGCCAAGAGAAACGCAAAGTACATACCAAAGACCAATTACAAGGCACTCAATAAGGACAGAATGTTTACCTTTTATGTATGTAAAATGTAAACCGTATGTCTAAGATTGTTATTAGTAATTGGGTAATTTATAAGAAAGATTGGGGTAGATCTGAGTATGATATGACTTGAAAAAGTAAAACCATTCAGGAACAGCTAAAAATAGTAATTATCTTATACAAATGAGGTAATAGAGGAAGAACCTAAACAGAGGAATTAGAAGGGGAAGGAAAGCTGTTACTTCTGGAAACCTACTTTCATCAGGAATGGGTTCAAGAGAGAACAATACACATACATCTAGAAGATTATAAAAGTCTTCCAAATTTAGAAAGAAATAAAACATTAAGGGGATAGAGAGGGAAAAAAAGATAAGGGAAGGGTCTTTGGAGAAGAGGGTAAGAAAATAGGTTAAATGGGGTACAAAAGGTTGTTTAGATTTTTGGGAATGGGAGGTTAAGGGAGGGATCCTTGGGGGGGGGTGTAGGTTAAGTAATAGGAGGGCAAGGTAGAAGGTAAAAGTAAAGTAGAGGAGTTGGGAGGGATAGGAAACAGATACATGCAAACATAAAAACAAAGATTAGGAGTAGAATCTCTTAGGGAAAGTGCATGTTTGTATATGTATGTATGGTGTATATATATGTATAGGTATAGGTATATGTATGTATCAATATCTATATATAAATATGTGCATGCTTAATTGTGGAGGAGGGGAGAGGGAAGAAGCAGGAAAAAGAACAATAAAGCTTACAGCAGAGAACAAAAGAAAACCTACAAGGAAGCAAAGAAAAGATGGACAATTTTCAACACAAAACATAGGATTTATTATAAAGGCTTTCTTGAAATAGAAATTCATTGCTACACATTTTGAATCCTCTCTTACGTTCTGCTATGCACATATTTTTTTCTTATTGTATATTTAAGTTTCAGTAATAAAAAAGAAAAAAGAAAAGCTAAATAAGGTGATAAATGCAGTCTGATAAATACCACCTAACAGTCTCAGAGTACATGATGCTGATATCACAAGACCTTTAGAAAAGAAATAAGTGATCTTTTACCTCAAGTAGTTCAGACTCGAAGAATTAGGGTGAAAGGACTAGGTTTAGTATCAAAATTTGAACCTCAACACTTCATACCAAAAGAGAGGGCCTAATCCCTGTATCTGCCCTATATCATTAAGTGTCTCCATGCTTTTTAGTATGGCTAAAGACTTTAATAACTATAGAGCAAAGGGAACCTTGTATTTTAATCATTATGCTATTAATGCCCTTCAAAGGTAGGAGTCTTTGGCTGTTATGTCCTCACTGAGATCTGTAACCACCCATATCCTCCATTCAGTACTCTGAATGATCAATCAGTTTCCGAAAGTTAAAGTTATATTGACAGTTCCTTACAATAGATTAGTAGACCACTGAGCAAGGTTAAACCCACAAGTTGATATTCAGTAATCACTTTATGCTTCCAAATATTGCAAAGCTATCAAATATCTCTTCTAAATTCCTTTTGTAATATGACAAACTTATTAGTTTACTTCAAGGATAGTAAGGGAGCCAAATTCCAAAGAGGAATACCAGCTTTCCAAAGATGAGAAAGTAAGTCAATGGGAAAGGTGACATGGTTGAATTCAGGGGTCTTAACTCTGAGGCCTGTGCTCTGTTGAAATGACCATTATCTCAGCCTCTGGCATGGTGAAATCAAGGTGTTACCCATTACTGGGAGAAATTGTGCATGAAATTAAATCAAATTATGCTTTAAATTGATTTGTGAAAAGCATTAAAGCAAAACTTAAATGTGATGCTGGCAAATCATTTAAGCTCTCACTATTCTAGGCAACTCTTTTAGGAATATACATTGCTAAGACGTTTTCTGCCAAGAAAGTGCCAACCTGCACTGTCAGAGGAGTTTCTTACCAAAAGTACTAATTATACCATTAATTCACAGTTCCAGACCTAATCCACATTCTAACACCAAAAGCATTTTCAAAAAGCTTTCTTAAATATCTCCCCCCACCACAAATTTGTACTTGAATAAGACTGAAGCAAAATAAATCATCTTATATCAATCCCTGGGTGGGATGTAGGGGTGAGGTGGAGGGTGGGGAGAGCAGAGAGAGAAAGGAGAATTCCCTTTGCCAAATAATTCTTTTCACTTTTTTTTTAAAAAAAAGTGTTTATTTTAGTTGACCGAGAAAACCATAGCTTTTCACCTACAACATTTTTAAATCATTTGCTATCATCAGACCAAAAAATAGTTGATATCTCTGCTTCTTCAGAAAAAAATTGTTCTAATCCCTATTTTGAAGACAGAAAATTCAGGGAAATAGACTGTTCTACCCAAGGAAGGAAAAATGGTCAGAGTAGCATTGGTACTCATAATCCTTCCCTCAGTATACATGTGCTCATTTTATCATTTCTTTATTATTTTTTTAAATGAGTTTTGTAAATAAAGTTTGGCAGCTAGGTGGCGCCAAGGATAGAGTGCCTGGCCTGGAGTCAGGAAAACATCTTCCTGAGTTCAAATCTGGCCTCAGACATGTACTAGCTGTGTGACCCTTGGCAAATCACTTAAACCTGTTTGTCTCAGTTTCCTCATTTGTAAAATGAGCTAGAAGAGGAAATAGCAAACCACTTCAGTATCTCTGCCAAGAAAATCTCAAATGGGATCATGAAAAGTTGGACACGACTGAAAGAAAGAATCAACAGCAACATAGTAAAGAAAGAGATCTAAGCAGCTAACTACTCAATATGGAATGGTGAACAATTGAACAAGCAGTAGTTAAATTATGTGGTAATGAAATCATAAGATCAAATCTTCCTTTAACCTTAAAGTCAGCAAACAAAAACTGATGTTGGAAGATCAAAGGAGAAAGTGAATTTTCAGACCAGCTATTTGCTCTCTACCTCCAGAACTCGAAAATTCTAAAAATTCAATATTTATATTTGTTAAGTGCCTACTGTGAGCAGAGAATTGTAAAATCTATTATAAAATGGAACTAAAGAGACTAATAATTCAACAAGAATAAGTTCTTTACTATACTAAAATTTGTGGCAGAATGAAATCAGAACTCTACAGGCATATTCTTTGTAAGTCAACAATCACCCTATGAGGTTCATAGGTTCAAACATTTTCCTGTCACTTGGACAACTGCAATAGCCTCTTAATTAAGTCTTCCTGGCTTTGCTTTTCCCTTCTGCAATCCATCTTCCACACAGCTACCAAACTGGCATTTCTAAAGCACAACCCAGCTCAAGAAATTTCAGTTGCTCTCTATTGTCTCTAAGAAAAAATACAATTGTCTGATTGGCCTTTAAAGCTCTTCCCAGGGCAGCTAGGTGGCACAATGAGTAGAGCACCAGCTCTGGAGACAAGAGGACCTGAGTTCAAATATGGCATCAGAAACCTGACACATTTACTTAGCTGTGTGACCTTGGGCACATCATTAACCCCAAATTGCCCTGCCTTTCCCCACTCCAAATAAATAAATAAATAAAGCTCTTCCCTATCTGACTCTAATTTAGCTTTATAGGCTGATAATATATTACTTCTCCTCAAGCAATTTAGCTCCAGCCAAACTGTGCTGCTCGGCTGTTTCCTGTTCATGAATTTGTACTACCTCCATGCCTTTGTACAGGCTGTGCCCCTCCATATGGAATGTTCTCCATCTCCATGTCTGCCACTTGGAACAAACATCTAGCTCTCTTCAAGGCTTTTCTCAAGTACCATGGACCAAATTACTACATAATGATTTTGCAGTTAATTCTGTGCATATGTTGTTTCTCTCCAGTAGAATACGAGCTACTTGAGGACAGCAGTTGCTTTGTCTTTGTATCTCCAGTGACTAGCACAGTGACTGACACATATCGGATAACTACTAAATGTCTGTTTAATTGGATTGAATTAATCCACTGGGATTCATGATTGCCTACGGAGATATAATTAGATGTTAATCAAATAGCTAGAAATAGATGTTAGTTAGTCAAATATATGCAGATACATAGATATAGATACATTAGTAAATATAGATAAGGATAGACTCTAGATGTAGGTATATCAGTAGAGATATTTCTAGAAAGATACGCAGAGAGAGACACAATATGTATCTATATGTAGAGAGATGTGTATATCTCTCTCATACATCTATATCTATATCTATCTATCTCTAGCTTATTGTTAGCCTGTGTCTGGCTACAAGGAGAGGAGTGAAACAGTGATAGTGGAGCTACCTCTTTCCCTTCATAGATGTGGAATCACAAGCTATCAAGCAAAGTATCAAAGCTGTCCATAAATCCCTCAGGCTGCTCTATTTGGGTTACAGCACAGCATGGATAGCGCACTTGTTAAACCTTAGCTACAACCATAGCAGATGAAATCACAATGCCTGTTTCTAGTTCAAGACTGAGATGATCCGTAGTGGGGGCAGAGGATCTGATAAAGTCCCCAAAGGTAGCATGTATGGAAGAACAATATAGAATATTTTAAGTGACAATCTCTTAGCTAGGATTACTACTAAGGAATCAAATTTGTAATGTTGGGGTATGGAGCATACTCACTGTAGGAAACACGTGTTGAATCCCCTTTAGCTATTTCCTGGAAGAGTCCAGAAACATTAAGGTCCGGTACTCCAAGAGAAGCCTGCAAAATGGTGGCAAATTCTCCCTCTGTTATGTAGCCATCCTCATCAATATCAAAGAGCTGAAAGAGAAAGATTAAAGGATTAACTCCCTGATCTTGATACTAGAGCAGAGTAATCTTTCAAAATATATAATGATATTCCTTGGTATTCAAAATCCTTCTACAGTTGTCATTTAGATTTGGTACACTTCCAAATAAATTTTCAGAAATTTATTTTTAAAAAACGGAGTCAATTGACATTTAATAAATTAAACTGATGGAAAGCCCATTTGGCAGAATCTCTAATTACAATCATATTTGCCTTATGAAGTAGTTTGTGTGGAAAAATGATTAGAAAATGCAACTAAGAACATGTAACTTTAGACAAAATGCTGAGTTTCATAGAGTTATTAGATTCTGTGCTATTTGTTAAGTGACTGACAGTAAGTCAGTGCAGACAAAGCTACAGAGCAATGACATTAATTTTTTTTCCTTAAGAGTATCGTTTTCCATGAAGTACATGCTTTTGTCATCAGCCATTCTTTCCCACGCCATAATCAGTCAATCAGTTAGTAAGTATTTATTAAGCTCCCACTATGTGCCAGGCACTGTTTTAAGCCCTGAAGACATAAAGGAAAAAGACAGTTCCTACTCTTAATCATTTCACTGGTCCTAGCATGTGGTAGTTTAACTTCTCTGCCTGATTAAGTGGAACCCACAGCCCATAGTACATGGTCTTTGGCTTTTCCTTCTTCATTATTCCTGACACAAAATAACTGTACATTGATTGATTAGATCACTAGCAGGGACATTAGAGGCCATTTAGACTAACTCTCTTGTGAGGTAACAAATAGAGAGAAGGTGGGTGACTTGTCTAGGGTCATTGCTATACTTACTGCTACCTTAATAATACTCATATACCATGCCCCTGGCATGTGACATCAAAATTTCTGAATGTGACATCTCAGCTTCATGGCCTCTCACTCCTCTGCCACCTCCAAATTTCAGGCATATCTTGCCCTCTGGATACCCTCAAATCTATATTCTCTAGTTTCTCAAGCACCTTTCAAATGTCTACAGTAGGGACACACTGGGGAATGACTATAGTAACCAACTTTAAGTTCAATGAGTGTAAGGTCCAGATCTTAATTCATTTCTTAAGGTGTCTTAGTCTCGAACTCAGTCCTTTGAACTTAGAATGACAGAATCACAGGACAAAGAATGATAGAATGGCAGAAGGCCTTTAGAGGTGGGCTTGTCTAACTACATTATTTTACTCAAGATAAATTTGGGTTGAGAGAGGTTAACTAGCTTATCCGAGGTCACAGAGGGAATCAATAACAGAATCAGGCTTCAAACTTAGTTGTTCTAACTCAGTCTTGTGCCCCTGCCTTATTCTGTGTTGCTTCCGCTCAAAAAATTGTTGAAGAATGCATATAGAAAACTGGTCAATTGGCTAAAAATAAAAGCTAGTTCTGCTGGTGCTCTGAAATACTTGTATTTTTTTTAGTGGGGGTGGTGAAGAAGGTAATTTGTTTTTGCAAGCAGAGGTTTACAGCAAAAAAAAAAATACATGAGCAAGTCAGAAATCACAACAATGTCAAAATTGGAAAAGCCCTTAGAACATAGAAATTTAGAGTGACAAGGGCCTTCAAAGATCCCTGGTTTAACTCATTGTGTAAGAGCAAGGAATAGAATCCTGGAGAAATGAAGAAACCTACTCAAGACAATACAGCAAATAGAGGCTTCCAAATCGGACCATTTCTTTATTTCTTTAAGTGTTTGGCACAGAAAAAAAAGCAATTAGGTTACGCTCTGGAAAGAAGGGTAGGCGAGAGGTTAACATACCTGTTGAAAGGTTTTCCTAGAATGATACTAAGAGTATTTATAATAAAAATTACCAGCCTTTGAGCTGGTCTCATTTCTATCAAAGGGATATATCCCCTACTATTTCTGAGGCTTCTAAAATCCTTTCTGTACTTTTGACTTCAGAGAAAATAAGAGGGGGAGGGGAAGGAATGAAGGAACTTTACAGCTGTCATTCATTTTAAAAAAATACAACACCCAATTTCTACTAGGAGAAAGGCTAATGATGGCAAAGCTTTAACACTAACTTCTAGGGTACCAGTATTCACATCAGATCAATTACTGAAACCATTTGTTCAAAGACTCATAGGATCATAGATTTTGATCTGGAAGGGACTTCAAAAGTCACGGAGTACCACTCTCTTATTTTAGTGAGGAGAACAGATTTTGGGAGATTAAGTGACTTTCCCAACTAGGGTATGCATAGTCAACAATTGGCAAAGTTCATACTTGAATTCAGGTCCTCTGATCCCACTAGCAGTGCTCTTTATAAAGCATCCCTTTGTGTTCCCCTTTAAAAAGGCTTTCTTAGGCCCTCTGAATGCTTTTGCCTTCTCACTGAGATTATGTCCACTTTGACCTATATCTATCTATCTATCTATCTATCTATCTATCTATCTATCTATCTAGTACATGTTTTGCGTGTTTGCCCCTTCCCCCCCCCAAAAAAAATTAGGCTATGAGCTCCCTGAGCACTGAGAATATTTTTGCCTTTCTTGGTATCTCTAGTGCATAATTCAGTTCCTGGCAACAGTAGGTACTTATTTGTTGATGATCTGCACCTCACAAAGCAAAACAGAAGCATTTTGAACCTTATTGGCTATGACTAAGGTGGATTTAATTACTGTGGGTATAGTAAGGGTCAGGCATCATGGCATAGGAGATAGAGAGCTGGAATCAAAGCCAGGAAGTGTGAGTTCCAGTCCCACCTATGACACTTACTGGCTGTATGACCCTAGGCAAGGTCACTTAAACTCAAAGTACTCTAAGCAACTTTCTAACATTATAAGTTGCAGATAAGGTACTATTGTTTCCCGGTAGAGGGAGTTTCCTCAATGTAGTAGACCAAAAGAACAGGTCTAATTCCTATCCCGATCTCTATAGTAAGGGAAAGGCCCTGATACAGAAGGTGCAATGAACAATTCTAAGAGTGAACAAAAAAATCAGTCACCTGGTTCTGGTGGCAGCAATGGCAACTGACTAGAGAAACACTGTTCAGCATGTGAGAGGCTTAAAAGGGAGCAAGTTTGTCCCAAACATATTTCATGGAGCTTCAAGGATATTACACGAACATGGTATTACATTTTTAACACAGAGTAAGGCAAATGGCCATACTCTAGAACATGAGATTAGGACATATCTCTCTATGTGGGAAAAGTTAACATTAAATGATGAAATGTATGTGAAAGCAGAATAAAAAATGTTGAGCATTATACAAATGCAGGATTGATGTTATTAATAATAATAATCCAATTAATATTATGTCCCTAATAAAAGGGGAGAATTAATTATAGCCTTAAGGTTTTATTTTGTTTTGTTTTCATTTTTCAGAATGGTATAGAATAGATAAAAATCTAACAAGTTCTAAGAAACAATAATTATTATGATAAAAGACCACATTTTGTATAAGAGCTTTTATTAGTAAGTGCTAAACTTTTATTCAATTAACTAACCTTGAAATAATAGGTTATAGAATTCAGAGTTGGAAGGAAACTTAGAAACCATCCAGGTCAACCCTCTTTCATAATGGGAGGAAAAGGGATTTGTCCAATGTCATACAGATACTATTTAAATGTAGATCCTCTGATTTGAAATCCCCTGGTAGCATAAAAATCACATGTTATTAGGGGAAGACAATGTTATATATGTAATTATTAAGAATTCTCACATGTAAAATGAGGACAATTATGACACCTACATCACAGGCTCGTTGTAGGCTTTAACGTGCTACATAAATGTTAGCCACTGTGGCTGTGGTTGTTATAAAGAGACGTAGTAGAGAACGGGGGATGAAATTTTTGTGATTGCTGAGATTCAACCACGGAAGTCTGAAACTCAAAAGTGCAGCCCGTTCAACAGCTGATTCAACATAGCTATCTTCTGCAAAGAACCAGCAAGTAAACTTTGAGCTTGCACTCTTCTTCCTATTGCTAATACCTATATTTTTGTAGGAGATACACTACAGGTTTTATGAGACCAAGGCTTCCATATCCAATTCTACTGGAATGGAAACCACTCAGCCATAACTATTTAGCTATTGTACTTATTTATATTACAACTACTTTACCATCTATTCCCCACTGAATTCTTGGAAAATAAGCAAGATGTAAGATGAATTATAGTGTTACTAATTGACGATACTAATACAACAAAAACCACAAATATTCTTCATACAGGACCACAGAAGATGGCTTGGGATAAATCCATTCATACTAGTAGAGAAGAAAAAAACCTTGAAAGTGCAACCTCTATTGACCATGGGCCGGCAGGTTATACAAATACAATCACAACCAAGTAGCATCAACAAATCAGGGAAATTCTGGCACTGAACAAGTTAATGGTAGATATTGCTTATTTGTAAATTACATTTAAGGGCTTCAAAATGAGAAAGCTAAAAAGGGAAATAATTTTCTAACTTAATTTGCTAAATCACTCGGTCCTTAACTGTGATATTGTACAAATTTGCTTTCAAAGGTCTTTATGACAAAACTGACACCTGCATTTTCTTCACTGTCAGTGCCAATTGATTTAACCATATTATTTCTGTGTACATGTCAGAGTGGATCTATAAATTCCTCTAAGAGATTCACGGATTTTCAAGTAATACATTTAGAGTCAACATTCATTTGTGAGGCTCAACAAGATTCTCTCAATGGGGCTGACAGTACCTTAAATGCCACCTGGATGAGTTCTTCTGTATTGGCAGGATTACACAGGACAGCCAGACCAATCACATATTCCCTGAAGTCTATGCTGCCATCATGATTCTGTGAAGGGATGAGGAGAATTCAATTATGAGGCCTAACAGTCAAATCATTGTTAACAAGAAAATGTTGGGTGACATTATGATTCAGTTACGCCGCAGCTCAGCAACAACTTCATGCACTGTGGTTGTGTGGAAGAAAAGTTTACACTGTGGTGCAGCTACAGGCTAATAACCCCATCGATCTGCAGAAGTAGAAGCAATGGACAGAAGTTGAAGGGAAGCAGATTTTGACTCAATATAAGGAGAAACTTCTAATGATTAGAACTATCCAAAAAATAGAACACACTGCCTGAAGAGATAGTGCATTCTATCTCCCTTGAAGTCTTTTAAGCTAAGATTAAATGACTACTTCTTGCAGCTGGGGTAGAGGGGGATTCTTAGACATGTACAGGTTTGGTTAGATGGCATTTGAGGTCCCTTTCAACTCTGAAGTACTCAAATTCACTGAAAGGCCAGGAGACCCAGTTATATTTGTCAATTACCTTGCCACAGATACCATGAGCATTCAGTTTTCATGGGGGTTGTAGGAGTTAAGGCAAGAATAAAGATGATTATGAGAAAGAAAGAAAAGAAAAAAAAGACCTGAATACCTCTGAGATGAATACTATGAGTTATAAATTCCAAATTCTGTGAGAATCTTCTTGGCAACAAACTCTCAGATGAATTCCTAGGTAAACCATCAACTAGTACCAGCACAGCTAGTAGGACTATCACAGAAGACTTGTCATCAGTGAAATGCAGGTCTTCAGTTCTGACTAAAATTTTAATTCTATCATAAGTAATACTTCCACTCTCTCAAATCAACCTAACACAGAACCAGGGATGGGCAATCTGTGTCCAAACTTCACAGACAAATCCCTTTAATAAAAGGATGTGTTGTGTAAAACTTGGATTCAGTCAAAAAGCCATGCCCAAGGACCTAGAAGGCCACATCTGGCCTTCAGGCCACAGGTTCCCCAACCCTGCACAGAACCTTCCTTTTAAACAGCCATATCTAAGGAGAAAAGGGAAGTAGTTTTTAATCTTTCATTTCAACTGCAAAAATTAAAGGAGAGGTATAGTCACTTGCCCAAAGTCATATAGTGAGTCTGAGGCCATGCCCATTACCGTGATTAAGGCTAAATAAGAAATGAGGCAGAAAATGACCTCTTTAACCTAGTCAAAAAAAAAATCAACCTGGGAGAGGAAGATCCTAAGGATTTCTAGCCAAAACAGACACAATTGCTATTTACATTCCCTCTGAGACAATCAGGGCCCAAACAATGACCAAGTGGGGCTCGGCCTGGGACGTTTTGTTAGCCAATCAATGAGAGCCAGAGTGTTTTGGGTTTAAGGCATGGTCCTTAAGAAAGAAATCTAGCCCATAAATCCCAAAATATCACAGCATCCCAGGCAATCTCAAATCATGCTGATCTAGAGCCCAACGACTCTGGAGGAAAAAGTGAGCTTGGTAACTTTGCACAATTCCCCCTCCCTTAAATCTAATTCATTTATATGTCATGGCATCACTTCCCTGATGTCATGGTCCTCTTTGAGAACAAAGGACAAACACCAACCTCTGTGAGTTGTAGCAGGAGCTGCCCCACTGGGGACCCAACTGGAACTGGCCAGTTAGGCAACACAACTCACTCTTTCTTTTCTTCCTTTCTTCTTTCCCTTCCCTACCCTCTGTCCACATAGGATATCATATCCTTACATGCCGGTGCTGTGTCCAAAGGAATGTAAATTTTGATCTCAGAAACCTCACAAGATATCTTTGGGTTTATGGGTTAAATTTCTTTCCTAAGGACCATGCCTTAAACCCAAAACACTCTGGCTCTCATCAATTTGCCAAGTATAGGTCCCAGGCCAAGCCCCACTTGGTCACTGTTTGGGCCTGGATTGTCTCAGAGGGAATGTAAATAGCAATCAATTCTGTTTTGTCCAGAAACCCTGAAGGTCTTCCCCTCCCAGACTGATTTTTTTACTAAGTAAAAGAGGCCATTCACTGCCTCATTTCTTACTTACCATTAATCACTGAATGGGCATCGCCTCAATAAAACTGAGACCTGTTTTAAAAAAAACCATGTTAGCTTAAAAAGGCCAAGAGCTCCCACTGTATCCTGGGCCATCTCCAGTCATCCTACTCTACATTTTGCCACTGGACCCTGCTGGCACCTGAAAAGACTGGTGACCTTGCACAACCTTCCCCCGCTTAAATCCAATTCACTTGCATGTCATGGCATCATCTCTCTGATGTCATGGTCCTCTTCAAGAACAAAGGAGCCACAACAAAAATAGTGAATCTATGGAAGAAACAGGACTAAAACTCAATCCTCCAAGGCTCTGCCAGTCCAGACTTGTCACTAGTTTCCTGATGGGACAGTCCAACTGTAGTTAGAAGTGAAAGGCTTGACTAAACCTGCTATGAATATTTCACTCAGAACATGGATCAATTTCACCTGCAACCCACATTCTTAGCTAAACACTACTGTGATGTCTTGAAGTTCTCCTGAACAGTGGACTCATTACCGTTGATGTTATTATACTAATTACACCTCGGCTATAAAAGAGAACATATAACAGCTTGGAAACATCACTTTTAGCTTACATTGTGCCTTTATTCTCAAATGTTCAAAGTACTTTACCTTAATTATATAAGCTTACAGCATGTTGGAAGCAACATAGGTTGGTCATCATTATCTCTTACTTTTCAGGTAGAGAAACAGAAAGTACGAGTCATAGACCTGGGATTTATATTCAGGCTCCTCAATTTTTTTTCCTAAAAATTTTATGTGTCTATAACACATGGCCAGAAATTAATCTAATAAACAAAACAATGCCATAGAAAGGTAGACTAGAATTCCTAACTCAAGTATCTAAAAGCAAATGAAACACTGCCCCTAGTCTGAAAGATGCTATTAAAGAATTTTTTTTTTTAAATATGGATTGCTCAGGTCTATTTATTTATAGAATTTCAAGTTTGGGATCAGAGACTTGAGAGCTTTATAGATGGAGAAATTATCTTTAATTCAACTCCCTCATTTAAACAGAGAAGAAACCGAGTAACACACATAGTCACATAGCCCAGGCTTCATAGCCCATAGGCATAGCCCAGACTTCATCCTATGGGATTTGTGAGCTTTCAACATGAGAGTCATCTTTGTTAATCATAGCATCAAAGATTTAGAGCTGGAAAGAACTTTAGAAACTACAGAATTCAAATCACACTCACACATGAAAATGAGAAAAGTGAGAAAAAGAGATGTGAAATGACTTGCCCAAGGTCAGTCAACTAAAAAGTTTCTGAGGTGAGATTTGAACTCAGGTCCTGACTCCAACTCAAGTGCTATCCACTATACCATATTGTTTCTCATATAAAGCACTGTATACACTGCTGGCATCATAGTTATAAAGAAGACAGCTATTTGTATCTCTCAGCACCAAGACCTTAAAATTGGGGGGTAAAAGGGGCTAGAAGACACTCAATGTACTATTTTAGCTATGGTACAATGGTACAACAAACTCTCAACTATCCAGCATAAGAGAACAAGGTGTCCTGATTTGGTAAATAATAAGGTTAAAAAGAGAATATCGAGGTAGGGGCAGTATAATAGAAACACTGGATAAAGAGTCAGGAGAACTGGATTCAAGTCCCAGACAGCATATTAATAACTGTGTGACCCTACCTGGTAACACGAACTCTAAGCCTCAATTTCCTCATCTGCAAAACACAGTAATATTTGAACTCTTTAACCCACGGTGTCGTTTTGAGGAAGAGCGCTGAAAACTATAACACATTATATAAAGGGGAATTATTGTTACAACTATTACATGTAATATTGTTATAATACTACATTTCAAAAATTTAGGCAATATACTTAATATTTGTTGCTGTTGTTCAGTAATTTCAGTTGCATTTGACTTTTTGTGACCCCTCTTGGGATTTTCTTGGCGAAGATGCTAGAATGGTTTGCCACTTCCTTCTCCAGCCCATTTTACAGATGAGTAAACTGAGGCAAACAGAGTTAAGTGACTTGCCCAGGGTCACACAGCTAGTTAGTGTCTAAGATCCGATTTGAACTCAGATTTTCCTGACTCCAGGCATGGCACTATATCCACTGTGCCACCTACTTGCTCCTACTTAATACTTCCTAAATACACAATTTAATCTTTATTTGATGATTCAAAAGGTGCTTCTGGATATTGCAGTGTCCTCAGCTTTTACTATGAACACCTGGTATGCTTGGGGTACACATAAGCAAAAATGGCAACTAGTAGAAATTTGGGGTTCATAGACCACTATATTGATCAATTATGTGCCGATTTGTTGTTTTATGCAATATTGTTCTAAAAAGCCTAGAGAATGTGCACTCAACACCTTGCTATCACCCACAAATGCTAGTTCTTCCCATCCCTAATACTTTCTCTTGACCTTGCCACTTTCTGAAGGCATCATTGTATATTCCCCTTTTCTATTCAATACAAAACTTCTAAAAAGTATAGTTAATACTTGCTGCCTCCACTTGATCTCCCACTCACTCCTTACCTCTTGCAATCTGGCTAACAACCTGCCAGTCAACTGAAACTGGCATCTTGAAGGTCAACAAAAGAGATCTCGATTGCTCAGTTAATGACGGCCTTTTCCCAGTGCTGAACCATCCTGACTGTTCAGTAGCATTCAACATTGATAACTAATCCTTGCTTCCTGGACACCATTCCTCTTTGGTGGCTATTGGAAAAATGTCCTTTCCCAGTTCCCCTACCTATCCAACCACTCCTTCTTGGTCTCTTTTGATGGTTCTGTGACCTCTGACCCTTAAGTATAGCTGTCTGTCAAACTATCAGTGAAAGTAGACCAGTAAGATCTTGGATGCTCAAAGTATTAAAAGTAAAGAAGAGCTTAAATAGAAATAGTATTAGAGGTGAGGTTTGAAGCCAGGTTCCCTGACTTCAGAGACAATGTTCTTCCCACTGTACCACATGGTCTTCTCTCTTTATAAATGAGGAAACCGAGGCTCAAACGGTCTTGCCTAGAGACTCAAGAAGCAGTAAGAAGCAGAGTTAAGTTTCAAATCCAGTTGTGTGGGAGTCCTTCTACTCGGGTCTAATGGATAAGATGTGACTGTAAAGTGACGAGAGTCATTTTCCTGCAGTTTGTGCAAACAATTTTATTACTTTACAGTTATGTCTCATAAATGTGACTTGCCAATTCAGATTTATAAGATTCTTGAGGGACATTGTATGTTACTGAGATCAGAGCTATATGTACGTACATAATTAACACCGTTCGATAACAGCAGTAGTAGTAGGTACAGATGTCAAATGTCATCCTCAATTTCAAAAGTAATTTCTGTTAACCAATTAAAGGCTATAGCAGGTATGTCATTATCAGTAGTAACATTACCATCACACAGTTGTTTCTTTTGACTGAGATTCAAAGAACAAAGAGAGTCTCTTGTACCTCACTATTCAAATCTAGCCCTGTCTATCCACCTGTCCACAAATGAAATAAAGTAATGTATAACAAATGTGCAATAAGGTCTTAAACAGCATTCTAATATGTGATTTTACAGGATATCTAACTTATCATGGTCTGAGATTGGGTTTGCAAAGTACTTAACCACTCTGTGACTCTGTTTCCTCACCTGTAAAATTAATAGCTTGGATTTGATGACCTCCAAGACTCCTTCTAGCTCTAGACCTACAATCTAAGAAGTGTGGAGTCTTGAAGACAAAACTTATGGTCAAATCAAAGCTAAAAGGGGCAGCTGGATGGAGCAGTGGAGAGAGCACCAAGGCTAAAGGCAGGAAGTCCTCAAATTTGGCCTCAGATACTTACTACTGTGTTACCCTGGAAGAGTCACTTAATCTGTTTGCCTCAGTTTCCTCATCTGTAAAATAGGAATTACAATAGCACCTGCTTCCCAGGGTTGTTGGGCAGCTAGGTGGCACAGTGATAGAGTAACAGCCTTGGAGTCAGGATTGAAATCCACCCTTGGACACTAACCTAGCTGTGTGACCCTGGGCAAGTCACTTAATCCTGTTTGCCTCAGTTTCCTCATCTGTAAAAATGAGTTGGAAAAGGAAATGGCCAACTACTGTAGTATCTTTGCCAAGAAAACCCCAAATGGGGTCACAAAGAGTCAGATACAACTGAAAAATGATTGCAAATACAGGGTAGTTGCAAAGAACAAATGAAACAATAACTGTGAAGTGCTTAGCATGGTGCCTGGCACATAGTAAGCACAATATAAAATAAATATTGGTTACTATTATTATTATGTTGTTGCTTCATGAAAGAAAGGCATATCCATGGTGATTTTTCTTTATTACTTTCCCTCTGATATACCCTATGGTGTCAATTTCTTTTTATTTCTTCCTCCCTTCTCTTAGAAAATGGAGAAGCTTGGCCTCAGTCTCAACCATGATACACAGGGCATCATCACAAGAGAGCTTTACACGAAAGCCCTAGATTTATTTCAAATACTGCTTTACATTCCATTCAACTTAAAATTCTGCCTTCAGTTTGTGAAGAAGAACAAAAGAATTTTCCTTGCTCCAAGGCAAGGCAAGACATGACAGGAGCTGGCTAACATCAACTAGGCGAGCCTGATTTTGCAAGAAGTGCTCATAAGAGTGATTCTTCTGATTCATTACGGCAGCCAAGGACATTCTGAACCAAAGATACACCCTTTTAGTTCTTGTTCTTCCTGACCCCTTAAAAATAAATAGAACAACAAAACAACCTGACTTTTTACATTTGCTCTGCTTGAGACCAAAGGTAAAGAATATGAGACCTGCAAACAAAGAAATCCTCTACTAAAATGAAATAGCATCTCCACATATGATGGCTTATCCTTATATTTCTGAGACTTTTAAATTACTGGACAATTTGAAACACTGGCTTGCTAGAATACTGTTTTCGTTACTTAAGAGAAATTTTAGAATATAGTAGAACCGCCAGACATGTAATCAAGGAGAAAAAAATAGAACTCTATTTTTATTTTTAAAAGTGAAGGAGAAAGGGGTGAGAGGAGAGGAAAACTGGCTATTTTATTGATTTATTCCAGGATTTTTTTATTTTACTTTTACTAAGTATTTTCTATTGCTAAGAATTCATTTACCAAATCCAAGTTGAGAACAGGAAATTATTACAGATTTTTAAAAGTCTATTCCCTTCAAGATTTTTGTACTTGGTCTTTCACCTACAAAAACATACATACAATTTCAAATAAGCAAAACATTTATTACACAGATAATATACAAACTAATCAATATATTTTCCATCAAAATATGCTTTAATGAAGCAATAAAGACCTGTACAAGATTTCAGAAACTGCAGAGTGGACAAACAGCAGCTGTAATGCCCCATCTCCAACAGACACACCTAGGCTTAGAGCAGTCCTATCATCAAGGCAGGACTGTGTCTTCTCAGCATTTATTTCAGGAATACATAGTCAGTTCCAGCCATTCTTGAATATTTACTTGAACTACTCCATCTCGATCTCCATCTAGTGACTTGAAGGCACGAAACATAGCATCTAGACGTACCAGGCAGCTAATGAAGTTGTTAAAATCCATGCTTCCGTCTTCTTCAGTATATCTAAGGACAATCATTTGGTAAAGTTGCTCATTTAGCTGGAAGCCTGCTGCCTGAATAGCTTCCTTTAGCTGCATTCTCCCAAGAGAAGTGGCATGCTCGGTGTTATACTCCTTGTAAACACATTGCCATTTCTTGATGTTGTTCCACAGGTACTTAAATTCCTCAAATCCTAGTTTTCCTGTTGCATCACTATCCATGACAGCTACAATGCTCCGGCAAGTGTCAAGGCTAAAGCCTTCAGAATTCAGTTCTTTGTGCTTGGAAATAATCTTGTTGAGAATGTTCATCAAGTCAGTGGCACTCACTTCCATGTCATCTCCAGCCAGCTGATAAAAGGTTTTACGAAATTGTCTAACTTCATCACTTTCACTGGCTTCAACATTTGCAAAGTGCTGGTAAGGGGGTGGTGGTTCCGGTGTATACTTAGCAGCTGCAGCCTCACTGATGAAGTTTACAATTCCTCCAACAATACCTCCAATATTTCCTCCTCCTCTTTGCCCTGCTCCACCAAAGAGGCCTCCAAGTGCTTCTCCAAGACCTCCTTTATCTGCCCCTTCCAGAAATGCCTTTGCAAGAAACATTCCGGCAAAGTAAGAAGAAAGTCTCAGAAGTTTCCGAGAGGAGACAAAAGCTGTAATGGAGTTTGAGCAGCACATGTAGAAAAACTAGTTCATCTGTACTTGCTTAGACTGAACCACACCCATTTATGTCTCATCCAGCCCTTGGGCTTAAGCTGCCTGAATTCCATGAGATCCTGGCACCTCCCCCACTTTGTAAGGGTTCTAATAACAAACTTTTCCACCACTTCAGTGAAATCATGAAAACCACATCAATTTTTCATTACTCTAACAAGAGTAATATGCAACTGGGAAGAAGTGTACTTTTATATGTTGTGTAATTCTCCCTATAGCACCCTCTTGATAACTTGAATACTTTTGCTAGGGGGAAATGTGAGACAATGGGAACAGGTTAGCTCAGAAGTCAGGGGATTTTTTTCCATTATAATTATTTTACTGAACATAGAATTCTAAAATACTAGCGATTAGAAAAGTCACCTAATTTATCTCCTTTTTTCTTGACTGAACAAAGGTCAGTTGACCTTCTATTCAGAAGCCTGGGTCTAACACATTTTATACTTTTCAAAGTGAAAGGGGAAAACAGTGACCTGAGAAGCAAGACAATCTGCCTATGTCTGCCAATGTCTGCCATCATGAAAACATGTCAGTTCTGCTTTAAGAATGGCTCTTGACACTGAGAAGAATTCAAATTGACCTATCATTCCAAGCAAAAGAATTACTGTTTGAAAAGAGAGACATCCAAGTGATTCCTCTTCCCCAAATACCTGCATTCCTAAGTGGAATTTTGGTGCTGGGCCAGCTGACTTCTCTAGGCTTCAATAGTATGATGATGCCAAGATTAAGAAGAAAGAATTAAAAGTTTATAATCCAAAGCAATCTAATTCTCCTGAGCTCTGTTTCCTACAATTGTATACAGTCATCATTGGTCCGTACTGTCTCATTTTTAGATTAATTCCACATTGTCCCTACCTTTGGATGGTCTTCCTAGGCAGTGAAAGATGAATCTAAGGAATAAAATGATGTCTTAGAGACAACCACTGGATTTAGTGCATCTGGTTAATTCCTTATCTATATACCTCACACCCAGTGCTACTGTTGCACTGAATGTTTGGTTTTATTTCTCTTTTATACAATGGTATACTTTGGGATATCAAGACTAAAATGTCTTTCTTAGACACCAGAAAAAAAATGATGGTCATTTTTTAAAGAATCACAAGAGCTAGACCTCAGTCAGATTTGTAGTACTTCACACAATTCATAGTCCTATTTTTAAATATTTCTAGGAAGGGATATTACATATGATCTCCTGATTAAGCTCAATTCTCAGCACCTTTTAGGTTGTTCTTCCTTTTATCTACCTAAAATATTCCTTTTCTTTTCTTTTTTTCTTTTTGCAATGCAATTGGAGTTATGTGACTTGCAGGGTCATACAGCTAATAAGTATCAAGTGTCTGAGGCCAGACTTAAACTCTGGTGCTCCTGACTCCAGGGCTGGTGCTCTATCTACTGTGCCACTTAGCTGCCTGCCCCCTTTTATTAATAATTTATTTTAAATTTAAATACTAAAACTTAAATACATGAAAGAAAAGAAGAAGAAGCATTGCCATGTGGACAGCAGACCATAAGAGAGAATTCAAAATATATAGCAATAAATTTCCACTTCAAGAAAGCCTACATAATAAATAGTACAGATGTTCAGAGCTGTCCATTTTTTCTTTGCTTCCTTGTAAGTTTTCTTTTGTTTTCTGCTGTGCACTTTCTACTTTGTTCTTTTTTTCCCCGTCTCCCTCCCCAAGAAGACTACAATTAAGCATGAACCTAGATAGATAAAGATACAGATATAGATATAGAGACAGACAAACATGCACACATATACATATATATATAATATATTTACATACATATACATATTCTTAGATATATATATATATATAATTATGCTCATATGTAGACATACACATTCACATGCATCTACAGAAGACAGTATTGGTTTGTCCTCTGTTTCTCTGAGGGTGAATAACATCACTGATAAATCCAAGTCTTTCCATATTTTTCTATATCTAAAGTATGTTTTACTGCAATTAGGTTAATTTGTTCTCATTTGGCCTCCGTAATCATAATTTTCCAAGTACTCTGCTCTCCTGAAAGTGCCCACAGCTGACAAGGTCGTCACCCCTCTGTTACTTCACTCACCAGGTGAGTACTAGCTCCTTCTCCCCTACAGCTGCAGCCCAGCCCAGGACATGTCTGGTCAGCACAGCTGTGCTTGGTGATCCTCAAAGTGAAAAGTCCTTCAATATTCTCCTATTAAGCCATCAGACCCACCCATTGTCCTTAAGAAGAAAATTTCTAAGACTGAGACTGCTTCCCAAGCCTGGTTGCCCCTAGGGCTTATTGTTTGTTGATTCTAAAGAGTTGGCCTGGAGGAAATTGCACTTCACTCAGGCTGGACCTCTGCCTCTAGAAGTCTTTCCTGGGCTCTTCTTAGGTTGTCTTCAGAGAACTGCTTTACCCTGATTTTTCTTTATTTCTGCTGCCCTACATTCCATCAGAGGCAATGTTCTGTCTTTTTTCTGTGGAGGAAATTTTGAGAGCCAAAAGATTTCTGATTTACTCTACCACCTTCCACGAATCTTCTACATTCACTTCTTTTTTTTTAAATTGAAAACTGTAGCTCCATTGAACCAGACTTTATTTATTTATTTATTTTGCTAGATGTAGGCAGCAATGGTAATATTGTTAGCAAGGCCAGTTGGGTAAATATTTTTTTTCTCACCACAATAGAGCCCATATCTTTTTTACACTGTTTAATTAGGAGTTTGAATGAAGTCTCTTTTTTTCCCTGTTGTTTCATTAGTAGGTACTCTGAATTGCCACAGTCACAGAATGTCCATGTCTGAAAGAGAGAGGTGGCCAATCTTGTTCAAAGTGCCAAAGAATCTCTACAATCCTTTTGAAATGATGAAGCCCATTATATTATTGGGTTGAAAGGGGTGGGAAAAATGAAATGAGGGTAGGGATTCTCCCTCAGAAACTTTTTCCAGACCTAGACCATGAGGACCTAGCATTTCCCCAATTACCTGCTCCTAGAGAAAGGCCAAGAAGAACAAAAAGATGCAGGGACTTTCATAAAATGCCTGGCCACCATGAGTGTTCTCCTTTGGTCTCACTCAAGGAAAGGTAGAGATTTTCAATCAGTCTGAGTTAAGAAAACTTCTACTTCAGTAGTAACCATAAAGGCCTTGGCTTCCCACTCTTCCTCCCAGAAGAAGAGTGGAGAAAGAGATAGATGAATCTTTTATAGAGCTTGTCCAGTACTGCTAATGGTAACCAAACTACCTCAGAATTTCTGAAGCATAATTGCCTGCCAGAAAGCATAGAAATGCAAAGTAGATTGAGTCAAAGAAACTTCTTCCAGCTCCATGGTTCATTCTAGTCCTGTGGGGAGAAAATTGGAGAAGGGAAGGAGACTTCTGGGATGGAGAAGCTGATGTCCAAATCTCTGGGTTCTTATTCTCTGCAGTCTTAGACCAGGAAAGTTGGAGCTGGGGTTTTCTGAAGACGATAAGATCATTACAGTCCTGTTGCCTTGAAGCTAGTTGGAGAGGAAAACCCAACTCAAGAGAAAAAACAGTGACTCATTCAAGATAACACATGCTCAAGGGCTAATTTATAATATGAAAAAGAATGAAAATGCTGTAGGAGTTCAGATATAGCAGAGGGGTTTGACTTTATGACAGGAGAGAGAAAAAGAAAGGGGGGTGGGATGTATATTGGTTCAGTCCATCTTTGCCCCGAGAAGCTGGCAGTTACACAAGGTCGAGGCAAGTGACCTTCTCAGAAAAGCCATAGCAGAGACACCATCAGATCACTTATGCAGCTGCTGCCAGGCCTGCTGAGCTGCAGAACTCACAGAGGAACAGTGGCAGGAAGGGCCTGATGGCATATGGGGCCAGGTGCCTCAGAATTCCAAAGATGAAAGGTAGATAAATAAGCAGGCCACAGAACCCCACCTTGGTATCCTACAGCTCTCCACTATCACTTTTAAAGTGGTGTGAGATAAATCACACATAAAGCAACCTACTTTTTGTAATTTAAAAATTCAAATGTTAACCTATACTGGGTAGAAATTACCACAGGCACAGCTCTTACCTTTTTTTTTCCTGACGAGCCCATCAATAACTGCTTGTGTAATAGGCCTGGGAAAGTTCTCTGTTACTCATTGATAATAGATCCTTAAAAACCAAGGTTGGGAGGGCAGGTATATCTGGTATATAAATTAATCCCAATAGGAAAGATATTTATTCTAAAACATAAACTATTGACAGTGTAACAGAATAATATTTCCATCTTTATCAGATACTTCTCTTCTTACTACAAATATACTAGTATTAAAAAAAAAACTTTTCTTGACTACATGATCCCTTCAAGCTACAACTGGTTGCTGAAAGAACTGGCAGATTTAATTGCTAAGCCACTATCAGATATTTGGAAGATCACAGAAAAGAGAAGGGCTACTAACATCTTGATTTTTTTAAAAGGGAATAGAACTGAGTCTGCACAGACTATAAGTCAATTAATTTGACTTGGATTCCTGGAAAAATTCTAGGACAGATGATTGAAGAGATGGCTGAACATTTGAAGAGGGATCTATTGATCATAAAGAGGCAAGAGGTAAGAGTAGATCATACCACACTAAACTTCCTTTTATTTTTTTGTGGGGGATGGAGGTGGCGCAGAGAGACAGAATCACTAAACTAGTAGACAAAGGGCATGCTGTGGTCCTAGTTTAGCTAGACATTAGCAAAACTTCTGATAAAAGTATTTCATATTATTCTTGTGGAGAAGATGGAGAGATATGGATTAGATGATAGTACAATTAGATGGTTTCAGAGCTGGTTTGGCTGGTTGAACAGCTGCAATGAAAGAGCAGTTCGTAAATGGTTCTATGCTAATGTGGAAGTAACTCTCCAGTGGAGTGCTTCGAGGAAGCCATGTGACTGTGTGCTGCTTGATATTTTTATCAAAGACTTGGATAAAATCAAGGATGGCATGCTCATCAAATTCTTAGACAGCACAAAACTCAGAGAGAGAGCTAATACACTGGATGACAGAATCAGGATCCAAAAAAAGATCTTGACAGGTTAGAGCATTGTCCTGAATCTGGTAAAATGAAACTCAATAGAGAATAAATGTAAAGTCTTAAATGTGGTAGCAAAAAATTAACTTCATAAATACATGATGTCAGAGGCATGATTACATAGTTACATAGCTTTGGAACAATTCTATGTAAGGTTCATTCGTGGCACACAGCAAATCGTAGCTTTTCTCTGCTAAGGAACAACGCCAATTATGCCACATCTTTTTTTTTATACTTTTGAACATCTATTTTTTTAAAACCTTGAGTTCCAAATTCTCTCCCCTCTTCCCTTCCCATCCATCCTACCTAAGAAGTCAAGCAATTCAACATGGGCCACATGCGTATCATTATGTATAACCCTTCCACAATACTCATGTTGTGAAAGACTAACTATATTTTGCTTCTTCCTAACCTATCCCGCTTTATTGAATTTTCTCCCTTGACCCTGTCTCTTTTCAAAAGTGTTTGTTTTTGATTATCTTCATCCCCATCTGCCCTCCCTTCCATCATCCCCCCTTTTTGATCTTCTTCTTCCTTCTTTCCTGTGTGGTAAGATATACAACTGAGAATGTATGGCATTCC
>CM053625.1:114129968-114147360 GCA_028646595.1 Phalanger gymnotis | reverse complement strand
GCTCGTCTCCTGGTCTGGTAGGTCCGCATCTGGTCTGTTCGTGCCGTGCGCTGGGCTCTGCTTGGCTCAGCTCTGCTCCCCTCAGCTGGGGGCTGGGAGCTCCATGTGGGACAGACCTTACCCAGAGACCATCCAGGCTGTCCTGGGCTGGAGCCCTGCTTCCCTCTGCCACTTTGTGGGTTCTGCAGCTCAAGAATTGGTTCAGAGCCATTTTTTTATAGGTTTTTGGAGGGACTTGGTGGGGAGCTCACTCCAGTCACTGCTTCCCAGCCGCCATCTTGGCTCCGCCCCCTCCAATTATGCCACATCTAGCACAGGTTTTGTGTAAAAAATCACTTCTTACCTACAGAAACTAAATGGGACTGAAATTAGGATTAATTATTTCTGCATAAGTCACTAGCTGTTACAATACAGATTTCAGATGAATGGGTAACCTACAATAAGAAAGATTTCACAGTTCATTTCCTATCACCTATACTTCTAACAGGAAAGAGCAAGTAAGGAAGTTTATCATTACTGGCCCTCATACTTTACACTCTAACTGAAAACATGAACTGAGAAGATAGGAAGAACTAATGAGGAGTCACGGTCACACCAAATATTGGGAAAAGGTAATGTAAGACCTAACAAGAACTATAATTTGAAAAAACCAGATCTCTAAGACTGCTTAAAGTACATGCAAAATTTTGTGTCTGAGATTTTCCTATTTGCTATTTAAATCTGAAAAAGCAATAATGCTAAAAAGGACTCTATAGCTTTGAAAAAGTCAGAATTAGGGAAAAATTAGCAATTTAAAAATATTTTTCATTACAAAAATAGTGACTACTTATTAAAACGTTCCTAGACTTTTTTTGTCTATTACTACATAAAAGCATTAAACATAGTGGGTTTTTACTTTTTTCTACTCTCTAAACATCTAGAAAATTACCCTCTCATCTTCCTATGAGCACTATGAATCATTCTTTGGAAGTTGAATGAAATAATACGGGAAAGAAAAAGACGATAAAATATATATTGTACAGGAATTAGACTAAAGTTCAAGGTAATACTAAGTGCCAAGCACTGTGCTAAGCACTGGGGACACAAAGAAGGTAAAAACAAACAACAAAACAGCCCCTGACCTCAAGGACTTTACATTCAAATGAAAGAGACAAACATAAGCACAACTAGGCAAATACACACAGGTCTTCACAGATAAAGTCAATACACACATATAATGATGTTATAGGATCATATTATGAAAGTTATGTATGATATGATATATATGATTGTTTGAAAGAATACATGTAAGTAACATGTATTTGAGGTGAAGGAAAAGGTATAGAAGTGGTCCTATCTACCCCACATTAATCCCCAATCATACCTCACTTATTTATGTGATCTTCTAGATGTGTGTGAAATAAAGAGGCAATGCAAATCAAGATCAAAAAGTAAGAAAGTGAAGAAAAAAAGCTTTTAGGAATGGTTTGTATCTATTCAGAAATGGAGCATTAGAATTATAGTAGTCAAGAAAATAATTCTGCCCTTTGATTTCCCTCTTCCCACTACTTCTAAGCACCAACCTAACCTGCCATGTTACTCTGAAAAGAAAAGTGCAGTTACTAAACTCTTCCTATCTTTATCCCATCAAACTTTTCCAAAGTCATTCCATAACTGATTAAGTGAAGGAATTATCATGCAGGTGGGTGTGTGTACAGAGTGTGTCAACATCTCTTAATTGAGCTATACAGCCCTTCAAAACAAAGCAAACTTCACATGTACAAACATGCAGGTCTATTAAAAACAAGCCAAGTGAGTCACTCATGCCCCTTCAGAAAATGTTTCCTCTACTTGCCATAACAGCTTAGCTAGAGTAAACTGCTTCAGCTCTGACTCAAGGCAATCTCTGGCTAGTTCTTACTATACACACTTGAATCAAGAAAATCCATGGTTAAAAAATACACATTAGTAGATTGAAGCAGTCCATGCAGAAAGGTGAATGGCTAAATTGGTTATGATGACTCACCAACCTTCTCATCCCTAGAGGCAGCTGTCTTTCTCTAGATCAGAGGGAGGCAACCTGGCTGACCAGAACTTTGTATTGTCATAGCTCAGGCAGCACCTAACATATGAACAAAAAGACTTCAGTCTTCAAAATATTCAAATTAACACTTCATTAAAAAGTAACTTAAAAAAGATTATTTGAATTCCTCATAATGACATGTGTCATGGCATTAATGGAACTGATAAACAGACCTATCAATCCCCAGAAGGAAAGGACTAACTAGTACAGCATGTAATTAATAGCCAGGAGCATCACCTGAAGTACAGGGTGAATGCTTTTTTTCAGTTTTTATTATTAATCTTTTTGGCAAACGTCTTTAAAATCACGTGTAAACTTCCATTTTGTTCCCTTCCCAAGTACCTTTCCTGTTTCCTCTTCTTACTGTTTTTGCTCTAAAATATTCCTTCCTCTCAACAGGCTTTAGTTTACAGAAGTGAGGTAGGTTTCTTGAGCTATGCTGTGGAAGGTGTTATATAAATTCCAGGCCCTAATAATGTGAAAGGATGGCTAAAACACAAATGAAAAGTCATTTATCGTTCTCTAACCTACCTCTGCAAGCATTTTTTTGTGTACATCTATTTTGTTGACCTGTATTGTACTATATATTAAAATAATCTTAATCAAAAGATGACAAGAAACTGAATTATTCCACATTCAGTTACTCTGTATTACTGTATTACAATCTTTTGTTGCCCTTAATATTTATTATTAATTACATTAATTAATTGAAAGATGACAAGAAATTGCACTATCCTCCATTATTTCACTTTGTATCACAGTCAAGCATGGCATAGTGCCGGGGAGTGTGGAAAGAATGGTGGATTTGAAGTCAGAGAATCTAAGTTCAAATCCTAATTCTTCCACTAACAACCTGTATGTCCTTGGGTAAGTCACTTAATCTTTTTAAGCCTTAGTTTCTTCCTCTGATCTGTAAATGACAGGATTGGATTAGATAGCCTTTAAGGTTCTTTTCATTTTTAAATCTGTAATGCTAAAGGATCAGTTCCAATATTCCATTTGAGAGAAAAGTTGCTGAGCAGCTTTTTAAATAATAAGCACAATTATGTCATTCATGTCATCATATAGCAGTCCTAAATGCATTAACATATATCTAGATGTAAAATAAAACATAAAAAAACAAAATTCTGTGATTCTTTAAATTACTCTGATCATTTTCTGGTTTCTGTTACAAAGCTACATTTTACAAAGCATTTCTCTGCCCCTAATAAAGATACCAAAATCTTCAAGGAACACTTTTTTTTTTAAAGGAAGCCTCTTGATAATGCAATTTTGCAATCACGGTTAACTTATAAGTACAAAATCAACTACCCATAGCTTCCCTTTCCCTTTATTTTATGAGTTTAAATAATCAAATCTAATGCTAATTAGACTTAACATGTCTCTTATAAAAGGAGACATGAAAATAGAAATTGCTTTGTCCCCACACTTTTTCATGAAAGGATTTTCAGCATTCCATGAGCCTCCAGAATAAAGACACCCAGTCACACATACATAAAAATAATACCTGTATGAATCAATATCCATATATATCATAGTTTTGACAGATGTGACCATTGTTGCCAATATCATGAAAAAAATTCTCAATTCCATGTCACTACTTTATACTAAAAGGAATCTTTCTTTTTCAAATCTATCTTAATATATCTCTTTTTAAATGACTTAAAATTATGATGAATGTACTTCAGAACTTTAAATAAAAAATTCTAACCAGAGAAATGTACTGCAGTTTCATAAAGTTCAATATTAAAAATTTTAAACTATTTTCCCAGTCTTATGATTTATAATATTAACCTAAAGAGTTTCCATGACACTTTGTTTCTACAATTCAGAAATTTAGAAAGAAAAAACCTTTACCATGTAAACAATCCTAAAAGATAACAAAATTCAGATTATATATAATGTCTACTATTGGATCCAGAAAACTGATGGTGAAATATTCCTCAATTTGGATTGTTGCCATCTTGCCCGTCACAGTGGCTGTGCTAAACTGATTTTCTTTCATATAAGTGATTTTAAGGGTGAGGAGTTGGGAGAAAATGCTGACAGTGTTATGAAAAACGAAAAGTATCAATAATGCAATTAAAAAAATAAAAATCATTAATAATTTTGGAAAAAATTAAACATACCCTGTCAAAGAGTGCAAAAAGCTGTCTCAGTACATCTGAAACCGGCAGTTTTAAATACTCGGCAAACTCTTCAATTCCAATTCTTCCTCCTTTTGTGGCTGTTGCAATAGCAGCATATTCATCCAAATGTTTGTGAATGCTTTCCCAGTCTAATCTAAAAAAGAAAAGGTATAGAAACAATTGAGGGAAAAATTAAATAACTGAGGAGTAGGCAAAAAGTCATCAGAAAGATTAAGTACAAATATAAATCATACATCTAACTTACATATAATATGTTTAAAAGGTTGAACTGAAATATAATCATTTTAATTTATGTAAAAAGATATTAGTACAAGTAACAGTCCTTTGTACTAGTACTTTGAAAGGAGAAAAAAAAATGGAGATGAATCAGTTACTGTGGAGAGAGATAACATGAAGGAAGTAAAATTAAATCCATATATCGGCTGCTTAGTAAGTTAACATTACTTTTCTGAGTGTCATACCCAGTGCAGCTGAGGAGTATGCACAGAGTAAATGCACAAAAACCAAATAAGATATAGTCCCTGTCCTCAAAGACCTTACAATTTATTTAGGGATATAGAGCTTCCACAAATAAAATGTCACTTAGCAAAGCAAAACCTGGTAACCAACAAATTCATTAGGCGTTATCTAGTTTCCTCAAGTTATGGATAAAAATTTCAATATTAGAATTAATAAAAATGAGAATAAAACAATACCAAACATACTGTGCATTACATAACAAATCCAGATTTTTTTTTGCCTTGAAGGAATGAAAAAATGAATTAGCATGTTTCTTCTGTATCTGATTTCTCTACCTGATCTTTCTAAAGCTACAGAAACATTGCGAATGTCAACATGAAAACAATCAGCCAAATAATTTTATTTCTCATATGGGAAAAATACCATATTTGCTGTAACAGTTATCATCAGTATATTAAATTCTAATATTGAACTTTTATATTATAATCAATTGTGGAGCTCCTTTCTAGAGGTGATGCCAGTTCTTGTATAAATTAAACTAGGTTTTTTGTTTTATTTTTTTCAGGAGACTGGAAACCCCACAAACCCACAATAGCCACTTGCCAGCTAAGTGGCACAGTGGATAGAGTGCCAGGCCGGAAGTCAGGAAGACTTATTTTTGTAAGTTCAAATCCAGTCTCAGACACTTACTAGCTGTGTAACCCTGGACAAGTCACTTGACCCTGTTTGCCTCAGTTCCGCATCTGTAAAATGAGCTGCAGAAGGAAATGGCAAACCACTCCAATATTTTTGCAAAAAAAAAAAAAAAAAAAAAGAACCCAAATGGGGTAACAAAGAGTTTGAAATGACTGAAACAAATGAACGAAATGATGGCCACTACACACAGTATAAACCATAACAAAGCGGGGATCCAGCAGTTACATCTCTCAAACTAAATGGTTCAGGTAGAAGCTCTAAATGACTTAGATTTTTTGTCCGTACTAACATGTCTTCCATCTTCTTTTGGGCTGTAAGACTCAAAGAAATAGATTATCTTTGGACTTGTTACACAGATGTTTTATAGCAAGTATATAAAAAGGAAGTGGTTGTCAGAATACAATACGGTAGGATAGAAAGAATCTGGGAGTCAGCAAACTTGAGTGCTAGCCATGGCTTTGCCATTAACTCAAAGGGTGACCTTATGCGAATTGCTATAGGATCATATGCTAGAGGAGTCTCATCCGGAATATGAGGAGCTAGACTCAATAAGGAGCAGCTATGTGGTGCAGAGGATAGGGTTGGACCTGGAGTCAGGAAGACTCATCTTCCTGAGTTCAAATCTGGCCTCAGATACTTCCTAGCTGTGTGACCCTGGGCAAGTCACTTAAGCCTGTCTGCCTCAGTTTCCTCATCTATAAAATGAGCTGGAGAAGGAAATGGCAAACATTATAGTATCTTTTCCAAGAAAACTCCAAATGAGGTCCTGAAGAGCCAGACACTACTGAAATGACACAAGACTAAATGATCCTGTAAGATTTCTGATTATCATGAATCATTTAATGTTAAAACAAGTCAACAAGTTCTGTAGGACTATGGTAGCATCTTAATACATTCTCCTGCACATATGATGATAATACTACTGATCCATCATTAGAAATATATACATATGCCATGAAATTATCTCCAACAGTAAGAATGTGTTTGTGTTTATGGAGACATACTATTTTTAGATTCCTTTTGTGACCACAAGTGTTAGATGAGTAATTACAGAAGAGAAAAGGTAGATGATATATTAGGGATAAAATCTATAAACTTGGCTTCACTAGGTCAATGTAAGTCAACTTTGGAACTCTAAATATGAATATTGAATAACTGAAAGAGAATTCTTCAGTACATTAATAGAAACATAAGCTATGAAAACATAGTATTCAACTCAAAATATGTACTTACTTCAATTTCTGGCTAATTTTAGTAAATTCCACCAAACCAGCTTCCATAGGCAACGTCAGTTGTCCAGCTGAAATCATCAGTCTGCAATCTTCATAGGTATGGTCTGTAACAGGCACTCCCAAAGCACTAAAAAAAATGTTAAACATTGATTTTCAAATAGTTTTTAAAATGATGATTGTTCATTAGGCTTGGTTTGATATGGCAATAACAAGGAATGGAAGTACTTACTATTATTCATAATTATAACTATGGCTTTTTTTCCTGCCAAACAGCTCAATTGTTACTACTTAATCATTGAACTTCCTTTTTTATTGATTTAATCTCCACATGGTTGTGTCTATGTAACTCAGATTTTTTTTAAGCACAAGTGATTGAAACATAAAACTGGAAATCAAGAGTGTGAGCTATGCGTCATCACAGCTCTAATATTTACTAGCAGAATGACTCTGGGAAAGTCACTTAATCCTTCAGGATTTTAGATTGCTCATCTGTAGAACAAGAATAATAATATCTGCTCTTGCTATTTCAGAGGATTATTTTGAAGATCAAGTAATGAAATGTAGTAATGGATTTATCTCAATTATGGAAGCGAAATGATTTTTTTTACCTATTCAATGAATAGAAGGAATTATTAAGAATATTGACCAAAATGGTATTTAAACATTTTGTAAAGCAAAAAATTTATTTAAAAAATAAAGGACTAGTGGAAACACTGATGTAGGCTTATAACAGCTTGGCATTTAAAATATATGAGGAACTTTATTAGTAATAATCATTGAAAAAGGTTCAATCTTTGTAATAGTAAAAAGATAGGTACAAACAGCAACTTTCATACTCTCCTGCCCCTCCCATTCATTAAATACCCTCTGCCCAACAAAAGTGGTGAGAATAATGGAAAGCAACAAAACTCAATGCTAACTGGTTGTGGAGAAAAAAAGGTATGCTCAATCATTGCTGATGAAAACTCACAGACCTGTAGATTCTTTCTGGAGAGTAGTTTAGCAATATGCGATAAAAGTTATAAAAATACTTAAAATCTTTGACTCAATAATTCCATTATTGGGAATGTAAAACAGGAAAATAACAAAGGAAAATAATTATCTTTTCAAAGATTTTCATGACATCCTTATTTGTAATACAAATGAATAAATAAATTTGCAATTAGTAATTACAAAAAAAGGGAAGAAATCTAAAATCCAGCAAAAGGGAAATGGTTAAATATGCTATGGTACACTAATGTAATGGAATACTTCAATTAATATTAGAAATATAAAAAAAATCTTGCAAGATTTTTATAAAATAATATAATAAAGAAGAAGCAGAGGAGAAGAATATACAGTAATTATAACAAAATTATAATAAAAAGTAGATGAGGTTTGGACAAAGATTTGTAATGACTGAAAAGTTATATTATGGAATAGATTTTTATTTAGGTTCAGACACTTTTATGTAACTAGTGTAGAAAACTCCTAGGTAGGAAATACTCTACCGAAAGAGGACAGTATCTCTCTTAGAGACCTGTCTGGGACTACTACTGAAAGGTAAAGTGACTTGCCCAGAGTCACAGTCAATATATCTTAATCAGATCAGATACATTGACTCAGATCTTTCTTACTCTGACATTGGTTCTCTAACCCACTATGCCATACTGCCTCTCACAACGAAATCAATTAATTTAAAAAGTTTTTTTTAAAGATGCTAAGTGAGTTAAATTAGTTATACTGATGTTTGTTAAGTTTTTAATACCTTACTCAATAACATTATTTAAAATTCAAATAGCATGAAAAAGTTTACAAATATAATACCATAAACAAATACCCTAGAAAAAGGATAATAAGTTGGAATGCCAAATTACCCTGAAATAAGAGAGGAGAAACCCTACTCTTTAAAAATATGGAGAGAAAAAAGAAATTTAAGGCATAATCTTGTACATCCTTAATAGAAATATGTGAAAGTCATTTTTATTATTTTTTTGTTTTAGCATGCTTATTTGATGTAGATTCAATTTTTTTCTTTATTTCTGAGCATATGAAGAGACAAGGAAGAAAAAAGAGAAAGTCATGAAAGAATGTTTGGAAGCACAGAACTAATGTATAAGTTATTGGGGTTTTTTTAAGTACAATTGCATATATATACTAGTCAACAAGGCTATTGTGATGTTTGCCAAATTATTCATACAATCTTCCTCCACCCTACTCCCCACGTCACATAGATATAATCTTTGCCAAAACAATGTCGCTATTATCTAGAGATTGACAAGTTATGGCTTAAGCCAGATAAAAAAAATCCCTCATTATTTCTTGCTTTTTTTTCTTTATTGTATAATAGCTACATCTAAGTTTTTTTTTCCTTTATTGATGTATTTTTACACCATAGTTACTGCTTTACATCCACACTTAACCAATTACCAATGAACTCTTTTGTAACAAAGAAAAAGCTAAGCAAAACTGATTGACCAAAAGACTTTATCTAACTGACTGCAATGGCCATATCCTGTATCCATAATCCATCTATCTAGAGAGGCGAGAGTTATATGTTTCACCATCTCTTCCCTGGGACCAAGATTAAGCACTGCAATTAATCCAAATTTGGCTTCCTTATAGAGCTGTTTGCCTTTACATTATTTGAATAGATATACAGATAGATGGATAGATAGATAGATAGATAGATAGACAGACAGACAGACAGACAGACAGACAGACAGACAGACAGACAGATAGATAGATAGATAGATAGATAGACAGACAGATATGTTTCTCCTGGTTCTTCTTTTTTTGTGTTGTATTAGCTCATCCAAGTCTTCCCACGTTATTCTGAACATAGCAAATTTGTTGTTTCTTCAGGCACCAAAAATATTCCATTATTTTCATATACCACAATTTATTAGGTCATTCCCTAATCAATATATACCCACTTTGCAGAAAGTAAAAAGTTTGTGTTCTTTTTCCTACCAGAAAAAGTACTATTATGACTATTTTGGTTTATGAAGAGCCATTATTTCTGTCTGACCTCTTTTTCTTAAAAAATATATATGCCAGAAGTGGGATTGTTGGAAAACTCAAAAGTTTTCTGGTGGTTGCACCAATGCACTGCTCCACTGAACATGAATTACCATACCATCTTCCTGTAGCCCTTCCAAAATTGACTCTTACCATCTTTTGCCTTTCTCTTATCAGAAATTTGGAACATTTTTTAATATGACTTGTTGGAAGTTTCCATTCCTTCTCTGGAAACCGTCCATGGTGTTTTACTCCTTTTCTATTAGATGTTGTTCTTATATAATTGCTCTGATTACCTTTATATCTGGATAGCAAACTTTTATCAAAGATATTTGTGCAAATGTTTTCCTCACTTTCTCTTCTTCTAAAGGAAGCTAAGTGGTACAGTAATTGGTGTTAGACTTGTCAGGAAGACTGCAGCTAAATGCTGCCTCAGACAATTAGTAACTTTATGACTCTCATCAAGACACTTAACTTCTCTCAGCCTCAGTTTCCTCATGTGTAAAATGGGGATAACATAGTACCTACAGGGGTGTTGTACAAATCAAATGAATTAACATGTAGAATGTATTGCAAACATTAAAGCTAGCTAATTATTATTTTTATTCTAACCATACTGATTTTGTTTATTCAAAAAGCTTTTTTTAATTGTATGTAATTGAAATTATCTATTCTTTTGGGATCACTTCTATTTATTTGCTTAAGAATTTGTCCCTTAACTATAGTTGTGAAAGGTACTTTCTAGCTTTCTCCTTTAATTTTTTTTTGTGATATTGTATCACTTAATTTAAATTTTGGACTTTCATTTTTTGCAAAAGAGACTCCTCAAGTCTCCTGTGCGCAGGGGAAAAAAATTGTTGGCAAGGACTTTCAAGGCCTTGAAATATTGTAGGGATGTATTCTTGTGTGGGATTTTCTTCTCTATTTAAAGTAGTATCCAGATAATTCAGCACCTGATTGAATGAGCAGAACTGAAATTATTCTAGTGGACATTTTAGGCTATGAAATAAGATCTAATGAGATAATAAACAGAAAGTGCTTTACAACTCTTAAAGCCCTATTTAAATGTTAGCTATTATTAGCTCTTTTTTAACTCAAAGGATACATTTGTTCCATATGATTGTCATTCCAATTGTTGAATTTATGACTGTTATCTCAGACTTTTATCTCTTTGGTTCTACAATTGATACTATTGTAACATTTACCCTGAGCTTCCAATAATGGAATGAATATACTCTCAGACTATCTACAGACATTGGTCTCAAATGACCACTGGACACATCATCTTGAAAAATAGCTCATCTGACGTCTAACCTATGCAGTGGTGTAATAGAGCCAACTCCTACTATCACATTTTCAGCATGAGCATTTACACCTCAGAAATTAGCAAAAGCTAAATATCAGGGCTTGATTTATTGTTTTATTGATTGTCTAGACTTGAGAAAGTGATAGATAAAATGTGAACAATGTAGATTAGTTAATTAATTAATGTAGACACACTTAAAAGTGTGACCTGCTTGCTTTTGTTTTTCTGTAGAGTTAGTTGTAAAACACTTATCGACACATCCCTGACACCACAGAACTATTATTGAAATTTTACAGGCTCTTGATGACACAGCCAAAGAGTTAGTATCACTGGGACACTGAAAGTGTGACAAAGACTGATGAGCATGCAGGGAAAATATAGGACGACTTATTTTAACCCACTCTATAGGCATAAAGGACCACCTGAGAAAAACACCATGTAAATGGAGGATGCCATTGATATTTTGCTTCCTATTTCAAATCCTTTAGTCCCAAAAGATTTAGAATTGAAAGAGATCTTTAAATTCTTCTAAAGCCCTGATCTTATAAATGAGAAAATGGAAGTCCAAAGAGCTAAAGTCATGTTGGTTGAAGATCAAAGCTGTCAATTGCATCCAGGTATTCAGATTCTAGATGCAACAAATGTTCTTTCACCTGCTGGCCTCAGGCTTTGCACGGACACTTACTTTGCCATGATGTTCCGGACATGACTGGCAAAAAGAACAGGATCATTTTTTTCTTCATCATTAGGAACATGAACAGGCATAAACTGAAAGATAAATTTCAGTAAGGAAAATTACAAAGGCTTAGAACCATTGTCAACAAGTGTCTTGTTGTATTACTGCTTCTCAGTCATCCCTGCTTATTTATTTCAGTCCAGTCTTTCCATTCCTTCCAGATGGAAACATCACTTTCATCATTTAACTTTCTTCTCTAACATTTCTTTTTCTCACATTCTATGCTTTCTACTAATTCATTCTGTAGATATTTACTGAGTGTGATCAGGGAATAAATATTGAATGAGAGGATTCAGGATGAAGTTTTAAAAAAAGAATAGGTTTAAAGAGTACAAGACCAGTTCCAAGGGATTATGTCTATGATATGGCTGTGCTAGTGAATGGATGATATGTTGTGGAGATGAGGGCGCTGTGCTGAAAAAATGGTAAAAGAAGTATCAATAAATCAGTGAGTATGCTTTAATAGAAAGAACAACAGAATGAGTCAGGAAACCTGCTTAAGTCTCAAGCAGAATATAAATGTGAGCCATTTTTATTTTGTTGAAGCCAATGTATAGAATGGCAACAGATGAGATAGAAAGGAAGACTGACTAGAGGCTAAAATATTTGAGGAAAATAAGGGAGTATCTATCTAGTAAGATGGCAGGCAGTGGTGATAAAGATGAGGGAAAGTCTGTGTAAATGGACAAGACAGACTTCTAAAGGAAAGATGCAGTTGAGATTAAAACCATTTTTTGAAGCAGGCATTCTTAACATATAGTCAATTAATTTATTTTTGTTTTCAATAGAATTAGTTTCTTTTGTAAGCCTGTATATTTTTTATTTTATGCACCTAAAACATTATTCTGAGGAGTACATAGACTTCACTAAACTGCCAAAGGGTAGAAAAAAGGCTAAAGAATTTCTAGTCTGGAGAGATATTGGGGAGCAAAGAATATGCTCACCCTTTCCCTTCTGGCTATGTGAGGAAAGGAGAATGGAAGAAGTGGCCTCTCTGGAAAAGGGCTAAAAGGAATTCATTGGTATAAGGGAAAAGATAGGCTTTATTTTTTTTTCATTTAAACTATCATTACCTTTACTTATATGGCTTTCTAGAGTCAGAGGACGAGAGAATCAGAAGGGGACTTAGAGAAAATATTTTCCAACCCCTTCATTTTATCAATGAGGAAATTGAGATCCAAAGAGCAGCCATAATTTGTGTAAGATCAAAGAGGTAGTTAATGGCAAATCCAGGACTACAAATCAGCTCTCTTGAATCTGCGTCCAATGATGTTTCCATTAAATCATAATGTCTCTCTGGTTTTTTGTGCAGATTTTACTGCCATACTGTTAGCATTTATATAGTGCTTTAAGATTTGCAAAGCATTTTACAAATAGTATCACATATGATCCTCACAACCATGAAAGGGAGATACTATTATTATCCCAATTTTACACATGAGGAAACTGAGGTAGATAGAGGTTATGTGACTTAACCTCAAGAAGGTGACACTCTAATCAGAGAGATGATCGATATATATATATATATATATACATACATACATACATACAAACATACATATATACACATATATGTATACATATGTGTGTGTTTGTATATATGTGTGCGTGCGTAGGTATATATATATATATATATATACACAATGTGCCACCATATGAGAAGGTGTAATACAGACCTTTTTTTCTGAAAGGGGGGAAAGGTTAGATTAATTACTCTTTTCTACTATTCTTTTAACTTAATAGAGACCCCAAGTTTCTTTTCAGTTCACATTTGTCTTTCTATAAATTAAGCCACTAGAGGTCTCCAAATCTCCCAAATAGCCAAAATAGTAATCAAACTGGCTTTTCTTTTTTAAAATATTTATTTATTTATTTAAATATTTATGTATTATATGTAAAAATATATATATATGTAAAGTATATGCAAAAACTGGCATTCATTTATTTAAAATTTGGAATTCGAAATTTTCTCCCTCCTTTTCATCCCTTAAGAAGAAAAGCAATATATTGATTATACATGTGAAGTCATGTAAAACATTTCTATGTTAACCATGTTACGAAAGAAAATACCCACATAAAAAGAAAAATAAAAAAATTGTTTTTAAAAGCATGTTCCAAGTATGCTCCAAACTCAGAGTTTTTCTGTTTTTTCCCTGAAGATGAATAATATTTTTCATCATGGGTCCTTTGGAATTGCCTTGGATTATTGTCTTGATCAGAGTAGCTAAGTCTTTCACAGTTGATCATCCTTACAGTATTGCTTTTACTGTGTACAATGTTCTCCTGGTCCTGCTCTCTTCACTTCAACACTTCAAATAAATATTTTTAAAAAACTACTGACATTTTCTTCTATCCTGAACTACTTGAATCTATCATAATTGCTCAGTAACGAAATCCAAGAAAACTACCTAAAATAGAATGTTAGTAACACTATAAAATTATACCAAAAAATTTAAACGAAGGATTGTATTTGCAAATGCTGGAATGACTAGTTATAATCAATGTTATAAATAAAATAGGTATATAATGTTCTATCTTATATGTACTCAGTCACACTTTGTACTAAAACACTGCCTAATAAAATGTTTAGTAAAATATTAATGTAATATAATTTAGTTGGGTCTCTATTTGCACAGATAATATTTGCCCATGTAACAATTTTAATAACCTTAATGTCAGTATGGCATTTTACTCTTGGAAAAAATTCCAAAGAGAATCCAAAGTAATAAAATGAATAATTTTATACTTAGAAATCTGAAGATTCCCAGCTACCTCGAATGAAGAAAATCAGTGGAAAATCTAATAAAAGGTCACTTCTTCCAGGGCTAATCCATAGGCCTTCTACATCACAAATCAGTGAAACATGCAAGTCAAGCTACTTAAACTGCTAATGATAATAGACTGGTGGTTTTCAAACATTTTGGTCACAGGACCCCCTTTACAATCTTAAAAATTGCTGAGGAAACTCCTGAAAACTTTTATTTATGTAGGTTATATCTATTGACATTTACCATAATAGACATTAAAATATCTTAATATTATTATGAAAATAGTTTTGATGTCATAGATCCACTGATATGGTCTCTAAGTACCCAGACTACACTTTGAGAACCCTGGTGTAGACATGTACTTTGAAAGGGAAAAGCAGAGAGGTATCATGGGAAGTGGGCCCTCATCAGCATCGTCTTTTGCCCTTTTCAACATAGTCATTTTTTCTCTGTGATTTCAGTATCTATTATTTTTGTCTGCTTTTTTCTCTGTATCTTATTTCTAACTTTTATTTTCAGGAATTTCAACAACAATGAAGATAGCCCACCTGACACCTGATCTTACATTTATTCCACTCCAAAGAACTTAGAAGTAGAGCTGAGATTAGTTTCAGGATAGTCAACGCTGACCCTCATCATTAAATTCAACATTTATTAAATAGCTATCATAGAGATAACTAGCCTTCAGTGAATAAAGCTTTGTCTCAGAGTACCAATTGCCTTGCTTTGAAGTCTTCCCACTTACCGATAAAACTGTGGAATCAAACCACCCTGGGCCACTCTCAGAGACACACACATAACCTTCCCTCATTGTGGTAACATTCTATGAGTCCCTCCTTGAACAAATTAATTAAAGAGCATTTATTAAATCATTACCATATGGAAAGTAATCTTGAATACAGATAGGGAAAAGTGCTAGTTCCTGCTCTTAAGGAGGTATACATACCCCTATGTGGATTAGGTTGTTCCCTACATCACCGCTATATACTCTTAACCCTCAAATATTTTTATCACTTATAACAGTCTTACTCTTTATAGCATTGATATTTAATACAAGCGAGATGCTGTTCTAAAGCACTGGAAATACAAAAACAGAAATCGAGAGCAGTCCCTGCCCTCAAGGAATTTACATTTTTCAGCATATGAAATATAACCAATGCCAATCCAATACTACCCAAACAGTATTAATTGTCTACTATGTGCTAAGTACAGTAGATACAAAAACAAAATGAAAAGAGCATCCCTCCCCTCAAAAAACCTATAATCTACAAGGGGAAGGGAATGCGCTAGGGAAGAGGAGAGAGTTACACAACATAACTTACACAGCATGCAAACAGAAATATATCCTGGGACATACTCTCAGAGAGGAAGCTGGAGATGGATGGTGATCCAGCAAAGTAGAGAGAGAAGGCAGTAGTAGATAAAGAATAAGGAGAGAATGTAACATGAAAACCCAGAAAGGAGAAAAGGGATCTCTGAAAAGGGGATGGTTGACAGTATCAAATCCTGCAGAGGTGAAAAAAAGAATAAGGACTTGAGAAAAGGTTCCTGAATTTAGCAATTGAGAGATCATTGGTAACCTTAGAGAGAACAATTTCAGTCAGGTGGCAGTGGGATGCAAGCCAAACAGCAAGGATTATTTAGTTGTTTAACTCACGTTTGACTTTTCATGACCCCACTGGGGATTTTCTAGGCAAAGTTACTGGAGTGGTTTGCCATTTCTTTCTCCAGCTTATATTACAAACAAAGAAACTGAGGCAAACAGGGTTAAGTGTCTTAACCAGGGTTACACAGCTAAATGTCTGAGGCCAAATCTAAACTCAGGAAGATAAGTCTTTCTGACTTCAGCCCAGCCCTCTATCCACTGTGCCACCTAGCTGCCCTGCAAGGGGTTGAGAAGTGAGTGGGAGATTAACTGGAAGGAAGAAATATACAGGTTTGTTTTTTCCTCTAGGAGTTTAGTGGTGAAAGGGAGCAAAGATATAAGATGCGAGATTAAGGGGGTATCAGGTCAGGTGAGGATTATTTAAGGATGAGGAAGACCTGGGGATGCATGTAGGAAGCACAGAAGGCACAAGGTACTAGGTACAGGGGTTACAAATAGAGAGAATGAAATAATCACTATTCCCAAGAAGCTTACTTTCTTTTTTATTTTTCTGGAGGGGAGAAGGCAGGGCAATTGGGATTAAGTGACTTGCCCAAGATTGCACTGCTAGTAAATGTGTCAAGTGCCTGAGGCTGGATTTGAACTCAGGTCCTCCTGACTCCAGGGCCAATGCTCTACTCACTGTGCCAATAGCTGCCCCCAAGAAGCTTACATTCTAATGAGGGAAGGCAATTATGTAAATAACATGTATTGTAGCTAGGTGGTGCAGGGGATAAAAAATGCTGTGCCTGAGGTCAGGAAGGCCTGAGTTCAACTTCTGCTTCAAATATTTCCTAGCTATGTGGTGCTGGGTGAGTCATTTAGCCTCTGTTTGCCTGAGTTTCCTCATCTGCAAAATGGCGGAAATAATAGCACCTAACTCCTAGAGCTGTTGTGAGATATATTTGTAAACAACTTAGCTTAGCTCAGTACCTGGAACATAATAGTCACTATATACATACATATATATATATATATATATATGTATATATATATATATATATAGGCTATTGTTATTATTATTAAGACAATGAATAAAAATAGTTAAATGTAAGGCAAACTCAGAAGAAAAGATGATTTTACATAAGAAATGGAATCCCTGAAAATTAGAATAGACCAAATAGAAATCAATGACTCCGAGTCAGTAAAAATTTTAAAACAAAATCAAAAGACAAAAATAGGTGAAAATGTAAGATATCTGATGTCACAAATAAAATGTTATAATTATAGAGAATTACTATTCAAAGATAAATAATTTAGTTATCTTTGGACTTGATGAAAACTATTTTTTAAAGCCTAGATACTATATTTCAAGAAATCATAAATTAAAACTGCCCA
>CM053625.1:114091281-114129468 GCA_028646595.1 Phalanger gymnotis | reverse complement strand
GGAGAGTCCATATTTTCTTCAACAGTCTTAATTTCAAGAGAAAAAAATAGGTACTTTTAACTAGGTCCTGCAACGGGATTGTATTTGTATCAGAACACACATCCCAATTTTTTGTTTGAAAAATATGATTACTATACATCTATGGGTACCATTTGGGTACCCTATAACTTGCTGATTTTATCATTGTTCAGTTGTTTCAGTTCTGTCTGACTCTTTGTGACCCCATCTGAGGTTTTCTTGGCAGAGATCCTAGAGTGGTTTACCATTTCCTTCTCCAGCTCATTTGACAGATGAGGAAACTGAGACAAACAGGGTTAAGTGACTTGCCCAAGGACACACAACTAATAAGTGTCTGAGGTTACATTGGAACTCATCTTCTGGAATCCAGGCCCCAAGCTCTATCTACTGTGCCACCTAACTACCCTTTACTGATTTTAGTGGGATATACAAGAAAATGGAGAAAATGAATATCATAACAAATAGAAGTTATGACTGAAGGGATGGTGAAACATTTGGCACTACTGAATTGCATGACAGTATGCATGAATACCTTATTACTGAAGGAAATATAAATGATTTTTTCCTCAACTAATTCTAAGCTATGAAGTCACTAATCCATTCTGTCATCATGTAGACAAAATTATTTGAGCTAAACACATGCTCACTCAGGGAACAAAATAGGACATACTGAGCATGTACCATTTAGAAACATTTGAAATAGAGATGTTCCTCCAGTAGCTTCCTGTCACCAAACATCAAACTGGCTCAGAACTCAATAACAATGAATTAAACATAAGAATTCTTTGTGAGAAAGAGAACACCAACAGAATGTTTTAAATTGCTATTTCATAATCAATTTAATAAGAGTGAAAACAATTTCAGCATTTCTTACATACTTCTTAAAGAACTGGTGATGTTTAACATTTTTTAAACAACGTTAATTTAGGAACAAAACTGAAATTTGGCATCTTCAGATATCCAACACAAATGCGGATTCACTACATCAAGTACTGATAATATTGTTATTTTTCTGGGCCAAAAAATTTGGAAGCAAGTTGTCACTGACTAGCCTGCTTCTAACAGACTGAATTCAAAACTCCAGCATTATCTGATCGCAGGAAATCTGATTAAGCCTCAAGCAATGGAAAAGTCTGAAACCAAAATGTTTTCACGTAAAACTAAACAAGTTGCAAACTGAACGAGGATGCTATTTCTTCAGAAATGACAAAAATCTTCAAAGATCATCATGATACTATGCAGAATCTGTATTTGGCATATCAGAACACAAGGGTTTATCTGATGTGCAATGCTACTTATCAGTTAGAAGATCCCAAGTTTCTGACATAAAACCTTTACAAGAAATGACAAGAACAGCTTCCTGAACTAAAAGACCTGTTTTCCCTTCACTAATGATTGATATATCTCGATCTAAATATATTAGTAGTAAAATACACAACTTACAATGTATACCCCTGCCATGTCCAGGTCACAGTATCCTAAAACAAAAAGAATACCTGGAATGTTAGTGGGGGATCAAGGCGGGAGAGACCAAATTATTTAGAACTAAATTCTTTATTATATTGTTTAAGAATGTTCAAATTTACAAATACATTAACAAGCTGGTGATTTTCATAAGGGTTATCTTCCATTTCTATATGGAAATAAATTATATTAAATTTTTTTCTATTTATGTTCAGAAGTGTTTGGCTTTTATTTGAAGGGAGCAAATAGGCAATTTTAGGGGTTATTAGACAACTTCATGTTGAAATTAAAAATTAAATTAGAAACAAATCTCAAAAAAATGACATTGAAAGAAAATACTGAGGAGGAATCCAGAGTAAAAGAATATGAAAATATAATAAATTCAAATCTATGATCAGGTGCTCACCTTACCAAATTTTATGGATTTTAATTAATGCCCCCTTTTTTCAAGGGACTAGAGGGGAAATAAAAGCTGGCTTCTGAACTGGAAGTGGGGTTTTTTTTTGCTTTTTTTTAAGTTAAGTAAAAGCTACCAAAGGCCTCCTGACCTCAGTAATGAGGATTAGGTACATCTTGCCCCCTTAAAAGAACAGAAATGTGCAAACACCTCTGATTTAAAAACAAAAAACAACAACAAAATTAATCCTAAGAGACAACAACATTCCCCTACATACTCCCCAACACCCCATTTCCAAATTCAAACGTGAGCCTATCACCCAAAGGAAATATTATTTTCCTTTCTAAAAACTTAAGTGTTGAAAAACATGACTAGACACACTGGTTCCATTTGTGGCAAATAACCACACAAATGTTAGGGAGGATCACAAAAATGTACTCTGAATGTTTAAAATGTTCGAAACATCTTCCATTAGTAATTACAGTGCTTACCAACTTATTTGGATATCTCAGAAGTATTGGCTGTACTGGAACCCCTGGAATGAAGGCTCCTAAAAACACAAAGAAATTTTGCAAATTTGGCTTTTATATGAATGAAAACTATTAAAACAAAGAAAAGGATACACTATTTAAACAGTAGAGAAGCAATGTGATATACCAGACAGAGGTCAGGTGATATACCAGTCAGAGACAGAAAGCTCCAGGTTCAAGGTCTGCCTCTGACACATTGCAAATGTGTGATCTTCACAGAAAAATCATTTAATCTCATCACTCCATTTATCTCTCTCAGACTCAGTAATAGGTCAGTGGCTTATCCACATTCTTAGGAAATCCTTTCTGTAGATGAAATCTCAGGGCTGGGCCCCATAGACAGGATAAATATCAGAGATTTTGATGAATGTTATGGTCTTATAAGGCAGCTAGATGACTCAGTGGATATACTGGGCTGAGTTTGGAAGACCTAAGTTCAAATCCAGCCTCAGACTTAGCTATGTGACCCTGGGCAAGTGAATTAACCTCTGTTTGCCTCAATCCACTGGAGAAGGAAATGGCAAACCACTTCAGTATCTTGGCCAAGAAAGCCCCATGGACAATATGGGCATGCTATGGTCCATGGGATTACAGAGTCAGACATGACTGAACAACAATATAGTCTTATAAAAACAAGTGAATATTTAGAAAGATTTTGGAGAACCTGGGGACATGTCAACTTGTTGGATTTTTTTTCATGTCGCTTCAAGTTTAGGAATTTATTTAGAGGGCAAAAACTCTAGGGAAACAACCTGTTGATGCCTGCTTGATCAATTTACAAGCCCAGATTCTGGTTCTATCCAATGGGAGAGATCTACAGTAATATAAGATCAGCAGGCTTGAGTTCTTAGACATAAAGAAATAATGCAATAAATTTTGTGCCTTTACGAAGCCTGAAAATTTTTTCTGTATATAAACATTCGGATAAACACCTAATAGCTATTTCATAAGGTTTTTTTTTTAATTAAATTCTTTTTTCAATCAACAAAAATCCTCTCATTCCTCTCCTCTCCCTGCCCTTCTAATTCTACCAAGAAAGGAAAAACCAAAACCTTTATTGAAAACATGTATAGTCAAGTGTAGCACCAATGCGATATTCACAGAGGCAGCTATGAATATGCCGCCAGTATAGTTCTGAATCACAAAATATAACACACTCTCCACATGGAAGATAAAACCAAAACATTTATTCAAACACCAGAAAGCCAAATCCATCTATAGCAACCAAGAAATCTACACACATTAGCAACGCAGAGTGCACCACCATCCCCAAGCCTTCCCTCTGTTAGGGCCTTCCCACAAACGAACACCCTGAAGAAAAATCTCTCTGTTCTCTGACTGCCTCCTCTCTCTCTCCAAGCTGCATCTCCCACCATCTCTCTCCCAACTCTAACGTCCTCTCAGCTCTGCTCTACCCTTCCTGCTCCAATCTTTCTGGTGCCACCAGTTCAGCAAGCTCCTCCTACCACAGGCTCATGTGACTCAAACTCATATGACTTAGGCTTCCGTGGGACTTAAGCAGGTCACATGGGCCTATTAATGGATGGGAATGATCTTCCCATTTACGTTACCATTACATCAAGCAAAATTAATTCCCCTTAATTAGACAGGCCCCCTCAGAATAAATTTCCATCTGCATTATGAGTCCATCATTTTTCTGTCCTGAGGTGGGGAGCCTGCTTCATCATGTCTATTCTGGAATTCTGGTTGGTCATTGCATTGATCAGAATTGCAAAGGCTTTCAAAGTTGTTAGTCTTCACAATTTCATGGGTTATCATCAATTCACTTGACATCTCAGCATGGTATAGTAAAAAAGCACTCTAGCTTTTTTAATTAGAACACCTAACTCTGTCACTTACTACCTACCTACATAATGTTGAGTTATGGAGCTTCAGTTTCCTCATCCTTGAAATGAGGGTCAAACGATCCCTTAGGACCATGATACCTTGAAAATCTATGCTCCTTCAACCAATTTTGTACCTATTTGTCAAAATAAACTATTAAAATTCACTCACCTGGCTTAAAAGTGATCAGACAGGAACGATTAGTGCAGGTGCCTTCTGGGAAGACTAGCAACTTGAGAGAGCAAGGAATATATTTATTATTTCAGTCTCATTAACAGATTGGCATTTTATTTTAACGCATTACTACCATTTTTAAATACTCTAAAAAACTAGATGATAACACATGAGATTGTATAGAAGTCATTGATTTTTCTTTCAGTTCCTTCTAAAAGGTAGTAATGAGGGTAGAATCTTCAACATGACTACCACCACAAGGTTTATCAATCGTGCACATACTTGGCCCTCAAAAATGCTTGTTATAGTTAATAACGATGATTCAAGCTAACTTGAAACACAGAGACAACAGGATGCAATGAGACTTGTACTGAAATGAACATTAGAGTGTGTTCAAGTTTTCTTTCAATCTTTATAATACTTTGGTCAAATAATTTCTTAGTCCTTCACTTCAGTTTTCCTTTTCAGAAACCGTACTAATCTTTTATCATATATGCCACAAAACTAATTGTTAAAATGCTAATAAAATGTTTTACTGAACAAGACGACATGTGGAATACGATTTTATAATAATAACAACTAATGCTTGTATTGTGTTTTAAGGTTTGCAAAGCACTTTAGCTATATTACCTCATTTGATACTCAGAATAATCCTTAAGAGGTAGGTGCTATTGTCACCTCCATTTGACAGATAAGGAAACTGAGGCAAAGAGAGGTTAAGTGACTTGCCCAGAACCATGCAGTCAGTAAGCAGCTGAGGGGAAGCCTGAACTCAATTCTTCTTGACTCAAAGTCCAGCATTCTTTCTGCTACACCACATAGCGGCCTCATAAGCTATTTGCAAAATGAAAATGATAAATAACTACAACTACCATCCTCTCATTAAAAAGTGGTTCCTGACGAAACTGATGTGATATTAAACCATGATTCCATTTGACTGTCATTGCTGTTGTTTGGTTGTTTCAGTCATGCCCAAGTCTTCCTGAACCCATCTGGGGTTTTCTTAGCAAAGATACTGGAGTGGTTTGCCATTTCCTCTTCCAGCTCATTTGACAGATGAGGAAACTGGGGTGAACAGGGTTAAGTGACTTGCCCAGGGCCACATAGCTAGTTAAGTGTCTGAGGCTGGATTTAAGTTAAGATTAAGATTCTACAAATTCAATTCCAACAACAAATAGATATTGAGTAAAGGTGTGGCCTAGAACTCAGTGAAGTCAGCACAACTGGTCCCTGGAAGTAATTTTCTTTCATTTCAAAAACCAGCTTCCCAAAACAAGAAGGGCCTAATAAATGATTAAAAAAGAAATATATTTAAGGATACATTTGATTTATTAATATATCCATCTATGTTTAAGAACACACACATTTGATTCATACTTATCAATTTAATCATTACATACTGAACAACCAAAAAGTACTTAGTTCAGAACCATGGTCTCTTTCATGGCAATTAGATCCAGAATGGTATCTTTAGAGGATACTTTTTTTCAGTTTACAATAAAAATGTAATCAAAGAATATTAGTGTTAAAAATATTCTCGATTCAATTCCTAAATGTATCAAAGCAGGAGCCTATACTATTAATTCTATAATACTATGTACAAAACATTAGATGCATGCTGTGGGGTATAGAAAAAAGAAAAAAAATGTAGTCTCTGCTATCAAGAAATGTCTAATCTAGTAATTACTACAAAGCATTTGCCATCTACTTGGTCTGCTGAGAATGTAGAGATACTATTTAAAAATCTAGAAAGCACAGACTGCATTAAATTGAAAAGCTCTTGCACAAATAAAATCAATGCAGATAGAATGAGAGAAAAATATTTAACTAGGAAAAATCTTTGCAACAAATACATCAGGTAAAGTTCTGATATCCATGGCATACATGGAATAATATACAAATATATAAGAATAAAGGATAGTCCCTAATGGATAAATGATTAAAAGATATTACCTGGCAATGGTTAAAAGAATAAATGCTAGCTAATAACAAAAATATGAAAGTTTCAAATCACTAATGAGAAAAGTAAAATAGCTCTGAGGTTTCACCTCACACCCATCAGATCTGTTATTGTTGTTCAGTCATTTCAGTCACATCTGACTCTTTGTGAACATATTTGGGATTTTCTTGGAAAAAATACTGCCATTTCCTTCTCTAGCTCATTTTACAGATGAGGAAACTGAGGCATACAGGGTTAAGCTACTTGCCCAAAATTACACAGCTCATAATTATCGAAGGCTGGATTTGAACTCAGGTTTTCCTAACTCCAAGCCAAGCGCTTTATTCACTGCACCACCTAGCTGCCATCAGATGAGCAGATGACAAAAAAGGTGAAAATGGTAAATGCTAAAGGGGCTGTGGGAAGATAGGTGTACTAATGCACTACTGCTAGAGCTTTATATTGATCAATCCACTTTACAAAACAATTTAAAATTATGATTTTAAAAGTGCTTTAAGTGTATACATACCCACGTTAGCCCAGAGGTGTAACCACCAAGCATATACTCCAAAGAGATCAAAGACAGCTGATAAGGTACCATATATATAAAATATTGATATCAGCAATTTTTATAGCAGCAAAGCACTGGAAACAGTAGATAGATGTCCATCTATTGGGGAGTGGCTGAACAAATTGGGGTATATGAATGTAGTGTAATATTTTTGTGCCAAAAAGAATGCTGAATATGAAGAACTGAAAGACTTGTATGAACTGATGGAGAGTAAAGTAAGCAGAACCATGACAACTTACATCAGAGGTATGAAACTGAGGCAGCTGGCTACCAGCAGCCACAAACTCTTGAGAGCTGCCCAAACCAGATTAAAATGTAATAAAAAAATTAATAAAAATGCAACACAACAGGGATGTTAATTACAGTTTTCTAAGTCAATATGCAGCCTAAAGGAATTAATTTCCATTTGAGTTGGACAGCACTGACTACATCAATGACTATATGATGTAAAAACAACATTGAAAGACTTCTGAACTCTGACCAAAACAGTGACTAGTTATGACTTCATAAGAATGATGATAAAGGGGGCAGGTAGGTGGCGCAGTGAGTAGAGCATTGGCCCTGGAGTCAGGAGGACTTCAGTTCAAATCCAGCCTCAGACACTTGACACACTTACTAGCTGTGTGACTTTGGGCAAGTCACTTAACCCCGATTGCCCTGCCCCCACCCCCTCCAAAAAAAATGATGATAAAGGAGGCAGCAATTTAGAAGTAAGAATAAGACAGATGTTTTCAGATATAACTGCTATGTTTTTTTGTTTTACTAAACTTTTTTTTTTTTTACAAAGGAGCATTCTATTTTCTTGTTTGCTTTTTGATAGGGAAAAATTCAGTAGAAAGTCATATAGATGTTTTTAAAAAATCAATGAAATACTAAAAATCTAATAAGTACATTAAGTATTCTCAAATGCAAACTAATACATAAATTAATAAATCTACAAACTCATGAAAGGCAGATTCTGAAGAGAAGTAAATATATTTTTACCTGTGGCCATTCACCTCTTGAAGTGGCTCTCTTTCTTATTTCATTTATTGTGGTCTTCCGAGAATCAGGGTCTACACGGGACACCAGCACGGGCTGAACAGCTCGTAATACTCCTTTTAAAACAAGTCAAAAACCACAGATAATGTTCTTGGTTAAAAGGTAGCAAGCTAAGCAACAAATAACTCAAGCTAACAACAACAAAATACATAAGCATTGTTTATATAGGGCCAACAAAAGGCTGATTTGGGGTTGGGGTCAAGGGGTGGCAAAGAAGCTTTCCAATTCAAGGAATTTAGGTTCCATTTCAAAGAGCAAAGTTGTTATGTAAGCATAAAATTATATTGCATTAACTGGCTTGAGAGAAAGAAGGCAAAAGAACATTAAAAGAAGCCAATACATTTTTTATAACCACACACAGTGACTTTTTCTTAATGCTGAATTCAAATTCAATACTAAGGTGTACTATGAAGATTTTATAAGTGAAAATGTGTTTTTACACAAAAGATTTCATTAGATATTTTATAAGAATCTCTCCCATGAGACAAAGAGTAAAACATCAAGTAGTATAGCAATTTTATTTTTTGGATAGGGAGATTCTTCTACCAATTAGATCAGTGCCTTCTCAGCAATTTATAGGTTAAGTGACTTGCTCTTGGTCACACAGCCAGGATGCCTCAGAATACAGACCTGAACTTAAATCTATCTGGTACCCAGGCCAGCCTCCTCATCTACCATATCACAAAGAAAAAAAATTATCTTTATTATTCATATGACAAAGCAGAAAGCACCAACAGCACTTCTCCAGAGCAATCGAAGCAGTAACATATGAGATTAAAAACAGAGCAGTTACTCAGAGACAGGTGCCTTAGGGAGTGACCACAGCTCCTTGTGGGAAAAACATTTCACTGACTTTATTACTATATTTTATGGCAGGAAACATTTACTGGTGTATGTCATCATTAAAAAAATAAATATTGGCCCTTCATGTAGGCTTTTGTAGGCAATAATGAAGAAAATGTGAGCACTAAGGAAAGATCAGTTGGATCACTGATCTCTGTGTCTCATTCTCTTTATATCTTGAAGAGAAATTCACTCAAGACTGTATTAACTGTCAATATCATAGGGCTCTGAATTTGGGCTTGTTTTGAAAATTATTTAATTCTACCTGCTACATCAAGAATTCTAATTACAGAAACGTACAATAGTATACTGGATCAGATTTAAATGATGTACAGTATGATAGATACAACAGGTTAATATCATTCTCAAAAATGTAATGTTCCCCAAATAATCTTTTTTTAATTAAAAAGTTAGTCAGCAAACCTTGTATCCCCTTTTAATTTTTGAAGGTGAGCACAAAAGCACAAGTCACTTGTGTTACCTACAAATACTTACTGCCAATCAGTGGGACATGTGCATTCTCAGTTCTTGACACGATAGAGGGTAATCCAGCAACAACACAAGCAATTCCATCGAAGAAGGTTGAGTGAGGAGCTACGATAAAAATCGGTGCTTCCTCTGGACTTGCTATTTTTCCTTTCACTCTAACCATGAATCCCATCAAAAAGAACATAGCTCGACCTAGGAACTTCAGGGCTGGCTGAGTAAATGTCCTTTTAAAAAATGTAAAGAGAATGTAATTAGTTTGACTAGTTGAAGGCAGTAGCAAGATGACTTTCATTCTCAAGCATATTAAGAAATTCAAAGCATTACAACATATCAAAAATAGGGATCAGTATTGGACCTGTAATTTCACAACGAATTTGTGGAACTCTGTTTTACTAATGTTAATCAACACCTTCTCTGCAACTTAATAGCCTTGGAGCTATGCCTTAGAGAGTATACCAAGAGGCAGTGTGGCATAATGGCCAAAGAACTGGCCTCACTGATCTTGGATAAGTCATTTAATCTCTTAGTGCTCTAAGCAACTGTCTAAAACTAGCAAAGGTGTGACTAAAGAGTAACAAGAGAGGATTTCTTCCAAAACTCTCTTCTAAAATGCCTCTGAAAGTTATTTCCTAAAAGGGCTCTTAAGATGGGCTGAATAGTGCTGAGTACTGTTATCTCCCAAAGTGTCTACTTAAGGACAATACTCATTTATTCTTCTAAATACAAGTTATGATATACTTGTTTTTGTTTTTTTTAAATCAGTCCTATTAACAATTTTAGAGACATAACCCATTTCTGACAGACAGATAAACTAACAAATCAAAAACACTTGGTACCCATCTTACTTATCAGATGTGACTTTAAAAATTTTGTGGGAGTTTCCAAAAATCAAATCTACCCTCTGGTGAAGAAAAATTCACCAGAATCACTGAGGATATTCAAAAGAATATGCTATAGATTCTGAATGCATCACCAAAGGAGGAGTCCCCAAAATCATAGAATCAGAATTTAAAACATTAAAATTTTTGATCAGTGACACCATTACTTTGAAACATATGCCACTTGTGTGTATGGATTAGTTCTGGCATGTTGAATTTTAAAACAATCAGAATAATTACTTTTTTGTCACACCTGATATTTACTGTAGTGTCTCAGAATTTACTGGCTGAAAGGGATATCTACAACAAAACATAGGGCTGGGGAAAAACATGAGCCATAATTTTCTCTTCCTCCCCAGATGTACTCATGCCATTCTGGAAATAATAGCTATCTACCTCTGTAAAGCCATGGCAAAGACTCGTGTACTAAGCAAAATGAAAAGAATGTAGCTTTGGGAGATAAACTAAGGCAAGTTCAAAAACTAAGAAGAGGTACAGGAAAGTTAGCATTCATAGTAATCAAAATAGCATTGTATGTACTAAATGAGTATTTTTTAGAACTATTATTATGTTTTAGAAAAAATTTAGATAGCAGAACTTGATATAATATTGGGATATTTACTACAAAAACAGTAAGCTGCATTGTATTTAATAAGATCCATATTGCTACAATGCATTAAGACCAGATTAATTCTTTGCAAAAATAAAATGATAAAGATGATGACGATGATGATGATAATGATGGCTAGCATTCATATACTGCCTACTATGTGTCAGACACTGTGCTAAGCACTTTAAAAATATTATCTCATTCAATCTTTACAACAACTCTGAGAGATAGGTGCTATTATTATCCTCATTTTAAAATAGGAAACTGAGACAGACAGAGGTTAAGTGACTTGCCTAGGATCATGCAGCTAGTTAGTATCTGAAGTTGGCTTTGAACTGAGGCCTTGCAGATTCCAGACTCAACACTCTATCCACTATACCACTTAGCTATCCATTTAGGTATGGTATTTAGATAAAACTGGCATACTAACTGAGCTTGGGCAGGTTTTCTTACTCCCCAAGCACTTAAGCATTTAGCCATAAGTATTGCTTACCTCCTCCATCCTATGACTGGATGTGTCAGTTTCTCTGGTAAGCCTACTGTTGCAACTGCAGCAAATGGCCAAGCCATTATCACAATCAATGCAACACATATGGCACGGATGGGAAGCAAAATACTTCCCAAAAGGAGAATCTGAAAGTTAAAGGTCATAAAAATTGATAAATGGAAATTGTTTTGACAGCAAAGCTCATTAAACTGTGCTATAAAACAGACATGTGCAATGGCTCTTGCCTTAAAGAGAAAAGCTATAATTTGAAATTATTTCTGTGTAATTTATTTGTTGGACTAGACCTGTGATTTCATTAGTCTAAGGAACTTCCAAAGAAAAAACTCAACTCTACTAATGAAGGAACTGTACTGCAAACTGTACTACAAGCTACAGTCATAGGATTGCCTGTGACACTGAGAGGTTGATTGACTTGCTCAGAGTCACGAGGCCAATACATGTAAAAAGGTAACACTTGAACCCAGATCTTTCTTATCCCAAGAACATTTTTTTTACTCTTTTAAAGCAGATTTTATTAATATATTTTATTTTTATGTGATCTGTATTTCTTCTTATATTCTTCCTCTCTCTTCCTCCTCCCATTCCAAGAGCCATTCCTTATGTTAAAGAATATTTTTGGCGGGGTGAGGGAGGAAGAAAAAAAAGTAGATGAGAAAAAAATCAGCAAAATCAATAAATACATTTAAAAATGACATCAAAGGCAAAGTTATATATCAGTAGATGCTCTAACTCTAAGGAGCATGGGGAGATATCTTCTCATATGTCTTCTTTGGAGGCCAACCTTTTCTTTGTAATGTTATACCATTCATTTTTTTTGTTTCGAGGTCTTTGATGTTTCCATTTAAATTGCTGTGTCATTGTGTATACTGTTTTGTTTTGTTTTGTTTTTTTGGCTCTGCTTTCCACATTTTGCATCGGTTCATGTCTTTTTTTTTAAAAAAAATGTCCTTTCATGCTTTTCTGCATGCATTAAATTTGTTATTGCTTACAGTATGTTAATATGCTATTACATTCCACAATTTGTTTAGCCATTCTTCAAATGATGGAAATCTGGTTTGTTTCCAGTTCTTTGATGTCATAAAATGTGCTGGTATAAATATTATATTAAATACCACAGCCTTTCTCTTTGTCACCAAACTCCTTGGGAAATATGTCTAACATTGCAATCTCTAGTTCAAAGCGTTCATTTTATGAATTTTATTTGCATAATTCCAAATTACTTTCCAAATTGTTATACTAAGTCACAACTCTGCCAACAATGTATTAATGTATCTGTCTATCCACAAACCCCCACCAACAATGATTATTCTCATTTTGGAGGTCATTCTTGCCATTTTGCTAGATGTAACATGTAACCTTAGTTTTGTTTTAATTTGTATTCCTCTTATTAAAAATTTGGACTTTTCTTTCCTATGGATAATTTTCAATTCTTATAAGAACTGTCTGTTCATATCCTTTAACCACTTATCACTTGAGGAATGGCTTTGGTCTTTATATTTATTAGGTGCTATATATCTTGTATACTAAAGCCTTATCTGAGGAATTTGATGCAACTTTTTTTCCATTCAACCACTTCCCTTCTTATCCTTTGTGTTGTTGTTATTGTTCTTTGGTCACTTCAGTACTGTCAGACTCTTTGTGACCCCATTTGGGGCTTTTCTGGCAAAGATACTGGAGTAGTTTCTCATTTCCTTCTCCAGCTCGTTTTACAGATGAGGAAACTGACTTACATGACTTGCCCAGGGTCATACAACTAGTAAGTGTCTGAGGCCAGGTTTTCTGGAGCTCAGGTCATCTGGACTCCAGGCCTGTCACTCTATCTATTATACCACCTAGCTGTCCTATCTTATCCTAGGTACGTTAATTTTGTTTCTGCAAAAGCTTTTGAATTTCATGCCATCAAAAGCATCTATTTTAACTTCCATAATTGCTCCTATCCCTTGTTTGACAAGTACTCATGTTTTACTCATACCTATGAAAGGTATATATTTCTCTTCTAAGTTTTCTAGTCTTGATATTTAATTTTCAGATCTTGTTTCTGTTTTGGATTTTTTATGGAACATAGTGTAAGATATTGGCTGAGACAAGCTTTCTATCAACTCTATCACGTTGCCATTCTTCTATATAATTACTATATGAGACACTTTAATAGAAACATGCATGTACAACTTTGCATCCTGGTAACTTTGTATCCTTTTGTATCCTTGTATCCTTGGAATTTATTGAATGAGGGAGTAACATGGTCTGATCTGAGTTTGAGGAAGATTAATTTTTTAGCTGAGTACAACATGGACTGGAGTGGGGAGAGACCCATCATTAGGCTATCATGATAGTCTAGGCATGAAAGACAGGGAGTGAATTAAGCACATATATTCTAATATTTAATGGACCTATGATTTCTTCCCAGAGGGTAAAATATCCAATCCATGCCTTCCCCATCTTTGTGATTCAAATCCATGTTTCCCACTAAGTTTACCTCAAGGACTCTACCTAACAAGCTGAAGGCCTTCTTCATGTTCTTTTCCTATTGTTGCATATTTTTCTAATATATATATTTGGAGGGGGGAAGGCAGGGCAATTGGGGTTAAGTGACTTGCCCAAGGTCACATAGCTAAGTGTGTCAAGTGTCTGGGCCTGGATTTGAACTCAAGTCCTCCTGACTCCAGGGTTGGTGCTCTATTCACTGCTCCGCCTAGCTGATCCCTAAGTAATAATTTTTTTAGTGATACTCTTTACGCTGTTTCTTTTGTTTGCCATATATTATGGTTTGCTTGTGGCTACCACAGGTCACTTTGTTGCCCTCTGAGTAACCTTTATTCATATGAGTACAGTTAAAAGAGCACTGGCTCTGGAATCAGAGGGCCTGAATTCAAATCCACACGTCTGGGGATTACTATCTGTATGACCCTGGACAAATCATTTATACTCCTTGGGCCTCAGTTTACTCATTGGTAAAATGAGAGGGTTGGACTAAATGGCCTATAATTTAGAACCCTGTAGCTCTAGATTGGCCCTTAAATTCCCCAGCTCTGATAGGTGAAATTTTGCTGTCTACTGCTGAGGCCCAGGCCTCCAGGATACTTCTGCTGCTTTCCTCTAGTCTCCTCTCCCCTCTCCCCTTCCAAGCATTATTTTATATGCAGTCTTTTTTCATTACAATGTAGGTAGCGGAAGGATAAGCACAGACTTTATTGCTTATTCACAGGGCCTACCAGGCCCTAATTAAGTATTCTCTTGTGCATTTTTTCTTCACTTTTAAGAGTTTTCTCTCCCTCTTCCTTTTTCTCTCCCTCTCCCTTTGTCTCTCTCAAGGAATACCATTTCTCTGGAGACCAGAGTATTGTGCATGATTTACAGTCATATGTACTCACTAGAAAAAAAAATAGGTATCAAAAAGAAGGGGCTTTGTTTCAGGGAGAAAGTGGAGTAAAAGATCATTAAAAAAACACAACTCTACAATTTCCCAAAGGCAAAGAAGTCAGCTTCTTGTTCCATTCTGAGCCCAAGTCAACGTTCATTTTCACTGTCTATTCAAACTATGTATACAGATGGATAATGCTAGAGATTACTCATATAACTATATATCATAGCATAAAAATGGAATTTCCCATCCACTATTTTTTCTTCTCTGTATGGTTAGGCTAAGCTGTTCTGGGTGATAATAGATCTGTCAAGAAGGTTCTGTGGTGTCTTAAGGCTTGACGAAGGTAGCATAACGTCATATAGAAACAATATTATTTGGAAGACCTCCTCATATATGAGAAATCCCTCTTTCACTTGTACTCAGTTCTGGATCTCTACCTTCATGGTAATGGACAATACCAGAGAATATAAATAGTGCGTTTATTAAGCATTTACTGGCAGCTGCCCAAGGACTGTGAGTTCCTTGAAAGTAGGAAATATCTTCTAAACTTTGTATCCCTAACACTTAGCACAGTGCCTTGCACATAGTAGGCACTGGATAAATGGTAATTGACCAACAGACAATGAATGCTAAGTGCTGAGGATATAGACACAAACAAGCAAGACAACTGTTCTCAGGGAGTTTACATGCTGGTGGAGGAATACCACACATAAAGGTAAAGACAAGACATCCATCACTGTTTTATGCTATGCAAGATATTAGTGATCCAGAGGGTCATCAAACAAGGTGATCTCTGTTAAATATACTTGTACAAATGTTGGCACGTCTTATTGAACAAGAGTTTTTAAGGCATTCCGGCCAACTAAATGCTTTGTTTTTATTATTTTCAAAAAATAGCCACAGTGGGATTTTTTATTCTATCTTTCAGTCAATTGTACAATGGTAAAAATGTGTTCTACTGTGGAATATGGTCTTTCTTTCTTTCCAGTACTCTCAACAAGGATAGCCTCAATGTATATGGAGTTTATTCTCATAAAAATTCACATATGTATATTATGTATGCATATATAAATGGGAAAGCAGGTATATAGATTGTTATTTATTGATGTTCTCTAGATTGCCTTTTCAAAAAGTAATTACAAACTCTTGAGATTCTGTTCCATGTCTTTGGGAATCTTCTCCCTCCTTCATTTAACCTCCTGAGACTTGATTCCTCAAAGTCTTATAAACTATACCTTCATATCATACATTGGCACATATATACAACATAAATGACAAATATCACAAAATTCTAACAACAAATGAAAATATCATTAACATGCCTGAAGAATTAATATTACAAAATTGAAATGGTGACCACTGTACATTTAAATAGTTCCTGTTAAGTGTAGAAAGTAAAAAAGGGCTCTTTTTTTCATTCACCAGCTACAAAATCAGAGGAAAAACTTTCAAAATCTCACTTTTTAAAGTTAACATATTGTCTTCTTCTTCCTCCCTCTGTATACCCATGTGCAATCTCCTCCAAAACACATCTAAATGATATGAAATAACTACATAGCTGAGCACTTGGAATTTTTCACCAAAGCAAAGTCATTTATTGCAGAGTCCAGTTTTCATGCTCCATTTGTCTTGACATGTTATAATTAAATTACTGTGCATGACCTAAAGCAAAATGTTATTTAAGGGAAGCAAAAAAAAATTGCTGTCACTCGTGGATGCAGAACCAACATTACAAATATAGATAACATAGGCCTATCTCTTCCTTGCATCGCCAAATTTACCAAAGAGGAAGTCCAGGCTGTGTAACTGTGAAAAGCTGCAGTTTAAAAAAGAAAAAAGCAAACGGAAACTTTCATCAAATATACAACTATGCATCCATGGCATAGTAAAGAAAATAAATACCATTATTTTCTGAGTTGGGGGTGTCTAATCAAACACCATTCACCTTTAAATACAGCCCACTAAATTGTATTGAATGTCTTGCCTAACTGGACTTTCCAAATTTAGGTCCTGGTTCACTTAGCATCCACTTTCCTTTTCAGTCAGTCAATAAACATTTATTAAATGCCTACGATGTGCCAAGCACATGTTAAGCGCTGGGAATACAAATACAAATTTTCATAGACTTATGTTCACATCTATTGAAGACTTTTCTTGTCACAGACTCATAACCCCAAATCCTACTGCAAAATCTCACCATTTCAACATTAAACACCTTCAACAGCTTCTCTGTCACATTCCCCCTAAATAAGACCTGTCATAAAACTTCGACCATCTTTCCATGGGACAACATCTCCTTCTCGGTATTAAAAAAAAAAAAGCCTTTCAGGCTCTTCCCACCTTTCACATAGTTATAGATGGACCATCCTCCATCCACCCTCCCCACATGCACTTGTTCAGATTTATGTCCTTATCACATCATAGACCTTCCCGAGTCCTAGAACCTGCCTCACACAAGGCCCAAACCCTCCTTCCTCCCTTTCCACCTTTTCTTTCTCCTTCCTCCTCCTGAGCCATCTTCAGCCCCTCCCTCTCACCAGGACTCGGCCGCCTGCGCTAATCCGCGTATCCTGAACAAACGGGTTGGGCACTGGCGGAGGGAAGAAGGATGCTTGGCGGGGCACCATTGGCGGCCGCAAGCCGGATGCCCCCGCGTCCCTGACCCCGGCTCCCGGCAAGGTCGCCGCCACAGCGGCAGCCTCCGCGCACCCGCTCATGCTGAGGCAGCGCGAACTCTTCCACTCTCCCGGGCTTCGGTAACCAGAGACCCAGACTATCCTCCAGGCGACCACTGAGCAAGAGACAGGTCCAACTCCCTACCTTAGCTTGCCCCGCCCCGTCCCGCCCCACCCCAGCATTTACTCCACTTTCTCGCATAGACTTAGTCGGATCCTTCCTGCAAACACTCCTCGGCCTTCCCCTGCTTGGCCCCGCCTCTTTCAGTGTCCCCGCCCCTGGAGCTCCTGCATCCATCTTTTGGTGCTGCGGAGGGTTGATTGTGGAGGATAGATTGTGGAGGATAAAGATAATTACACATTTTCTCTCAAAACATCCACGGATAAAGCATGTTCCTTAGAAACGTCCGCCGTAAGATAGGTAATGCACCTGTCGTTATCCCCATTTTGCAGAAGAGGAAACAGATTATGTGATTTGTCCATGCTCACACAGCCCGTGTGCCAGATTCAGAATTCAGATACGATTTTCTCAATCCAGTAGTTACCAGATCATAAGCGTTGGAAAGCCCCATTTAGTGCAATCTCTTACGGTCAAGACAGGGGAAGTGACTTCCTCAAAATCGTAACGCAATCAAAATTTGAACTTCCAGATCACCTTACTTCAAATTCAAAGATCTTCTATTGTGATACTTTAAAGGTTCCAGTGATCTCATTTCCACCAACACAGATAGGACCCTGTTCGAGCTTTTGTAGCTATTCCAGGTGAGTTGCTGTGGCCAAAAAATTTCTTCATTTGATGGTCCACTCTCTGGTAATAATAAGCCTCTCCCAACTTAGTGAGACTAGCCTTTGGACAGCAGATTTACAAGCCGAATTGGCCCATGTTCACAGTCTTTCCCACATGGTAGAACCTACCAAGGCCTGAGCATCACTGAACATCTTTGAGACCCTTTTAAGGCATTAGAGGACTTCAGTGGAGAATTGATTGTCATTACTATCTAATCCTACTTATAATATAATTACAGAGCAATTTCTTCACATAGACCCATATATTTTTATTCCAACTTTACAAATAAGAAAAATGAAACTCAGGTTCAAAGTTGTCTAAGGTCACATGACTGGAAATTGTCAAAGCCCTTCCAAATCCAAGACCGGGGCTTTTTTCTGTTTACCACATGACCTCTCCGTTCTCTCCCCCCAACCCCAACCTCAAAGGGGCTTTGTAAGACTCCTTTCCTCTTTGTACAAACCTCTATCTTCATAGGTCCCTGGGCAACTGTGGTGATATGAACGGAGGATTGTGGAGTGAGGTAAAAGGGACTTGAAAGCCCTGAAACAGAAAGCAGTGGAGTAGAAGGTGGCCTCAGAGAAGGATACCACAAATAACAGAAAACATGCAGTTCCTCTTTAGGTCCCCTCGGCCTAGCTGGCAGTAGTTGTTTTACTTCCAGATCCCCACTCCCTTTCCTCCCCCAGCATACCATTTTCCCATGCAACCTGAAGCTTCGCATAACCTCTGCAGACTGGTTTTAACCTATGTGAGAAAGGAATGGAGTCGAGACAGCTCCAGGGGAGAGGAAACAATGGTCTGAAATATGAAATCTGCAGCAACAATACTCACCTCCTAGTACATATAATTCTTTTGGGGGCAGCAGAGAGGGGAGTGCCTTAGTAATGTGCCACATTACATCACCTGCTGTTTGGGTATCTATAACCATCTGTCCATGGGTGAGGCACAGGATTATCTTGCTTCCTTGCAGGCAGTAACCAGTTGATCAGGTCCATGCATGACCCACAAGGTCTGACCTTCCTCATCTCATACCTAGACTATTGGCAACAGCTTTTTGTTGGTCTCCCTGCCTTGAGCCGCTCCTCTTTCCAGACATCCCCCACTCATTTATCCAAGTGATCTTCCTAAAGCACAGATCTGACTATGTTAACACCCCCAATGCCAACCCTCCCCACTGCCTCCAGGATCAAATATAAAATCCTCTTTTTAGCTTTTAAAGCCCTTCATAACCTGCCCTCTTTTAACCTTTCCACCTTACTCTTTCATGTCCTCTACTATCCTGATGACATTGACCTACATGTTGTAGGTGTCTTACAATATGACTTGTTTGTCCCTAGTTGTTTGCCTGTTGTCTCCATCATTAGTCTGCAAGATCCTTGAAAGTATGAACTTTTTGCCATTATTTATATCCCTGAGGCTTAACATAGTACCTGGAACGTAGTAAGAAAAAAAATGCTTGTTGATTTGACTTGACTTAATCTGCTATATCATGGTATTAAAGGGGCTGTACTATCTCAAAGAAAGAGGATAGATTTATTTTGCTAGGCCACAGAGAAAAGGATTAGAAACAATGGAGGGAAGATGGAAAGAGACAAATTAAGATTGGATAGAGATAAGGTTAGAGACTAGACCTGGGATTTCACTAGTATAGGGAATTCCCAGAGGAGAAAACTCCCTCTGCATACATTAGCACTCTCTTTACCATTTACAGACTTAGAAAGTTGACTCAAGGGATGAAAGGTTAAGGAACTTGTCCGGGGTCACATAGATAGCATATATCAGAGACAGGATTTTAACCCAGGTCTTCCTGATTCCAAGGCTATCTCTCTATCTGTTATACCAAGCTGTTAAGAAAAAAATCCTAACAATGAGAACTATGCAATGTAGGAATGGATTGCCTCAAAAAGTAGTGAGTTCTCTGACATTGGCCTTTTCAAGCAAAGTCTAGATGGCTGTTGTCAAGCCAAGGATGTTGTAGAGAAGGTTATGCTTCAAATAAAGGTACAGCTGGTACAAAATGGCCTCTAAAATCTCTTTCAACTTGAGATTTTGGATTCTAAATATCCGTTGCTGGGTTGCAGTATTTAGCTCAGGGATGAAGCAGTTATATCGAGTCAGTGCTAGACCATGTTTAACATCTCATCCCAATATCCACCAGGACACCAGGGTCTACCCAGCATGGGCATCTCGACATCTGTCCTGCTAAGTACTGCCCCTTTTCCACTTTTTGCTCTTAAAAAAATAATAGTATCATTGCCACTGGAAAGAATTCAACAGTCTACTACTGCCTTATCAGTTATAATCTCTGTGACTGCCTAGACGAAGAGTTCTTAATCTGGGGGCCCCCAAAGCATCTGTGAATAAATTTCAGATTTGGATAGGAAAAAGTCACATCCTTATTTTCACTCGCCTCCAACTGAAATTTAGTATTTCCTGCCATTATGAATATAGGTGGGAAGCATTATTCTAGGAGGGATACATAATCTACCAAACTGTCAAAGAAAGGGTCCATGACATAGGAATGATTAAGAACTCCTGGCATATACTGAAACACCCTTCTTTGGACACCACTCCCCTATATGCGTTGCATCCCCCTATTTTAATATGAAAACTTACTGGGCAGGGACGCTCTCATTTTTTACTTTTGTATCCCCAGCTGGCACACAAATGGTTATCATTTGGCAATGAATAAATGCTTGTTGATTGATAGACATGAAGCTGGACTCTACAGAACCCAATGTAGAGAGACTCCAGCACATTCACTATAACTACATCTCAGCATGTTAACCACACTGTTAATATTCTTCCAGAGAGCACTGTCAGAAGTGCTCTCCTGAGTCAGAAAGAACAGAAGTAGATTTGTGTTGTAGAAAAACCACTGCATTTGGAGTCAAGGGGCCTGGGTTTTATTCCTAGATTTGCTACTTGCTACCATTTTGACTCTGGGCAAGTCACTTCTTGGCATCTCTGAGCCTAAGCTTTCTCAACTAAACACTGAGGGGGTTGGACTCTGTGTCCTCTAAAGTTCTTTTCAGCTCTAAATCCTCTCATCCTAATCCGTCTGCTGGGCTGGGGATTTTCCCCAACCTGCTTTGCATATTCATTCCTGTCCCTTATTCCGTCCATGAACGTTCAGTCCTGGCTACATTCAGCTCACCTCTGCAGCTTCCTCTTTCACCTTATAGGACTTATTGGAGGGGGTAGGTAGAACCGAGAGTGAGAGGGTAGAGAAAGGGAATGTGCTGACTTAAAGCATCTTGAGAACAGGCAGACAAGCCAGCATAGCTGAAGTAGCGGCTGAGGGAGAGATGGGAAGCAGCACGTGCCAAGCAAATCAAAACAGCACCATCACCCCGCCCCATACCCTGATGGAGGCAACCCAGGATCTGGAACCCAAAAACTTTTGGAATACTGATACTTCTAAACCAGTACTCTCAGCCATCATCCTGAGAAGCAAACTCCATGAAGATGCAGCCTGGGAATTGCTTGTATGGGTGTTGCAGCCATGTTTTTTGAAGACCTCCAAAAGAAAAATCTTGTCACCAAAATCCTTGGTACTTGTCAAATGATTCATTATTAAATACTGATATGATTTCATCAGTGGAAAGTGATATGGAAGAAGAGGTATCACCATTGGCTTTGCCATTGCACCCTAGGGATCATGGGAATTTTCCATCTGATTTACAACCAAAACCATCCAAATGTGCTGTTGCCTCAATTAGAATGTGAGCTCCGTGAAAGCAACGACTGTCTTATTTTTCTATTTGTATCCCCAACATTTAACACAGTGCTTTGCACATAGTTAAGAGCATAACATATGTTATATTCATTATTCATAACTCCCATTTCATCCTACTCACTTCCCTGTCCTAAACAGTCTATTCCAAAGAGGGAAGATAGGCATGGAAGTACTAGAAGATGCCTTGGAGGTGACCTGGTCCAATCTCCTCATTTTATACAGAGAGAAACTGAGGCCTCGTTATAGGAAGTAAAATGATCCAAGTTGCAGATCCAGGGCTAGAAACCAGGACTCTTTGCTTCTAGTCTGAAGTGTTTTCCCCTGCACTTATACTTAAGGTTTCTAGTTTGTGAACTACCTCTATGTGGAGAAGCTTTATGTAGGCATCCTAGATCATCTTCCCCCATCAGTGGGGAGAGGGTTTGAGAGCTTATTCATATTGAATCCCTTCTCTTTCCTGCTGCTGCAGCTACCTACCTCACCCATGAGCTACTGAAATGTTCCTCAAGCACTCTCGGGCACAATGGATTTCTTTATTCATACTTGTTGACATTTCTCACGGGGAAGGAAGGAGTGGGAAGGGGAAGAACTATGGCTTTTTTTTCTCCCCTCTGCCAGATGTGAAGGGGTTATGATGGTTGGGAAATTCTATAAAACATGAACCAGTTAAACGTTATTATGTGGCCCGGGCACATCATGCAGTGACTTCAGAAAACCTGAGTCCTTCTGTCCAGAAATGAATTTTAAACAAAAAACAAACAAACAAAAAAAGACCAAAGTGCATTGAAGCAAATGGCTAGTGAATCTAATACTAGGGCAGCTAGTGGTGTTAAAGCAGATTAACACAGCTGCCGTTAGACCATGACTCCCTCCCAGGACTCCATGGCAGGTTGTCAGGGCCACCAGTGCCCAATCCAGATAGTCTCTGCTGGGCTTTGAGGGAGCAGAGGAGGGAGAAAGACCTTAAGTGGGGACAGCACCAGAGCAGCCCTGGGCAGGACTACCCAGAAGATACCAAGTATCTCCTCGGAGGCAGGGAGTAAACACCAGAAGGCCCTCCGTGGCTCACTCAACACTTACTGGGGGCCTGGAGGTAGGGAGGAGAGGGAAAGGGAGGAGATGAGGGTATATATAATAAACATCTATATCCCTGGGTTAGGGAATTGGAGTAGGAGGGGAGGCCACTGTACAAAATCTTAAATTACCAAAATGTGATAGAATTGACCAATAGGTCCTTAATTCTTGGGGCAACCAGTACCAGCCTGGGCTAGTAACGAGTATTCAGATCTAGCTAGTGACACAGAAGGGAGGGAGGGATAAGAGATGTAAATATTGGGTTACAGAGAGTTTACAAAGTTCAGCAGCTCAGCCAGTCCGATTTGATATTTCCAACTTTTACAATTTTAAGACTCTTGTTCTCCAGTTTAAGGTAATACCAGTCCTTGAAGAAATAACTGTGTCCTGGGGGAGAAAGGAAACAGGGATAAGTGTTGATCTTCTCTTTCTCTGAACTTCCATTGGACATTACATTTGAGGGGAGCAGCGTGAGATGGTATAAAGAACATTGGCAGCTGAATTCCAATCCCACCTCTTTTGTTTATTACCTGTGTGACTTTGGCCAAGTCACTTAACTACACTTAATTACAGTTCTTCATTCATAAAAAGAGAATGTTGGGATAGATGATCTCTAAGATCTCTTCCACCTCCAGAGCTATAGTCCTTATGATCTCTACGATCTAGCAAGAAATTTGATGCTGCATTATGTTGATCTATAATCATTTCCTCTGTGTTGATGCAGTCTCTGGGACTAGATTTGCAAGCTCCTACAGGGAAGAGGCTAGATACTTTTACCTCTATCTCCCACAATGCCTAGCACAGTGCTAGACAGAGCAGGCTCGTGGTAGATCCCTGTTGACGTATACTGAGCTCTCACTGCAATTCCCAAATGGCAGTAATTTCCTAGCCATGCCTTGAAGGATCCCTCAAAGCCACCTCAGGAATAGGGATCAGTGCCCAGGGTTCAATATTGGCTAACCATCACCAGGGGGCCAGGAACAACTGAAGCAGTTCAGGGGCTCTTTGTTCTCAGCAGAGAATCATGAATAAATCAGTAACATCTCAATTAAACCTTAAAATGAGTCATTCCTTGAATGTAATGTTGTCCTTTGGTACAGGATTGCCAATATAAATTCAAACAGGGCAGGTCTATAAATCATGATGGTTTTTGAGGAACTGGGAAGGGAGGGACAGGGAGAAAAGGTATGCATGGGCCACCCCAACTCTAGAGCCACCCTTTCTTTAGGCCTGGCAGCTGTGAGGGTGCCAGTGAAGCCTTTCTTGGTTTTCCTGACAGAAGCCAGGCTGAGCTGAGCAGAGGTCAGCTACTCTGGAATCTCTCCCAGCATGGGGCTGAAGGGACTGGTTTGTTTTCTCTAGGCAGACTCATGCCTCCCCACACAATGAATGAGTGTGTGCTTGGGGAACCACAGGGAGCCTGGGATTGAGGTGTGAGTGGGGGGAGGAGGAGGCGATTAGTCCTAGAAAGTCAGGAAAGGCCTAAACAACTCACCACTTCCCTGCAGTTCTACCACAGCATCAAGATTGTCAGGGATCCCATTCCAGGCATCAGCGATAAGCTTGGGGAAGCCAGGGTCCATTTTCTTTTTAACTTCATTGTACCTAAGATGGAACAGGATTGGGCAGGTATCAGGAAGTGAAGAACACAGTTAATCCCAGGTCCAGTAAGATCTCCACAGAGTCGATATCTACCATATACCCCATTGGTAGCAAATACGGCCAAAGACTCCTCCACGCGCCTTGCAATCTAGACCAAGATCTTTAGATGTTATAACACAGTATGGTGGAAAAAGTATGGGACTTGAAGAGAAAAAACCTATGTCCTCATATGAAACCTGCCACTAACTGTACATATGGCCATGGGTCAGCAACATTATTAAAGAATCACAAAATCTCAAGAGTTGGAAGGCATCTCAAAGACTTTCTAGTCCAACCTGAACCTGTCTGAGAATCTTCTCTGTGACATCTCCAATAGGCAAAACGATCATTCAGCTTTCATTTGAAGACTACAAGTAAAGGGAACTCACAATCACCAAAGACCTCCTATTCTCTTACTGGATAGCTCTAAATGTCGTTTATCCTTTTCTTGAGCCTAAAACTATCTCTCAGCAACCTTCATTCCACAGTTCTGCTTTCTGCGGCAAAGGAGAATAAGGGCAATCTCTTTTCTGCATAACAATTCTATTAATCAAGGATGGGAAGCCTTGAAGCCACATGTGGCTTTCTAGGTCATCAAATGTGGGCTTTGACTGAATGCAAAGGGCTGCACTTGAGGACCTACAGGGCCACATGAAGGGGTTCCCCACCCCTGCTATAAATACTTGAAGATAGCCATCCATTACAACCCCATCTTTTCCCAGACTAAATAACCCTAGTTTCTTCAACCAGTCCTTGTATTGCATGATTTTGATGCCTTTCACCATCTTGGTTGCCCTTTTCTGAAAATTCTCCAGCTTATCAGTGTCCCTCCACCCCTCTATTTTTTGTAGAGGTAGAAGACTCTTGGTGGGGTAAATTTTCATACATTATTAGAATTTTTCTATAGGCTAGTTAAATTGTTCCTCCCCACTTTTTATCATTTCTTCTAGCCATTTTAAGACCACAAATCTAGAGCTGGAAGGGAAGTCAGAGGTCATCTAGACCAACTCCTTCATTTTGCAAATGATGAAACTGAGGCCCAGGGAGTCTAAGTGGTTTGCTCCATGGTTAAACAGATAGGAAACATCAGGAGTGGGATCTGAACCCAGGTGTTCTGAATACAGGGCTAGTGCTCTTTCTGCTACACCACATATGCTGCTACAAAAACAGAGTGAGAGACACATTTGGAAAAGTAGGTGATGTAAATATATGTAATAATACATAATATTTGTAATATTAACTAATTGTATATATATATATACATATGTATGTATACATATATATATATCAATAAAGTTTATTTTTAAGGTAATGAGCAGTTGCGACCATATTCTATTGACATATTGACATGACATATATTCTAGATATAGTAAGACCATAGTAGAGTACAATGGCATTATCAACTCTTGGGTTCTGGATATGATGTATCTTTTAATGCTACCTAGCATAGCATTAATTTTCATGGTTTTCCAAATCAGCTATTAACTCAAACTGAATTTACAATCCAGTAAAAACTGCAGATCTTTCACAGACTAGTTGGGGCTATCCACACCTCCCACATTCTGTGCTTGAGAAGCTATTTTTTTAACCCATGTAAGACTTCATATTTATCTCCAGTAAATTTCATCTTAGATTCATCCCAACATTGTAACCTGTTCAAATACTAGAGTCCTTATAATGTTAGCTCTACCTCCCAATTGTATGTCACATACAAATTTGTTAATCATACCTATATCAATTTGATTAAAATGATTTATTTAATAGAAAAAGTGTTGGATTTGGAGCAAAAGAACCTGGGCTTGAACTGGGGTCCAGTCACTTACGTAGCTACATGAACTTAGCCAAGTACTTCACTATTTAGCACTTAGTATCCTCCTAGGCAAATAAGTGCATTGGACTAGATAGCGTATAAGGTTTCTTCTAGCTCTAAATCAGTGATGATTCCAGGCTGAGCACCAGGCCAAGGATAATCCCCTCAAGTTGATGTCATGGCTGATCATTCTCCCCTTCCCCACCCAAGGGCTTTAATTACCTCAAGTATCAAATGGCCATAATAGTCCCTGTACTGCCCAGATCATCAGGGTGTTGTGAAGTTCAGAAGCAATAATATGTGGGAAAGTAATTTATAAAATAATGTTATTATAAAAAAGCTGTTAGTCATGGGACAGGCTTTCCCATGCCTGAGTAATAGCTACTGGTTTCAAGCTAGTTTGAGGGTGTGCTAGCTGTCAATCTAAGTCTTTTGAATAAATTTACAGGAAGAAAACTGAGTTGCCTACCATCTTCCCTAACTAGGCAGACAATTTTGGAGTCATTCTTTACTTCTCCCTCTCTACCCCACCACTAAGTATAATAGTCTTCCAAAGCCTCCTCATCCCTGAAATGTTCTTCCTTCATCTCTACCCCTCCTCCCATCCTGACTCTAGAGTCGAAGTCATAAAACCTAGACTTTGTGGATCACCCTCATAGTAAATGCTATATAAATGTCAGCTAGTATTAAGTGACTTATCCAAGGTCACACATGTATTAAATAGCAGATTCAGAATTCAAACCCAAGTCCTCTGAATCCAGTGTTCTTTTACTTCACTACAAGAACCACTATACAAATACCAGAGGTTTTTGTACTTTCACATTATTTTATACTTGCTTGTGTATTATTATGAAAGCGTTCTGTTGTTTCCTATGTGTTCTATCTGCTACATATGTAGAAGTTATATCTCTCTCATTAGACTGGTTTATATCCGCAAACTAAAAACTGTGTCTATTCTTCCTAATCATATAAAAATAGATTTAGAGCTGGAAAGGCTATTAGAGGTTACCTAGTCCAACCTCCTTGTTTTATAGATGAGGAAACCGAGGCCCATAAAGCCAAAATAATTTGCTTACGGTCAAACAGGTAGAATATGACAGAGGTACAACTTAAGTCCTGATCCTCTAACTCTGAAGTTATTATTATTTTCACAGCACCACTCTGAATTGGTCAAAGGAACCTGAAGACATTAATGATCCAATGTTAACTTAGAAGGAAGTCTCTAGTGGAAGGTCCTAGAAAACTCTTCTGCTCAGCCCTGGGCATTCCAATTTTTTTTAATCAATGCCATAAACAAAGGAATAAAGAACATTGCTATCAAATTTGTACCCTCTCTCCCAGCACCCAGGGCATGCTCAGGAAGAAGCAGGCTGCCTGCTTGCCTGGCAGATATTTAGGGAGTTGGACTAAGTACTTTCCAGTTCTAAATCTATGATCCTGTTTAACCCTCTAGGGCTGCCTCTATAGCATGACTGCTGATGATATAGGGCAGCTAGGTGGCACAATGGATACAATGCTGGGACTGAAGTCGGGAAGACTCATCTTCCTGAGTTAAGATCCAGCCTCAGATACTTCCTAGCTATATGACCTTGGGCAAGTCACTTAACCTTGTTTGCCTCAGTTTCCTCATCTATAGAATGAGCCGGAGAAGGAAACAGCAAACCGCTCAAGTATCTTTGCCAAGAATACCCCCAAAAAGGTCATGAAGAGTCAGGAATGAATGCAAAATGACTGAACAACAAAAAGCTGACATGATTCCCAGGCCACGTTTACATGGCAAGCAAGCCAATTTCCCAAGCTCATTAAAACAGTAACGGTGAAATATGCATCTCTCTCTCTCTCTCTCTCTCTCTCTCTCTCTCTCTCTCTCTCTCTCTCTCTCTGTCTCCTCTATAAATCCAGGATGCGGTCTCAAGAAACAACAGGCTCTTATGACTGCCCTTTATAATGGTCTTTCTGTTCTTCCTTCTGTACTACCTTCCTTCCTTCTGTACTACCCTCCTGGAGAAAACTCTCCTGTACTTCCCCTGTCTGTTCAAGTCTGGGGGCCTCATAAAAGATCTGAGAAGCAGTTCCTGGATATTTTGTGTGGAAATTTAGCCAGGCAGAACCCTGGGGTGAGATAGATGTAGATTCAAATCCTGCTTCTGAAATTTGCTGGCTGAGTGACTACAGACCAGTAACTTAACCTCTCTGATCTTCACTATCTTTAAAATGATGCTTGCAGGCATAATACCTATAGTATGTCATTCACAGAGTTGTTGTAAAGCCTGAGTAAGAAAAGGTATATAAAGGATAAGGATTGTACCTGAGATTTCACTGGTACAGAGAACTCCCAAGTGAATAGATTTCCTCTACCAAGGAAGGTCCATACTTTTTCTACAATTTGTGGTCTTGAGGAATTGTCTAGAGCACTGAGAGTTTAAGTGACTTGACCAGAGTTACATAGCCAGTATGTGTCGGAGGCAGGATTTGAACTCAGATCTTTTGGCTTCAAGGGCAGCTTGCTCACTCTTTCTCTCTGTCTCTCCATCTCTGTCTCTGTCTCTCTCTGTCTCTCTCTCTGCCTCTCTCTCTCTCTCTCTCTCTCTCTCTCTCTCTCTCTCTCTCTCTCTTTCTCTCTCTCTCTCTCTCCACCTCTCCACTCTGCCATGCTACATAGAATGTGCTTTGCAAACTTTGAACTCCCATACAAATGTCAATTGTTATCATTATTTATGTGGGTAGGGGATCTGCCAGTGTGTTTCTGCATCTATACATGAGCACACCTATGCTCCGGTGTGAATTAATGTGTCTTCATGTTTTTGCCTATGGGATGTGTGTGTTTATTTGGGTGTGTCTGATTCTAATCGTGTCTGTGTCTGCCTTGCTTTTCTCTTCCTGACTGAGATATAAATCATTTTAGCTGCTAGGTGATTTAATGGTAAATCTGGAATCCTATCCTAACACAGGCTTAAGACAGAACCAGCCTCTGAGAACAGGGCAGGAATGGAAAGGAATTAAGAGGACTGCATGGGAGAGGGGAGTGGAAAGATGCCCCTCTTCTGCCCCACCTCCCTCTTGGGTCTTTTAAGCTGTTTTCCAAAGAAACATTTTGGGTGTAGTAACAACAGTATATGTTAGCAGCCAGCGGGAGAGGTTGGTGCAGGCTCCAAGAGCCTTGGAGGAGGAGAGAGAACCTTCTTGGAGAAAGGCCTAGATAAGCAAAGCTGTTAAACACACTACCTCTTCTAGTCCAAATACTGAAAGGTGATATGTAGTGAGTTAAAAAGCACATTAGACCATGAGTCAATAGACCTTATAACCACTCTGACATTAACCCACACTGGGACTTGAGAGAAGTCATTTAGCCTCAGTTTGAGGTGAAAAAGCATCTACTTCAGATCTGCTTCTTGTTACTCCTGTGACCTAGCATAGCTCACTTCTTCTCTTTGGGCTCAAGTTTTCTCATTGCAAAATGGGTGGTGGGTAGATGTGCATGCTTGGGGGATCTAGTCCAGGGGTGGTGAACCTATGGCCTCAAGGCCACAGGCCCTCTAGGTCCTCAAGTGCAGTCCTTTGGCTGAATCCAAACTTCACAGAACAAAGTTGTTTAGTCAAAAGGCTGTACTTGAGGACCTAGAGGGCCACATGTGGCCTCAAGGCTGAAGGTTCCCCACCTCTGGCTAGTCCTATGGATTAGAGTTAGAGTCATAAATATTAACTCTTCTTATCCTCACAAGGACCCTGGCAGGTAAGTGTTATTATTATCTACGCTCTACAGATAAAGAAAGCATGGTAAACAAGGTCAAATGAGTTGCTCAGGGTCACACAGATATTAAGAGTCCAAGGCTAGATTTCAGCTCATGTCTTGTCTTATTCCCAGTCCATTGCTCTAACTACTGCTCCACCTAGTGGGTTCTGGCATTTGCTAACTGATCATGGTCAATTCACTTCACTCTCTGAGACTCAGTTTCTGCATCTGTAAAATGGTCATATTTATACCTGTAGTACTTACTTCACTGGGTTGTTGTGAGGCTTAAGTTAGATAGAAAATGTCCCAAAAGTCTTAGTGCAGTTTTAAGCTCCAATGGCTTAAATGTATAAATGTATACACACATATGTGTATGCACATATGTGTATATGTACATATATATTAACACATATATTTTCTATTGTTTAGTCATTTTCAGTCATGTCTGACTCTTCATGACCCCTTTTAGGATTTTCTTAGCAAAGATACTGGAGTAGTTTCCCATTTCCTTCTCTAGCTCATTTGACAGATGAGGAAACTGAGGCAAACAAGATTAAGTGACTTAGTGCCCAGGGCCACACAGCTAGTAAGTCTCTCTGTCTCTCTCTCTCCCCAATATATATGTATACACACACACACACACACTCTCTCTCTCTCTCTCATACACTCAGTAATGTGCATAAAGCACTTTAAAAACTTTTAGCTCCAAACGCATTTCAGCTATTCATTATTATTGTTGTTATTATTGTGTAGGTATAAGTGGAGAGTGGCTGATCTCTAGTGTCCCATTTACCTCAAAATCCAATGATCTTCAGGGTTTATCTCTCTCACTTGTAAAATGGAAAGAGGATCCAATCAATTAACTTCATAAGATCATCATTACATGGCAAGCAAGCCAGCTTCTCAAACTCATTAAGACAGAAACAGTGAGATATAGATCTCTCTCTGTCTCTTCTGCAAAGCTAGGATGAGGTATCAAGAAACACAAAACTCTTATGTCTGCCCTTTAAATCAATCTCTCTGTTCTTCCTTCTACCACTGCCCTGGAAAAAACTTTCCTATACTTCCTACATCTGTGCATGTCTGTGGGCCTGATACAAGAAAATATCTGAGGAGCAGTTCTGGGAGACTTTCTGTAGGAAATCAACATGAAATCAGTTTGAAAGTATTTAGAAAATTAGCAAATTGCCTAAGAAGAGCCAGCAAAACCCACCTCCAGAACTTGTCTCCAGAAAAGATATATGTCTTCTTGTTTTTGCTCCAGCTGAAGGCAGCATCCACGTGCTGAACATCTGGAGGCAGCCCTAGGCTAGTCAGCTTCTTTGGATAGCCCCGCTCCAGGGTGCTGGCTGAGTAGACCCAGTACTCATCCCCTGAAATGGTGACAAAGGTCATTCTAGTGATCCAGGCACATAGAATACCCCCTACCAATCAACCACTCTCACTCCACATCTGTCTGGGGGATGGGAGGGGCCTCTTTGTGATGGGGCCTCCTGAGGACAGGAACTGTGTGTTATGGGAAGATCTCTTTTCAAGTCCCAAGTTCAATCATGGGAACAATTCCTCAGGACACATACTTCTATGCAGAAGAAGGATGGAGGTGGATAATGGACCCACAGTTAGCCCAGGCACATAAGATAAAAGTGAAAAGAGCCAGGGAAAGAGTTTGGGGATATTAAGAAGGTGGTGCTAGAAGGAAGGGCAGAGGATGAAATGAGCAGGAGAAGAGGAGGGCAGGTATTTTTTGTCTTACTTTATTTTGTTTCAGAGAAAGGAGCATGAGGTTCAATAGGAAGGTGGTTTGAAAGGAAAGGACTTGAGGGGATGGGAAGAGAGGCTGGCTTGAGTTTGTACGTGTAAGCCTCAGGTCAAGCGCATATGATGAACAAAGTCTTCACTTAATATTATCAAGATGGGATTATAGATTTAGAGCTGGGGACCTCATGGTCCTTTGAGTCCAATGAACCTCATTTTACAGATGAGGAAACTGAGGCATAGAGCAGTGAAATGACTTGCCCAAGGTCACTGAGATAAACACCACAGTCCCCCTGTTCCTCTCTCCCTCCATCCATCAGTACCTGAGAAGAACACAGCCTTTTCCTCCTGTGGGGCCTCATATACTGCATCTATCTTCTCAGGAACTTCTGGCCAGAATGTGGCCACAAGCAACGGCCCTGTGGGCTTCTCCCTTGAGTTTGCCGTCCTCCACATGAACCTGAGTGGGCAGACAAAAAAGTCTGGGGAGATTCACCCTCATGGCTACTTCCCCATTCCCCTTCACAAAGCCCCCAAACTAACTCTTCCCTCACACCTGGCCTGTCCCCCAGCAAAGGAAGCCACAGGCCATGGTAGCCATCGGCTACATAGGAGAAGGAAGGAAAAAAAGAATGAACTGGAATGAGAGAAGTTAGGCTTGCCCAGATGCCAGGACCTGATGTGCGCTCACTGTATTCTGAGCTGCATGGGGCAGCCTTAACATCACCCGCCCTTCAGAAAGGCTTCCTTGATCCACACCAGTCCACAGTGACTTTTATAGTAAATATTATCATACCTCCAGGTTCCTTAAAAGATACTCGCACATATTCTTGGGCATTTTTTAGTTTCTGTTCACATGCATTTATAATATATCCAATGTTAGTTTATAATCTTCCTGAAAGCAAAAATTGTATCTTCTACACCTTTATATCTCTGCCTTCTACCAGTGTCCTGCACATAGTAGGAGCCTGGCGAGTTGTTGTTGACCTATTCCAGTAGCCATTTGTTTAGTGGAACGATCATGATCATCTCAATTCAGTGAAGTCCACCCATGGTAGCAGGGTTCTTTATGGTAGAGAACATTCTGAGTCCTCATGTCTCAATTCTAAGCACCACATAGAGCTTCTTGGCACTATGCTGTTCTCCATACTCTGCACTTCAGAGTCTGTGAATTCTATAGAAATAAGAGTCATCAAGGAAACTTCTCTGAGCTCCCATACTGGGGCACTTCCCTTGGAGTTGGTCATGCCCTCTGCATTTTTTTTGAAAGGTCCTCTTTGGCTGTTAGCTGAAAGGTATTTGTGACCCAGAAACTCCTGACTGATCCCTTGGTTTCTACAACTAGAGCATACTGCAGATAACTGAATACAGAATCCAGAGGAAGTTTCCTACCTCCAAAGGCTGTAAGAACTATAGAAAGGCTCTAACTTCTCTGGGATACACTTAATCCTAGAGCTGGAGCCTCTTGTGGAAAGAGCCTTTCTCTTACTCTTAAGTTGCAGGTGACATTAGGTTCCCCATCAAAAGGCTAAGAAAGAATCTCAAGTTGAAAGCTCTTTTGATGAGTCCAAACTCAACTATTTTTTTTTACCTTGGGGAAGTCACTTTGGGTTTCAATTTCTCTCCTATGTAGTCATATGAGTGGGTTCAATCCCAAAGTTTCATTCCAGCTTGAATAATCTATGAATATTTCTGTTGACTATAAAATTAACAATTCTATTAGAGAAGACTGATCTCCTTGCAAACTATTGGCTACAAAGCCAACATTTACACCTACTATAATAAATACATTCTGGTCTCCAGGTTCAATATAGCATTCTAAATGTTCCAATGTAGTTCCCTGAATCTGGTCTCACCCACCAAAAGGTGTAGATGGTTATGAATCTCATACCGCAGGCCTGAGTGAGGGCACTTATCTCTCCCTTGCTCCTGTGGTCACTTACTTCCCATGATCAGGACAGTTTAGCCTGGGACTGGAGTTGTACAGAGGAGCCTCTTTGGGTCCTGGCACCAGTAGAATGGTCAGAGTGTAAGGCAGGAACAAGGGGGCAATGGACACGAGATAGGGAGCAGGGGTTAAGGAATAGAGAAAAGAAGTAGGATCCGTCACTCACCTGTCCTTAAAGAAGAATGTTTCTCCTCTAATCTGTGAGATGCCATCAAACACGATGTTTGTGTCTGGTTTGCAGAGCTCAGGAGTGACAGGCCCCGGGGTGGGGGTCGGGCCAGTGTCAGTGCCAGTGTCAGTGTCAGTGGAGGACCCTAGGAGAAGCACATGTGATCTTGGATCCTTTTCTCAAATTTCAGGGGTGACCTATGACCCTCACCTCCCCCCACCAACCCATTACATGTCATGTTCAAACAGAATGGCTCCTATCTACACTGTCACCCCACACATACTCAGGAGCAAGCTCCAACTGGTTTTGGAGCCTCATCTCATAAGCCCTTTAACTCCCAAGCTAGAGGTCTCCAACAATTCCCACCGTTATGTCCAATCTTTGCACAGCCTAATTTTCTGTCCAGTTTGAAGTCTCTCTGTTCACAACCTGGCAGCTTTAGTAACTATTGTAGATTGCAAACAGCAAAGTTGCCATCTGACTAGTATTTGTCAAGATTGTTGGCCAGTGTTTTATCAGAAAAACTGAAGCTGCTCTTACTGATCTGTTTTGTTAAGGCTATATTTTTTTCAGAGGTTTTACTTTGGTAGGGCTAATAAAAGATTTAGTGCTCATGATCCATCCTGGGGATGGGATTTTACCATACAGCTCCCGAATGCCCTTGATGTCATCATTGGATAGGCGGAAATTCTTAGTGTATGTGTAGATTGGTGCCATCAGTGCCCCAGGGTCTTCTGAGTGCTCCAGCCCCATAGCATGGCCAAACTCATGGGCTGCCACAAGGAACAGGCTATACCCTGAAGGACAGGAATGAAATAGAAAGGGAATGGAGACAAGAAAGGGTTGAAGAGGAAAATAAGTGTGTCTGTCTATACCATTCACTGTGTCCCTCATCTGGCACTGGGCATATGTAGCCTTATATTTTACCTTATTCACTATGCTCCTGGATTTTAGTTTGATATAAGAAAAACTCCCTTAAAATTACAGCTGTCCTAAACTGAAATTGACTGACGGGAGGCAGTACATTCCTTCTCACCAGACGTTTTCAAGAAAAGACTAGATGACTATTTGTTGGGGATATTATTGAGAGAATTCTTGTCCAGGTATGGGTTGGGTTGAACTATGCAACCTATGAGGCCTTTTCCAATTCTGATCCTCTACAGTTCTGTGTGATTCATTCTCTTCAACTAGATTATAAGCTCCTTGAGGGCAGAGGCTGTATTAATCTCTGTGTCTCTGGTGCCTAGGACAATATCCTTTATATAGTAGATACTCACATGATGGAGGCAATATGGCACATTGGAAAAGGGTCTGGGGTTAGAAGATTTGGTTAAAATGGTAGCTCTGTTTCTTACTGTCTTTGTGACTTTGTGCAAATTATCCCTCTGGGCCTCAGTTTCCTTATCTGGGAGAAGAGGAGAACTACCCTTTGATTCTGCCAGCTCTAAATCCTATCACTCTATAATAATTACGAGCATCATTGAGGGAATTTTTCTAACATTTCCCAAAAGTCTAATTTTTGTCCTGGGGCAAAGGGCTAAATTGGGAAGGAAACTCTCTTTCCCAAAGTAGTCTTTGGTTCAGGAGAGGCTAATATGACTGCTTAAAGTAGGGATGAGGAAGGAAAGACCATGGAAGAGTTATATCTGCCTATGGTAAGATGATATCTTGGTTCATTGGAGTTGATGTACCCCGCCCCATTCCTCCCATGCATCCCTAATACCTTGGTCAGGGCAAAAACCCCATTTTCGGTCATCATCATAGTTGGCTGTTGTGGCACACCACATTTTGCCATCACTACGGCCAGCACTTGTACAGGATTCATGCTTGTTGCCCAAGAAGGTGAAGGGGAAGACACAGGGAGAACCTTCAGAGTTCCCCCCAACAGTTGACATGGCTGTGAGAAGAAAGCATATAGGTGAAGGGGAATAGTATAGGACAATGGGGAGAAGGAAAAGGGAAGGAGGACCAGAGGAAGACATTATAGGAGAGACATCTCAGATGGTCAGGGTGTCTAATAGCCTCTCCACTCCTCCTTGTCTGCCTTTACCCAAATAAGTCAAGAATTTTCCATTAAAAGTGATAGGTGGTTGTGCTGGAAATAAAGGAAATTTAAGTAGGGTAGAGCTGAGGAAACCATCAAGGTAATTGAGATCTTTGTATCTCCCACTGAGCTAAGCAGGAAAGGTACTCAATATTTATTGAGTGGATATATGGATGAAGAAATAAATGAATTAATGAGGGAAAATTCTAGCAGGGGAACAGAAAGCAGAGAGAAAGAAACATAGATAGAAGTAGACAGAGAAAGGTGGAAGAGACAAAAGAGAGAAAGAAAAATAGACAAAACCCAGAATATGAGGCTGGGAGTGGGGAGGGGTAGAGAGAGACAATCTCAAATTCTCCGTCATGGTAACTTGGAGAGACAAAGTACAAGGCAATGACTCTCACCAGTCTCAGGGCAGAAACCGTATTTCTTGTCACGATCATAGTCCTCAGTAGTGCCACACCAGCGGTAGCCATCTGTTCGGCCCTCAGTAGTACAGCTGTCATAAGAGGTACCTTGGAACTTGAATGGGAATTTGCAAGGCTGCCCCTCAGCATTCCCACCCATGGTAAACAGGGCTAGAGAGAGACAGATAGAAAGATAGAGAAAAAATCGTTTTAGAGCATGCACATATACACATACGTACATATGTTCCCCAAAGCACATACTTATAAATACATATATCGTAACTGTTGGCTGTGTACCCTCCTATTCTCCCTAATACACAGATTTTTCAGTGGCAATCAGGGCTATGGAGAGTCAGAGACAGATAAGATAAACATACATATGTACACACACACACACACACACACACACACACACACACACACACACACTTGTGCAGCAAGAGATAGCAGTCAAGATCAGATACCTCACCATGGTCCTGTCTGTCTATCCCCTACCCTTCCTCTTTCCCAGTTTCTCCCATAGTAGACTGCTTTCCACTATCTACCTAAGACAGAAATAAAAGGGACAGAGGCAGTAGAAGGAAGGACAGATACCTTGGAGGGAAGAGGTCTTTAAAAATATTGAAAATCTGACTCCTCAAGAAGGAAACCATTACCCAAGAGTGTAGGGCAGAAGACAGAGCCCAAGCTATGGGTTTTATTTCTCTGGTCTCTCTTCTAGTTCCCCCACCCATCCCCAATCTGCAAAATGTTGTATCTCTGGAATTGCCAACAAGCAAAACCACACAGTCTAATGAGGACCATCTGTGCTGAGCAGGGCCAGAGGTGATCTCACTCCCCACCCCCACCAGCTTTAACTCTACTATAACTGGAATGGGGTTAATGCGACTCACCCCCCAGTCTAGGACTCAAGGACACTAGATTTTACATTCCTGGATGCATTCCATGAGACTCCTGTCCTGCTCCCTAGGCACATTAGAAATCAAGGGTGCAAGAATGGGAGAGGGGCCAGAGGCTCTCAGGTCTTAATTTTGGGAAGTGTCAAAGAGTTAAATCTGAATTTGACCGGCCCCAGCCTCCTCATCCAACACCAACCCCATCCCCCTTTTCTCCCTTGCCCACCCAGGAAGCTCCTCACTGATCTCTCAGCCCCATGTTCTTCTACATACAGGGGTTGAAGGAGACACTGAATCAGCAGTCAGGAGGCACTGAGTAATAGAAACTTCTATCCCAAATATGTACAGTCCGTCTCAAAACCAAAAAGCAGAGGAAAAACAATCCCCAAATAGATGCCTTGTATTCTTGCTTCTATCCTCAACATTAATGATTTATTTAATAAGGTCTTCTAATTTGATTAGAAGTGTCAGCATGTGAAAGTGACGGTTGAACTACATGATATAGAAAATTCAAACATATCAGCGAAATGATTCTTTTGTAAAACCAATCACTTTAATTTACTAATGGATCATATGAACCGAAGTCAGGTATGCTCATGCAAAACAATAACTAATTTGGTTAAAAGAAGCATAAATTGGGGGGCGGAGCCAAGATGGCAGCTGGGAAGCAGTGACTGGCGTGAGCTCCCCACCAAATCCCTCCAAAAACCTATAAAACAATGGCTCTGAACCAATTCTAGAGCTGCAGAACCCACAAAGTGGCAGAGGGAAGCAGGGCCCCAGCCCAGGACACCCTGGATGGTCTCTGGGTAAGGTCTGTCCCACACAGACCTCC
>CM053625.1:114054083-114090781 GCA_028646595.1 Phalanger gymnotis | reverse complement strand
TAGAGTTGGTAAATTACCAGGAAAAACAACCCAGAAAACTCTTTATTGTCATCATTCTTAACCTTGAACATCAGGAAAGGGGATTAAAGAAAGAGAAAATGTTTGTCTCATCACTTAATTGTTCTATTTTTTCCTACCTAGGTCTTCTTGTGTCTATATGTCAGGCATAGACCTTCACATTTCTAAACTGTGAATTTATGAGCAAACCAAGTTACAGATGATAGATCTCTTTTTGTTTTGTTGGTAAACAAAGAGGCTTTAGATTCATAAGGGGAAATAAAATGTAAATGTATGTAAAATGTGTAAAGAAAAATAATTTCCCTATGATGTCAAAAAGTCCAGAAATTTTATATGCTAGCACACATATGTTCATGTACACACACACACACACACACACACACAGAGTCATTCCTTATCTCCAAGGACAGGTATGGATCTAGCCACACATAGAATCATCAGGACATACAGAGACAAAGAGAGAGACAGCAGATACAACAACAACAAATACAACAAACATTTTTAAGGTACTTTATAAGCCTTTATAAGTTGTGCTAGACATGAAGGAAAATACAAACTTTAGATAGCCCCAGCCCTTACAGACTAGTATCCCCACATTTGTTTCTGTTGTTGTGCAGTTGTTTCAGTCATGTCTGACTCTTCATGACCCCTTCTGGGGTTTTCTTTGCAAAGATCTTGAAGTGGTTTGCCATTTCCTTCTCCAGCTCATTTTACAGATGAGGAAACTGAGGCAAACAAGGTTATGTGACTTCCCCAGGGTCCCACAGCTAGTAAATATCTGAGGCCAAATCTGAATTCATGAAGATGAGTCTTCTTGACCCCAAGCCCAGTGCTCTATCTACTGCACCACCTAGCTGCCCACTCTCCACATTCAGGATACACAGACATAAATTAGATCTAATATGAGGTCAGATTGAGAAGGGCTCATTGCTAGTATTCCCTTTTCCCCTTTGAGGATTCACCTCCCAGAGCCAGGTAGTAAACCTAGCCTCAGTCTATGAGCTCTGCTTTCTGTCCCATAGACTGGGCCTCTGACCATCCTAAACCTTCTCGCCAGTCTCCTGGATTCCACTCTCAGACTGAATAACCAATTCTTAGAAAGGCATGGTGCTTCTCATGCCTACTCTATACTTGGAAACCACATCCATTGAAAGTCCAAAATTGACAGGGGGCAGTAGACAGTTTTTGCCGTTATCGGGGGGATGGTAGGATATGCATCAAGGGCATAAGAAAACTTTGGTGAAGAGGGGAACTTACCTTCATGGGGACAGAAGCCATACTTCCCATCGCTGTCAAAGTTGTAGGAGGTCGCACACCAGAGGAAGCCATCACTACGGCCAGCATCTGTGCAACTGGTGTATTCCTTGTCATTGAACAGGAAGGGAAACTTACAATACTCACCATCAGCATTCCCATATTTCACTCGGACCACTGTAGGCAACAGGGAAGATGTTACTACCTTACTCAAGATCAAGGACAATGGGGTTGTATAGGAGGGGTAAAACCGGAATAGGGGAAAGCTTGGAAAGCGGGGAAGTATTTAATATGCTTAAGGCAGCACGGTAGAGTAGAAAGAGCAATGAATCAGGAGACCTGGCTTAATCTGAAACCTATCAAATTATGTGACTTTAGGCAAGTCACTGAACCTGTGTTCCATCAGCTGTACTTGACTACATACCCCACAGTGTTGTGACAAAAGTACTTAGCAATCCTTAAAGTGGTAATTGGTGTCTTTTCTGGACATTGGGCCTATGATTTATCAGTCGTAACAAAATCACCAGTATTTTTTCTCAAAAAAGAGGACCCTTTTGAGTTAGTGACAGGTGACAAGCACATTGCAGTGTCAAGGGAGGACACATAGGCACTGTAGCTCTAGAAGGCCCATTGGATTTTGAGCCAGAAAGCCTTGGTTGGAATCCCAGTCCTGTTGTTTACTAGTTGAGTGACTTTACGCAAATTCCTTTGCTTCTCTGACTCAGTTTCCTCATCTGATATATGAGGATAATAATATTTGATCTCCCTATCTCAGGAGGTTATTTGAGGCTAACATGAAATAATGTATGTATGTCAAGTGATCGGGAAAGTTTGAGCCCTAAATAAGTGTTGGCTGCTGTCACTGCTGCCGAGGGATGTCTGTGGCATAGCCTATGCTCCAACTATTTGCTGCCAAATGGGAAAGCGCAGTGTTTTCAGTTGAGGGAGAGAGGTTACACAGTGGTGATTGCAGGGTGATGAGGAAAAGGAGAGATATTCTACATGTACCTGGAATCTATGAGTAAAGAGAAGTAGTAAGGATATAGTGGTAAAGGTAAGTCCAAGATGTATGAAAGGGAAAGGAAGCCTTGGGGGAATGGGGAGAGCCAGGCTCCTACCTTGTCCTTCTCCCAGGGTCCATAACTCATCATCATCAAAATGGGAGTCTCCTCCTACACCAGTTCCAGGAGCGAAGGCATGAGCCAGGAGTCCATCCTTCCCATCAAAGGGATACCCATCCCCATGCTCTGCAACACATGTCGCCATCAGTTCCTTAGCTCTCAGCTTTACCTTGCCCACCACTCAAAGAGAAACTTAGGATATCCAGGACAACCTATATTTATTTGGGGTTCTAACTTGTTTTGAAATCATTGACCCAACTCCCTCATTTTAAAGATGAGGAAACTGAGGGACAGCACAGTTAAGTGGTTTTCTCAGGATTACACAACTAATAAATATCTAAGATAGGACCTTTTTATAAATTTTTTTATTACAATTTTTTTTATTTTCCATTCTTAATTCTCTCCCTTCCATCTCCCTCACCCACCGAGAAGACAAAAAGAAAAGAAAAAGAGAAAATCCTTTAAGATATATAAATATATCTACATATCTATATCTATCTATCTATCTATCTATCTATCTATCATCTATCTATATCTATCTATCTATATCTATATATGTATATATGTATATATGTATATACATATATATATAAAACCAAGCAAAACAAATTCCCACATTATCCAGAGAGGAAAAAAAGCAGGAGAAAAGGAAAAAAGAAAAGAAAATGAAAATGGGCTTTAATATACGCTCTCTCTCTGGGGTTGGATAGTGTATTTCATCAGGAGTGCTTTGAAATTCTGGTTGGTCATTATGTTGATCAGAGTTCCTAATTCTTTCAAAGTTGTTTATCTTTAATATGGTATGAGGGCCATGTCCTGGGCCCATGTCAAAGCTGCCCTGCCACTCAGACATTTATCCATCATACCCTCCATTCTAGCCCAAGCCTAGAACAAGTCTGGGCAGAGTAGGTACTCAGGAAAGGATTGCTGATACTGATTCTCCAGGAAGAACGGAGTTCAAATATGGTCTTAGTCATATGTAAAAATTATTTATAGTAACTGTTTTCATGGTGGCAAGGAATTGGAACCAGGGGTTATCAATCAGTTGGGGAATGGTTGAACAAGTTATAGTATATGAAGTTTGCAGATTATTATGGTGTTATAAGAAATTATGAAGGGGATGGAATGGTTTCAGAAAAACCTGGAAAGACTTGTATGAGCTGATGAAAAGTGAAGTGAGTGGAACCAGGAAAAATTATATAATGACAAAAATATTGTAAAGATAATGAACTGGAGTTGAGGGAGGGATAGAATCTGGAACTCAAAACTTAAAATGTTAAAGTTGTGTTTATATGTAATTGGGGAAAATAAAATATTACTTTTAAAAAGGAAGTTAAAGAGGACATAAAATTGGAGGTAGAAGGGGTGAGGGGTGGGGAAAATACACTAAGGAATCAATAACATGAGAATTTGTCATAAACATATGCAAGTATAAAAAACTGTAGTTGGAATTCTGGCTTATGTATACTAGCAAGTTAAAGCAGATAATTCTCTAGATAGGCCAACTTAAAAATATCAAACTTCTTTTTGCTTGAATATATGTCAATATCTTCTGTTAGAACAACTTTAAAAAAGTGTAGCTTATGTTGAAATTCAATGTCTGTTTCATTTCAATAGAAAAGTTAAAGACTTCATAAAGTTAAAATAAATAAAAATAATTTACTCTGAAAGAAAAACCTGGAAAGACTTGTATGAACTGATGAAAAGTGAAGTGAGTGGAACCAGGAAAACAAATTAAACGGTGACAAAATTTTTAAAGATAATCAACTTTGGGGGCAGCTAGGTGGCACAGTGAGTACAGCACCTGCCCAGTAGTCAGGAGGACCTGAGTTCAAATGCAGCCTCAGACACTTGACACTTACTAGCAGTGTGACCTTGGGCAAGTCACTTAACCCCAATTGCCCTGCCTTTCCCCCTCCAAAAAAAAAAAAGGTAGTCAGCTTTGAAAGAATAAGGAACTCTGATCAACATAATGACCAACCAGAATTTCAAAGCACTCCTGATGAAATACCCTATCCACCCCCAGACAGAGAGCTGATGGACTGAGTCCATATTCAAGTGCATTTTCTTTTTTCCCCTTTCTCTTGTTTTCTGTTCTCTCTGGCTAATACAGGAATTTGTTTTGCTTGGCTATACATATCTGTAAAGGGTTTTCTTTTTTTCTTTTCTTTTTCTCTTCTCAATGGGTGAGGGAGATGGAAAGGAGGGAATTCAGAATGGAAAATAAAATAAAATTGAAATAAAACAAAAACAATTTATATAAAGATCCTATCTTAGATACCTATTCGGTGTGTAACCCTGAGAAAGTCACTTAACTGTTCTGTGCCTCAGTTTCCTCATTTGTAAAATGAGAGAGTTCGATCTAGATGGTCAGTAACATCCTTTCCCGGTCTATATTGTTCCTGAGTATCACAAACATCTATAGCACCTACCCCAACGACCAAAGTTGATCATGATGTCAGCTTCCCCATCATGGATACGTGAAAATCTGAGGGGTGTCACATCACTCCAGACTTTGAAGGCTCGAGCAAAAGCATCATCTACAGTCTCAGGGTCCAGATCAGGTGTGTAACCAATGATCCTGAGGTAGACAAAGAGAATGGAGGTTAGGGAAAGCATCGTAAGAGGAACATCTCTCCCACAATGCACTGGAGTTCCAAGCCAATTTTCTTCCAGCTTAATTTCCATGGGTGTCAGCATCATGTAGTGAATAGAAAGCTACATCAAAGCCAAAGTGGCATTGATTCAAGTCCTGCCTCTGACACAGCCTGTCTGTGTGACCCTGGACAAGTCAATTATCTCTCTTAATGCGCTAGGCAGCTCTCTATAAGTTGTAGAGAAGGGGCCAGTCAGTATTAATACAGGGAATTTCCTCTCTTGGGAGTTCTCTATTCCAACGAATCATAGGTCTAGTTTATACCCTTTCACACCTCATTCAAGTCTTGGGATGATACACTTTTATCTCCAAGTAGTAGTAGAGAGGAGTGTGGAACTATTAAATGTGACTTATATGGTAGAAACCAGAGCCTATGGCCTGTTATTTCATTGGTGTAGGGAATAGATAAGGAAATTGTCTCTTTAAATGCCAAGCGATGTGTGCTTTGCCACCTTCAATCTCAGAGATCTATCTGGAGCACTGAGACTTGTCCAGGATCACACAGCCAGCCTGGATCAGAGGCAGGGCTTGAATCCAGGTCATCCTGATTCTGAGGTAAACTACCATGCACTATACCATGCTGCCTCTCAGAGGTAGAAATCACTTCTGAAGATATTCTCTACACCCTCTGCAACATTTCTCCCATTCATCCCCTTCTCTCCACTCACATGGCTCCCAGTATCACTTGTCACACTTGGACTAATATAGGTTAGCTATTTCACTGGTCTTCCTACCTCTCTTATGTCCCTCCTTTCTAATCATTCTTTTACACAGCTTCCAAAATGGTCTTCCTAAAGCACAGGTGTATTACTACATCATTTCCTTTTTTTAAAAACAAGACAAAAAAGACTTCAGTAGTTCCCCAATGCCTCTAGGCAATTCAGGCCTATTGATCTGCCCCTCCTAGTATGACTAGTATACTTTCACAGCTAGATTTCCCTTGACTCCAACCTTCACACACTCTTCAGTCCAGCCAAACTAAACCACTACTTATTCCCCAAATTCAATGTGCCATTGCTTACAACCAGCAAATGTTTGTAATGAATCTATATCAATAATGAATTCTTTCCTCAAATCCATCTCTCAGTAGTATTCTTATAAACCTTCCCTGCTCCCCCCAGCCTGCTGTTGGTATTCACTCTCTCTCTCTCATCAATACCTGGTATTCACTTCTCCTATGTGTAAGGTACATATCCATACTAGCACGTCAGTTCCTTTTCACTGAGTGCTTTACTTTTCATTTTGTATCCTCACCACCTAGTACAGTGCCTTACCCAAAAATCTTTGTTAAATTAAATTGAATTGAAATAAAATGAATAAAATTAAAATAAAATTTAATCAGTTAGTCATAAGAAGCATATGATATCTTAACATTCCATGCCATCTTCTCTGACCCATGACAGTAATGCCACCTCAAAGCTTTATGCTTTGCAACTCTCAAAAGTATTTGTCATATATTATGTTATATCATTATCTGTAGCATCACCCTACTAGACCGTGAGCTCCATTAGGAGCCATGACTTATCTAAGCCTCGTTATCTTCTCCAGGGACAGCCCAGTACTCTGCACAGTATAGGTGCTTAACAAATATCGAAAATGATTTTAAGCCCTGGTTTTGGAGTAAAAGGCTCTGGGTTCTAATTTTGGCCTTGCTACTTACTGTTTGGGGTTAATTCATCGTTTCTCTCCCCACCCATCTTTTAGACCTTCTTTTTCCTTATCTGTTTATTGAACTAATTTTAAATGAGGGTGCTAGATCAGAGGTTCTATACATTTTTTGTGTGTCATGGGCCCCTTTGGCAGTCTGATAAGGCTGATAGAACCCTTCTCGGAATGTTTTTAGATACATAAAATGGGATCACAAAGGAAATCAAATTATGTTGAAATGCAGTCATTTTTTTAAAGTTCTTGGACTGCAAGTTAAGAACTCCCAGATTAGATGATCTCTAAGGTCTCTTGCAGCTCTAAATCCTATCATTTAAATCCTCCAGCCCCTCCCCGACAAAAAATCAATCCACAAACATTATTAAGTACCTACTACATGCTAGTTACTATGCTAAGAACTTAGAGTCAAAGGCAAAAATGAGCCATTCCTACTACCAAGGGACAATACCTCCTATAATCTCCCATGCCCTGACACTTCCCACTTCCTCACCTTTCCACTTCACCTACCAATTTCCAAGATCCCCATGGATCCTGTCCCAGAAAGAAGATCAGGGCAGGGTTGAGAGGACTGCAGTTCCTTTTGATCTGTGGCCTCATGTCCCAGAGGCCTGCAACCTTATTTCTTTGCAGTCCTCATATACTTGGGATCTCATGTTGCCTTGTCTCTTGCTGTAGGCCTCCCCTGAATCTTCTCCCTTCCCTGGGTACCTGTATGTGATCTGGTTCTTCTCCCACTTGGGCCTCCGGGGGAAGAAGTTGTAGTTGGCCACATCTGGGTTCCCACATCGTGGCTTCTTCATGGTCTCAATAGTATTCTGGTCCAGCTCTCCTGTCTCTGGCAGTCCAAAGAATTTCTGCATCTTCTTCAGGGTGTCCTTCAGAACAAACAGGTTGCAGCTCTCCTTGGGGCATCCATAGAATGTGTTCAGGTATTGCTAGAATATACAAGTGTGTGGGAATAAGTCCCTCTGTGCCCATTCACATTCTCCAATCGTAGCGCAAGAGAAGCTGGACTGACCAATGCCCTGGACATATGCTGACCCATATCCAGATCCAGGTCTTTTTAAGGTCTTTATCCTCAGGAGAACCCTGGAAAAACCACCAGAGGTAATGGAAATACTCCAACCAGTGTTTATAGAAACATTTTGGGAGTAGGCAGTGGAGGAGGTGCAGTCTTGTGATTTTATATGTGTAGGGAACTCTTACTGAAAAAAAACACCTCCCTCTATCAATGAAGATCAGCTACTGCCCTTCATCATTCAGGTTTAGAGAGTCCTTAGGGGTTCCAAAGATTGAGTGATTTGTTCTAGGTCCCACAGCCAATCAATCAATTAATAGAGGGAAGGAGCAGGGAAGGGAATAAGTATTTATATAGTACCGACTATGTGCCAAGCACTTTAAACATGTTATCTCATTTGACCATTGCAACAAGCCTGTGAGTTGGATGCTGTTATCTTCATTTCACAGTTGAGAAAACTGAAGCAAACAAAGGTTACCCACCCCCACCCCCAGGTCCCACAGCTAGTAAGTGACTGAGACCGTATTTGAATTTGGGTCATCCTGACTCTAGAGTTAGTGCTTTATCCACTCTGCCATCTAGAAAAATATATTTATCATTTACTATGTGCCACACACTACTCTAGTTTCTGGGAATAGAATGACAAGTTGGCATGTGTCTGAATTGAGATTTGACCCATGCTCTTCTTGATTCTAAGGCTGGACCATGACTGCCTCATTATAAAAGCATAGTATAGGCGAAAGAGATCTGGATTTGAATTCAGAAACTTGAGGATGAAGCCAGGGGTATGCGTGAGCCAGCTCAAACAGCTTCTAGAAAGCAGATGGTTAAATTTTCAGTTTGAGCAATCAGCAAATACTACAAATCAAGGCTTGATTTATTGTTTTATTGATGTCTAAACTTAAATGGTGAAGAAGAAAATATTAATGATTATGAAGATTAAACTGAAAAATGTGTCCTGCACTTTTGTTTTGAGGCCCAGTCATTAAACATCTACCAGCCCATCTCTGGTTTCATTTATGAAAATAAACCTATTATAGCCTTCGGTAGGGGTAGGGAAAAAAAAGAACAAAGTTAAAAAGTCCATAGCAGAGAACAAAAGAAAACAAAAGCAAAGAAAAGATGGACAATTCTCAATAGAAGGTGTATTATTTATCATACAGGCTTTCTTGAAATGAAAATTTATTGTTACATATTTTGAATCCTCACCTATGTTCTGCTATATACATGACATGCTTCTTTTCTTTCTTAATTTGTATTTAAGTTTCAATATTTAAGTTTACAATATGTTTTTGTTTCTTTTCTCCATTCTGTACTTGTGTTCTGATAAATTTTTTTTTTAAAAAAAAAAAAGGAAAAAAATAAATAAATAAGAAAATAAACCTCTGGTCCAAACCCTGGTTTTTCTACTTGCCAGCTCTTTGCCCTTGGGCAAGTAAATCTACTTCTATGGGCTTTAGTTTTATTGTGTAAAATGATCAGTTTGGACACTAGACTAGAGAGTGACTAAGTTTCCTTTGGCTCTAATTAATTGTCATTTTTTGTCTAGCTCAATGCTGGGCCCATTAAAAAAAAAATAACCCTAGTGCCTTCAGGGACATAGGTCAGTTCTGTATAGGGAAAGGACTCCCCCTACAGGAACTCCTACTACACTAGACCCCATTTAGAATACCTTATTCATCTCACCACTTCTTGAGTACAATGTACAAGGCATTGTACCAGGTACTATGGAAGAAACAAAAGAGGAACAAGAGATGATTCCTGCCATAGAGGAGCTTATGGTTTAAGTGGAAGAGAGGAAGATCTGCACACAGGAAAAGTTAACAAATAATTCATGACAGTGAATGCTAAGCTCCCAATGGGCCATACAGACAAGTGCATTAGGACACAGAGAAAGGGAAGGTCACTGAGGAATAGAGTGGTCACAGCCATCTCCATGGACAAGGTAGGTATAGTATTTGGATTGAAGTGAAGAAGGATGTAAACATAAGCACTGGTGGGGTGGTGGGTGGAGAGGGAAGCATAGTCTGTTCAGGAGGCCAATCAGAATACCAATCTCTCTAAAACAATGAATACCACTGAAGCAGGAGGTTAAGAATGAAAAGGAAATTAATATGCTTTTGAAAAGTAGGGAAACATTTTTAAAATAAAAAAATGAAAAAAGAAATGAATAGGAGATGAATTTCGTAAGAGTGGAGGGGTTAGCAAATTTTGTTGTTTTCATAAAATGTTACATAGCCAAAGAGAGTTTTTGGAAAGAAAGGTTAAGACCAGATTATGGAGGAAATTAAATGCCAAGCAAAAGAATGGGGATAATGGGGAATTACTGATGATTTCTGAACAGGAAGTATCATGGCATGTTTTAAGAAGAGCCATTTCATGGCAGTATGCAGGATGATTTAAAGGAGAGTGAAATCAGAAACAAGGAAACCAATTGAAAGATTATTACTATACCCCAGGTATAAGATCTTATTTCCCTGGAGTAGAATGGGTATAGTTGGAATGGAAAGGAAGGAATATATAGAAGAGACATCAGGAAAGAAGACTCAGTAGGACTTGATGACTGACTAAACATTAGAGGAAAGGAATGTGTCAAAGATAATTCTGAGATTTTAAAGCCTAATGCCTGGAATGATGGCATCATGAAAGAAATCAGAAGTTAGTAAAGAAAGCTGGTTTGAGGAAAGATGATGATGAGTTTGATTTTAGGAGTAGGCAACCGATTAATCAATCAACAAATATTTTAAAGAACCTACTGAAATCAATCAGCAAGCATCTTTAAGTGCCCAATATGGACACAGTGCCAGAAGCTACTAGAGGTACAAAAACAAAAATCAAACAATCCCTGCCCTAAAAGAGCTTACATTGTATGGGGAGAAACAATATATATTAATATATACAACATGAGACAATGCATATGAATACATGTAATACATATGCAAAAAATACATCAAAGGAGGGAGAGGACTGTCAAGAAAGGCTTCCTGTAGAAGGTGGTGCTTAAGTTGAATTCCCAAACAGAAAGGGGATTCTAAGAGGAGAGAGTGAATTCCAGGCCTGGGGAGGACATCTAAGTGTAAATGTCTAGTAATCAGTTGGATAATCAGGACAGAAGCTCAGAAGTAGGAGCAAAACTGGCAACGTATGTGAAGGAGTTACCCTTATAAAATAGAGCTGCAAGATAAATAAGGCCACAAGAATAGATGAATTCTCTGAAATCGAGTTGAAAAGAGAACTAAGGATGGAGCCTTAGGGAATGACCCTGGCCGAAAGGCTAGAGAAAAAACGAGGGCCAATAAAGAATTATATCACTTCCTCTCATTCCCAGAGCTCAATTCCCTGCTTTCATGACCTTCTACATAGACTTGCAGTTTCTAGAAAATAAACAAATGTTATCCTTTTAAATGCAAAGGTATACTGATCCTCCCATCTGTAGAGCAGAGACTCTGAGTTTTGTTTATAATAGTAAGGAGAACTTTGCATTGAGCAATTCATTCTTTGCTTGATCACAAGTTACCAATTTTTCAAAACAGCTGATTGGTGTAAAGGATACTGCCAGCGGCCACAGAGCATAGTAATGCTAACTGACCCACCTGAGAATTGAACTCGTGACTATGGTCTTATTACAAAGTTGGCTACAATCACAAAGTTAACCAGCCCCAAGCCATCTCATAAACTCAAGCTTATTACACCCAATTTCTTTTCCATTCAGGAGAAAAATTCCCCCAGAGATTCAATCCACAGGGCTTAGATACAATTGCTCCCGTCCCTCAACAATTCTGCCTACTTTCTCCCTGCCTTCACCCTGTCCTGTCCATTCCCTTCAGTTTAACCTTACTGTTCCTTCCAAGATCTTCTCCAGCTGTTATTTTAACTATGCTTCCCCCATCTTTAAGTCCTGCAGTGTTTTCTCATTGGCCTCATCAACTCTTGTCTGGGATTTGTGTTAGTCTTCATTGATTGCCCTACTCCAACCCTTCTTTTACAAATTGCTATTCCTGCTACACAGATGTGGTTTTGTCAGCCTTCTCCCATACAAAATTCTTTAATGATTCCCTATTGCCTCTAAGATACAATGTGAACTCCACAGGCTAGAATTTAAAGCTTTCCACAGTCTAGCTCCTACCTATTTTTTCCAGTTTTATTTCACATTATCTCCCACTTCTTTTCTGCCTCTTAGAATCCCAAACTTTCTTCAAAGCACAACTCAGCTGTCTCTTCCCACAGGAGGCTCCTAATCCTCCCAATTGTTGACACTCTTTCCTTCTTGAAATTACTTTATGTGTACTTCATAATTATTTATATACATGCTACATCACCACCAGTAGAATATAGCTCCTTGAAGATAAGGAATGTTTGATTTTTATTTTTGTATCTCCAAGACCTACCACAATGCTTTGCACATAGAAGGCATTTAGTAAATACTTGTTGATTTGAAGTGAATTAAATAACAGGATCATGAACCCTCATATGGGAAAAAAATAGAGATTTAGAATCTCATTCATTTTACAGATGAAACTGAGGCTCAAAGAATTTGATATCTGGCCCAAAGTTACCAAGCTAGAAAGCTACACAGAAGAGATTCTAAAAGAGGACATCTGACACCCAAATCTGTCCTCTTTCCTCTATAATATAAAGATCTACAACCTACTCTTCACAGCCCCTTTCCAAGTTGTCCTGGAATCCTACCTTGCCAAGTCTGGTTCTATGTCCCAGTATTTCATTTCAATTCAACAAGCTCTTGTATTCTCACTTTCTCAATGAAGTCTTCCTGGACTGATCAGGAAAGCAATATAAGGTCCTCCATTTAGCACCCAATCTAAGCACAGCATCAAATTAGGTACAAAGCCCACAGGGTTAAGAAGAGGTGGGAAAAGTTACTGCAGTGCTGTTGGTGCTTGTAAATCTTAGAGAGGGCAAATTATACATAAGAATTGATCCTAAATAGGACTCTCATATATCCACTTTTCCTGACACTCTCTATTGGGCACAAGGTAGATGCTTAATAAACTTGACTTAGATCCACAGATCTTTTCTCGATCAGTTAGTGATGCATTTTCTCTCCAGTTGCCTGAATAACAGCCACATACCTTTGTGTACCTGGAATGCTCCCAGCCTCCTCTCTGCTGACTGGTGTCACAGACTTCCTTTAAGTACCTTAATTCTAGTGTTTTTCTCTTTTAATTGTTTCCTACTAATCCTACTAATTGTTTGTATATATGTTTGCTTGTGGTCTCCTCCATTAGATTGTGAGCTTGAGGGCAGAACCTGTCTTTTGCCTCTTGTTGTAACCCCAGCACTTAGCACAGTATACCAGCCATAATTATTGTTGTGGATTCATTTTAGTCATGTGCAATTCTTTGTGACACAACTTGGGGTTTTCTTGACAAAGATGCTGGAATGGTTTGCAATTTCCTTCTCCAGATTATTTTACAGATAAGTAACTGAGGCAAACAATAACTTGCCCAGGGTCACACAGCTAGTAAGTGTCTTAGGCTGGATTTGAACTCATGAAGATGAGTCTTCCTGATTTCAAGCCCATTGCTCTATTCACTGAATCTAGTTTGGACTATAGTAGATATTTAATAAATGTCTATTGGCTTAGTGGCTGATTATATATCCATGTGTTTTAGTTCATAAAGTTCCAGAAAGCATATACTGTCTTTAACCTTTTTCATATAGAACCTAGCATAGTGTCATGCACTATTAAGTAAATAACATTCCTACTATGCTTAAGACTCTGTGTTATTTCACATCAAATGACATAGAATGTAAAATGCTTTGCAAATCTTAAAAGCACTCTACAAATGTTAACTATTACCTTAGTGGTAGTACTGGTGTTGTCTTCAATAGAGGCTCTTCAAAGGCTAAGATTAGATCCTTCTTGCTTTGTTTTTTTTTTTTTGCATTGTTGGATGCACATTAGATATTTAATAAATAGTTGCTGAGTTCCAAGGTTATAGTGGAAAGAATATTGGCTCTGGATTCAAAACACTTGGTTTTAACTCTGTTGATCACTTTAGGACCCTGGAAAATCATTTAACCTCTTTGAGCAAGCCTCAGTTTCCTCATCTGCAAAAAGAGGGGTTGGACTAGATGACTTGTGATGGATGTCCCTTCTAGCTCTAAATCTATGACCTTAATTAATAATGAATGATAGTTATTAGCAAAGATGACACCATAAAATGTCCAAGCTAGAAAGAACCCTAAAGACTACCTAGTTCAACTTCCCTCACTTTCCCATCTCACCCTAACCCTTGATATTCTTTTGTTGTTATGTGTTAAGGTTAGGGTTTTGAGCTATCTCTCTTGATGACCCAAGCCCAGCATGGTGACCCAGAAAAAATGTTGCCTCAGCTGTTTCTGCTTGGGAGGACTCTGCATCTGGTTCTGTTCTTGCCAAGCTCTCTCAAACTGGGGGTTATCCTAAATCCAGGAAACCAAATTAGTCCTTCCTCTGATGTGGTTCAGGGTTCCCCTAACTTTTTTTTTTTCCTTTTGAAATGATGGCTCCACCAAGAGACAAAAGAAAGTGTTTAGGATAAAAGATGGATTAGTCATAGGACTGGAGGATCATATTAGAACTAAAAGGAATTCAGAGGCGATCTAAGCCAAAACCGTACTTTTACAGATAAGAAAACTAGACCCTGAGCCTCTACTCTGCTCAGATGACAACTGGGGAGCACTTTGTTTTGTCGTGGGTATCACATTTAAAGGATACTGACAGATGGAAGAATTTCTGAGGACACATTTCGGATGGTAAAGGGACTAGAAAAGGCCAATTGAAAAATGAAGTGATATTTTAGTATGAAGGACAAGAGTACTGGGGATGGTGGTGAATGTGTTTTCTGTCTTCATATATTTGAGGGCTGTTAGTGGGGTGGAGCGGTTGGACTTGTTTTGCTTGGTCCCAGATGTGCAACTAGGAACAAATGGACTTAAGTTGTAGAATGGCAGTTTGGGACTTGATGAAAGGAAAATCAATTAGAGCAAGACCAAACTGGAATGGGTGGCTTTAGTGGGCGGTGAATGGCCTTCCTATCCCTGGATGGCTTCCAGCAGAGACTAAATGACCACTTTTCTGAGATGCTATAGTGGTGATTCTTGTTCGGTACAGGTTGGAGTAGATGGCCTCTGAAAGTTCCTTCAACCCTGGGGCTGGGTTTTATTAATTCTTTAAAACGAATTCCAGGGGAAACAGGCTCCGGGGTCAGGAAGAAGACCCTCAATTTAAACTTTCCCTCCCAGTCCCCTGTAACACTCCCCTTCCCGTTCCCCCTCCTCCCCGACACCCCCCTTCACCCCCCCCCCGCCTCCACCCCGGCAGCTTTCAGAAGAGTCCTTTCTGACCGCGGGGACTAGTGCTCCAAGCCCAAAGTGCTCATTAAAGCCAGAGGCTCAGCAGTCCCCGAGCCGCACAGTAATTGTCCCTCCAATTCTGCTTATGCAACGATGTGGTGAACGCACGGAAAACAACATCTGAGCTGCTTCAAGGAGCGGTCCAGGCTCTGGGGGAGGGGTTCTCTGGCTGGCTCAATTCCCCAGGAATCGGCCGGGGGCTCCCTGCTTTCCCCTCCCTCTTTCTCCCCTAGCTGTGTGCTGGTGATCATTAGGAGTTGCAGGAAACCCCAGCGAGCCTCGCTCCTCCATCCCTTCTCCCTTCCTCTCTCCTTCCCCCTATCGTTCCTGCTGCCCCTCGCCAGCCTCACTTCTCTAAAGTCCTAGGAAACTTTCTTTGGCCGTGGACTCTACATCCAAAAGGCTGACTTTGCCAATTCCCTTCTCTCGGACACCCTGCCGCTCCCCAACCCAAGCAGACCTCCCACCCTCCAGCTGTCTCCTTTCCCCCTCCCCCTCTTCACCTCCCGGGAAGCTGAGGGAGCCAGCTCCCCACAGCTGTTTGTGGGACCCCCTCAGCTCCCCTCCCCTCCCCCCAGCCCCCACCCTACTGAAGCGCAACCGAGACACTCACTACAGCCAACTCTTTGTCTGTTTTGGGAGAGACATCGCCCGGGAACTTGATGATTGGGGACGGGGCTGCCCAAGTTTGGTGGAAAACGCTGGAGTGGAGCCAGAGGGCCGGGAGGAGGAATCCCAGGACCCCGGGGGCCGCTGGAGTCGTCATGGTCGTTCCTCAAAGTGTTTGTGCTGTCGCTATCTAAGAGGGGGGCTCAATGAGTCTCCAGTCCACGTTTCCGCCTTCTTTCTCAACCGCTCATCGTCTCCAGCCCGCACGCCGTCTCCAGCCCGAGCAGCTAGCTCGCTCGTTCCCCTCCCCTCTCCTTCTCTCCCCTCTACTCCACTCCGCTCCGCGCCGCCTGCCCTTTTGCTGGTCCCAGCAATTCCTTTGTATGTTTAAACCCCCAGATGCGCAGCCTCCAGCCACCGCAAGAGGAAGTCTAGATCCAGCGGAAACATGGGAAAGGGGCAGTTACCAGACGTGGCCGGCTGGGCTGGGAGTTGGGAGAACAGCAGTCAAATTTCTGGCCTTGCGGGGGAGGGAAGAGAGAATTCCCTCCCCCGTTCGTCTCCTACCCGGGTTATTGCCCACCCTTACCCCCTCCAGCTGGCTTCCCTAGAAGTCTTCGTGACCATACCCTTGGGCCCTGCCGGTCAGTTTGCAATGCAGGTCCGACATGCCTCATCTAGCTCTCCCCCACCCCTCAACATCTGGACCGGTTGACCTTTGTAATCTCTGGTTCTGAAGTTTTTTACTAGGCAGCAACTTAGTGATTGATGTTGAGGAGAGTAGAGGGCAAGAAAAGGAGGACTTAGCCTTGGGTGTGGAGATAATCAAATGATCAGAGATAGAGAAGGATAATCAGAGAAATGGAGATGGAAAAGAAGCATCAAGAATAACGATGGGTGGGAAGGCATGGCAAGGAAAAAGATGGTGTCAGATAGTTAAAGATGTGGAGAGAAAGGAAGAAAGAAACATGGCAAAGTAGTAAGTGGCAGCTGGAACGGGGCTGGAGTTTGACTCTTACTCTAGTCTTATCTCCTACTCAGTGGTGACTGAAAAACACAGTCAAAAAGCAATAAAATAGCTCAGATTTCTGTAGGGTTTTTTGGTTTGCAAGTGCTTCCCCCATAACTACCCTATGACACATGTAGTGTCAGTATCATTAAACTCATTTTCTACTTCAAGTTATCCAATGATTTGTGATCTTTTCTGTGTTCTCCCTCCGGTGGTACAGATTGCAACTCATTCAAATCTTCTTATATTATGCTCTCACCATATAACCAGCCCACCTCCTTTTCTGATTATACATTTGCAATAATATGCCCCTTATGTCACTCCTTGTGCATCTATTGACATTGAGAAATATGCTGTAGCTCACTGGTATCTTGTGCATCTATTGTCATTGAGAAATATGCTGTAGCTCACTGGCATCTGCCATGCATTTTCCCATTGGCCTCTTGGTCACTATTAACCTTGATTCTTTGGAGATTTTGATGTTCAAAGATTCACAACCATAGGGCAACCCTGATAGAACATTAGTGTTTTTTTTTTTCATGGAGTTTTGCACCATTACACAGATTAAAGAATATAAACTCAGACAGATTAATTAATTTGCTCATAGCTATTTAGTAATTCCAGTGGGGTTGCGAATCCAAATCATTTTACTTTTAGTCTAATGCTTTTTCTTCTACAGTGTACTATCTAACACAGAGAGACAGCCAGACATATAAACAGATTCACAGACAAATGAATGTCTTTTTTAAGGGTTTGAGCACTGGCAGGAATTTAGTATCATACTGGGTCTACTTCTCTCTTGTCCAGCCTAGGTCCCAAGGCTGAGGCAGACCCAGACAATCCAGAACCCCAGGGGGCAGGCTCTGGGAAATCTGGCCAAACCCCTTAATACCTACAAAATTGAGGTGAAGGCCCAGAACCCCTCTTCACACCGTTTCTCCTTAGAGTAGCTGAGGGAAGGATTATTATCCCTTAAAGTCCACAGAGACAGATGCTTAGGATCATAAGATGAAGAAAGAGACCTTTCAAAGATATTTAGTATATATAGCTCATTTTACAGATGAAGAAACTGAAGCCCAGGAAGATTCTTACACTGAGGCTCAGAGAACACTGAGATGGATCTTTCTTCTGCCAGTGATTCTGGGAACCTCTAGTTTAGTAATAACAGGGCTGCTCATCTGGGCTGGATTGACTACCAATGCTCTGCTAGCCCAAAGGAGCACCTTGCTAGAATTGGTGGTAGACAGTATATATGATGGGGAGGTAAAAGAGAGTGCTTATGCCTTAACTGGGAATATAGGGCTCTTTCAGTTCTATGATACAGGAAAAGACAAGCCCTTTGCCAGAGGGACAAACACCTTTCCTGAGAGGCAGATTTTAGAGTCAAAGATAATAGTTGATCTGAGAGGCAGAAACTGGGTCTTTCTGTGCTTTGAATTTGGGTTCGTAGGAGATGGGGAGGGAAACAGTCAGGGTAATGTTTTCCTAACTCACTCTAAGCCATCCCCTGGTCTCAGACACATCCTTACATTTTCTCCCGAGCTTCTTTACCCCTCTGCCACTAGTGCCCCCAAGGGCAACACTCCATTTCCCTTATAGACTCCTGAAGAGAGCTTCTCCATCCCTTACCATCAGCAAATTCTCTGAGTCCTTTCCTTATAAATATTTTCCCCTAAAGTCCTGACTCTAACTACTGCTCACTGCACCCCCCCCCCCTCCGCTTCCCAAAGCTATGTTCTTGGCCAAAATCCCTGCTCTTGTCATCAGACCAGATGTGGGAGCCCTGGCTTCGGGGGTGGTCAGGGGAGACAAAATGTGGCGTCTCTGGATTTGATTCAGAACCTTGCAGGAGCCACAAACTGCCTCCACTGTGTAGGCAGAAGTCACTCCCAGAAGATAAATGGTCTCTCCAACTCAGGTGCTGCTGAATATCACTAGCAGAAGTCACTACTGCATCTACTTGGGGGCAAATTATAAACTGAGATTTTCTAATCTTAACTGGGCCCTTATCACCATACAACAAGCATTTCATTCTTTCTTGATTGACTCTATTTCATTTCGCACAGAAACAGTTCTAAACCTTCTCTTCTCTCCTCAACCTCTCTACACCACTCCCACCCACCTACTTCTTAAGTGACCTCACCTTTTTTCTTTTAATCCTTATAAATTTAGCAATCATCAATAAACACAAAAGAGGGATCGTATATGAAACCATGCACTTGCATTATAAAAAAATTGTATTTTTTAAAGGGGCATAATAAATTTCACAAGGTAATAACGAAGTTGCTCTTTGTGTCCCTTTCTGCACATTCTTTATTTCCTTCTGTGTATTTTTCTAGTAATTGGTTAATACTCTTCTCTATTCTTTATGCATGTCTATTATTTCACACTACTTCACTCATCTCCAAAATTGAAGCTCTCCCTTGTAACCAATAAGTATAGTTAAGCAAAATGCATCCATTTTACTGAGAAAATTAGAGAGTCCATGAGCTTCCACTTGTCACTTCCTCAACACCTCAAAAAACCAACTTCACCCTTCCCTTCCCCTCCTCTCCTCTTTTGCTATATTCTTTGGCCAAGAGTTGACCCTTTTTTCTATAAGGATCACCACTATTTGTGTCCTTTATCTCATCCTCCCCTGCCTCTTCTGGAAACTTAACTTTATTTATGCTACCCTTATACCATCTTAAATTACTCCTTATTTGATGACTCCCTTCTGGATCACTGCCTTGTCATGGAAGAGGGGCTTGCATAACTCAATGAAACTATGAGCTGGCAGGGTTACGCAATGTGGACTGGTCACAGTGGAAAGTTCAGACAAAAGGTGATCCACTGGAAAAGGAAATGGCAAACCACTCCAATATCTTTGCCAAGAAAATGATAAAATATATGATATCAGAAGATGAGCACATCAGGTCCAAAGACATCCAACACATTACTGGGAAAGAGCAGAGGATAACCACAAGTAGCCCCAGAAAGAATGACATGTGTGGGCCAAAGCTGAAAGGAAGCTCAGCTGTGGATGTGTCTTGTGACTAAAGGAAAGTTTGGTGTTGCAAAGATGGTGCAATATTGCACAGGAACCCAGAATGTAAGATCTATGAGCCACATTAAGCTGCATGTAGTCAAACAGGAGATGGAAAGTTTAAACATCAGCATCTTGGGTGCTAATGAACCCAAATGGATGACAATTGGTGAAATTAATTCAGGTAATAATTACATGTAGTACTCTGGGCAAGAACTCCTTAGAAGAAATGAAGTAGCCCTTATTGTCAATAAAAAGGGTGAGAAAAGCAGTACTGGGGTAAAATCTAAAAAAATGACAAATATCTGTTCAAATCCAAGGCAAACCATTTAACATCACAATAATTTATGTCTGTGTTCCAACCACAGATGCTGAAGAGATGAAAGCTGTTCGATTTTATGCAGACCTACAACATCTTCTAGAAATAACACCCCCCCCAAATGTCAAATTCAACATACGGGATTGTAATGCTAAAATGGGAAATCAAAAGATAATTGAAATAACAAGAAATTTTGTCTTGGAGTACAAAAGTAAGCAGGCCAGAGAATAGTAGAATTTTGTCAAGATAACTCATAGGTCATAGCAAACACTCTTTTTTGTTAACAACCCGAAAAGTGACTCTACACATGGACATCCCCAGATGGTAAATTTCAAAATCAGATTGATTACATACTTTTCTACCAAAGGAGGAGGAGCTCTATACAGTCGTTTAAAGTGAGACCTGGAACTGACCGTGACTTAGATCATGAACTTCTTATTGCAAAATTTAGATTACAACTGAAGAAAGTGTGGAAAACCATCAGACTATATAAGTATGACCTAAATAACATATCTTACGAATATGAAGTGGATATGATGAATAGATTTAAGGAATTAGATCCATTAGAAAGAGTGCCTAAAGAACTATGTACAGAGGTTTGCAATATTGTACTGGAGGTAGAAACAACAATAATAAAATATTCCAAAGAAAAAGATGAACAAGATAGCAAAATGGCTGTCTGATGAGGCTTTATAAATAGCTGAGGAAAAAAGAAAAGCAAAAGGGAAAGGAGAACAGGAAAGATATACCCAACTAAATGCAGAGTGCCAGAAGAGCAAGGAGAGATGAGAAGGTTTTCTTAAATGAACAATGCAAAGGAATAGAAGAAAACGATAGAATGGAAAAGACATGAGATCTCTTCAAGAAAATTAAAGATATTAAGGGAACATTACACACAAAAATGACACGATAAAAGACAGAAATGTTAGGGACTTAACAGAAGCAGAAGAAACTAAGAAGGGATAGCAAGAACATACAGAAGAAGTATACAAGAAAGATCTTAACATTGTTGAAAACTATGATGGTGTGCTTACTGATCTAGAACCAGACATCCTAGAGAATGAAGTCATCTGGGCCTTAGGAATCATTGTTAACAATAAGGTTAGTAGAAGGATGGTATTCCAGCAGAGCTATTTAAAATCCTAAAAGATGATGTTGTTAAAGTATTGCATTCAATATGCAAGCATGGAATACTCAGCAGTGGTCGCTGGATCAGAAAAGATCAGTTTACATCCCGATCCTAAAGAGGGTCATTGCCAAAGAATATTCAAATTACTGAACAATTGCACTCATTTCGGACATCAGAAATGCTAAGCTTCATATTCTGCAAGTAATGCTTCGGCAAGAATCATCAGAAATACAGGCTGGTTTTTGAAGAGGCAGAGGAACTAGAAACCAAATTGCCAATATTCAATGAATTATGAAGAAAGTAAGACAGTTCCAGAAAAAAAAACATCTATTTTTGTTTCAGTGACTACATTGAAGCCTTTGACTATGTGGATCACAACAAAATGGGGCCAAGTCCTCAAAGGGATGGGAGTGCCAGCTCATCTTATTTGTCTCCTGAGGAACCTGTATACAGACCAAGAAGCAACAGTTAGAACCAAGAATGGAACAACTGATTGGTTTAAGATTGGGAAAGGGGTATGATGAGACTACATATTGTCACTTTATTTAACTTAGTCAAAGCTATGATTTTTCTAGTAGTAGTTGGCTGTGAGAATTGAACTATAAGGAAAGCAGAATCAATGCTTTTGAATTGTAGTACGGGAGAAGACTTCTGACATTCCCTTGGACAGCAAGGAAATCAAATCAGTAAGCACTTAAATTAATTTCAATTCAATGTTGGAAGGATAAATACTGAAGCTGAAGCTTAAGTACTTTAGCCTTATTGGAAAAAAAAATCCTGATGTTAGGAAAGATTGAAAGTGAAAGGAGATGGAATGGCAGAGTTTAAGATGAATAGATAGTGTTATAGAAGCAATGAACATGATCTTGGACAGACTTCAGTGATGGCGGAGGAGAGAAGGGCCAGGTATATTATGGTCCATGGGGTCACGAAGAGTGGGACATGACTGAATGAGCAACAACAATTTACGGACTCCTTCCATGCTGCCTACAAACATGCCCAGGTTTCCATCTCTTTATAGAAATCATTCTTTGCATGGACTGTTCTTGTAAATGTAATCATAGATACTTTTAATTTTTCTATCATAGTCATTTCATTTAGTTGTTAGGCTCTTCACAAGGTATGTCATCTCTACTTCTTAGGCTGACCCACTGGAATCCCTGGACTTACTCATCTATAGACAACTATAGTGTTCACCCTTCTGCCTCTGGCTTGACTCTCTTTAGCTGGAGCATTACTGTATCTTCTTCAGCTGGAATGTTACAATGCTCTTCTCAGCTAGAGTGTTGCAATACTCCTTTCAGCTTGAGTGCTACTGTGTTCTTTCTGCAAGAGCAACAATCTTTGGCCGAAGATTAGAAGAAGCCTTCCCTCTTTGACTCCTCCAGGACCTTCACTCAGAAGTTTGTTATCTGAAGGCAGGAGGTGGGAGAGCTCTAGACTCTCTTGTTCCACAGTCCATACTGGTTCAAAGGAGGTTCCCTTAATGAGGTATACTACCCTTATTCATGGTGACCTGTCAGCTACATATCTTAGATTCCTGTTAAGGTTTTATAAAAACAGACAAAAACCTCTCCTCTCACAAGTCATCAGATGATGACACCAGATAACACCAGATCAGATCAGAAAAAGTGACTCAATGGTTATAATGCAATTAATGTAGAACTTCTCAGTAGTATGTCTTCACACTGAATCTCCTGTGATGCCAAAGGCTTTATGTGAACCAGAATTATTTTTTTCCAAATTGCCAAATCAAAGAGGCTTTTGTTAATCCTTATCATTCTTGACCACTTTGCAGCATTTGACAAGGTTGATCAGCCTCTCCTCCTGAGTATTCTCTTCTTTCTGGACTTTCATGTTACTGCTCTCTCCTGATTCTTCTATTTGTCTAACCACTTCTTTTCAGTCTCCTTGCTAGTTCCTAAACCATGTCCTGCCCATTAGCCATGGATGTCCCCTAAGGTTCTTTCCTGGGCCCTTTTCTCTTTTTGTTCTATACTACCTCTCTTGGTGATCTTGTCAGCTCTCATAGGTTCAATTATTTTCTCTATGCAGATGATTCATAGATCTGTGCATCTAACTCTATCATCTCTTCTTAGCTAGGGTCACATATCACTAATTACCTGTAGGATATCTCAAACTGTATGTTCTGAAAACATCTGAAACTTAACATTTCTAAAATAGACTCATTATCTTTACCCTCAAACCTCCTTTTCAAAATTTCTAATTACTGTTAAAGATATCACCATCAACCCAGTCACCCAGGCTCACAACCTCCTTACTTGAATTCACCCCATATATCCAATCTGTTGCCATATCTTGTTATTTCTACCTCTACAAATCCCCCCTTTCCCACTCATATAGCTGCCACCCATTTTCAGGCCCTCATCATCTCTCACTTGAACTATAACAAAAGCCTTCTAAATCATCTCTTGCCAATCAAATGTCTCACCACATCAATCCATGCTCCACTCAGCTGCAGGGTAATTTTTTTAAAGGCTAGGTCTGACACCTCCCCCACCCCGCCCCAATTAGTTTCAGTAGCCCCCACTCCAGCACCAAATATAAAGTCCATTGTTCTACCTTTAAAGCTCTTCTTAACCTAGCCCCTTCCTACCTTTCCTGTCTTTTTCTATTTACTTTTCTCAATACACTCAAAGACCTAGCAATTTCGTCACTCTGCTCTCCATATCCTATCTCTGTGCCTTTGCATTAGCTAAGACCTAGGCCTGAAATGCTCTCTGTCCTGATCTCTGCCTCTTGGTTTCCCTGGCTACTTTCAAGATTGAGTCCTACCTTCTCTGTCCTTTCCCTGTACTTCCAGCTCTTACTGCCTCATTTTCTTAGATTACCGTCAATCTCTACCGTACACGTCTTTTATATATCTAATAGTTTACACGTTACTTTCTTCATTATAATATATGCTCCTAGAGATCAGGAATTGTTTTTGTCTCTCTTTACAACCATAGTGCTTAGCAGAATGACTGAACATAGACATGCTTAGTAAATTGCTGTTGATCAAGGAGCTGGGAACAAAGTGAAGAATTGGGTCAATTGCCTGAGGGTTAGTCAATGTCTAGCTGGCTTCTTCAAGGGCAGTTGTGTTTTTCAAGTCTCAGACCATTTTAGAGATGCAGATTGCTTCCTTTTTTACATTTCAATTTCTTTGTATTTGCCACTTCTGAAGTGATGCTTTCCTAAAGTGGATGAGCAACCCTGAAAAAGGGCTGGCAAACCTTCACACTAGAGGTGCTGATCCTCCCTGAGCACTTCATACATCCCAGTCTCTGGGTAGGGAGAATCCTGGCAGCCTACCTTCCCCTTCTGGATCAACATGAAGCTATAAGCACATGGCTGTGCTGCTGCTTTAGTGGCATCAGTTCTTTCTTGCTTTAGATGAAGGAGTATTGGAAACAGAACATACTACAATGGAACTTTTTAAGTTTAGAAAAGTTGAAACAACACCAAAGGTCCAGGAACTGGAGTCTATGCCAGTTTTCAGAAAGCTGAGCTCTGAGAGAAATGAAGCCTCCAGTTAACTGCTTGAACAAGCGAGCAACCTCATCCTTCTGACTGTCATGTTCAAAAGGGAACTTGATGGGTAAAAAGTTTTGTAGCAATCACTTTAGGTAGGAACCCACTCTACCCAGAGAGTGAGGTGTTACAGAGAAGAGTGTGCCTCCAGTTCAGAAGTTTCAGAAGTAAAGAAATCAGAGTTTTCTATGAAAAAAAGAAAAAAAAAGAAATCAGAGTCTCTACAACACCACCAAAGAAGGAGGAAGTAGAAAATTTCTAATCATCTATATCAGGGTTCAGCAACGTTTTTTTTTCCCCTGTGAAGGGTTAGATAGTAAATATTTTAGTCTTTGTGGATTATGAGGCAAAGTAGAGGATCTCATGAGAGCACTTAGGTAATGAGAGAAAAAAGAGCAAATTTCCACAAATTTTTAATTGATGAAATTCAAAATTTAAAAATTAGGTGCTTTCTTTGGGGGGGGGGCGGGTAATGCAGGCCAATTAATAAGACAAAAGGAATTCTCTTTGGAGAAGAGATAACATTCTGCTCAATTGAGTTATAATTTCAAAGCTATTGTTCTCTATCATAAAAATTGAATACAAATGTTCACCTGTTAATGCTGATCTGCAATAAGATACTACATTATTCCTCTTTGAAAATGTCTTCACAAAGATAGGTAGTGCCAAATACTAAAATCAGTCCATGAGCATATGATTTTTACTGATCATATTCACTGTTTGGAAGCCATCTATATAATTATATTAAATTCTTCTTTTGATATTTGTCTTTTAGCATGTAATTATAGTATAGACTAATTACTTCCAATTAAAAGTTACACGGAAGCTCTTCAATTACATAGTTAAATGGATTTTAAAATATAGATATTTATTTTGCACTTGCATCAAAATCCAAAAACTGCTACTGGAACTGTAATTTGAGCTTCAGAAATATATCCTCTGCAAATTTGGTTGGAAATAGAGATTTTTCTCCTTCCTCTAACTTTTGACAATATAGGAAGCATACAAAGTATCTCGCCATTACTTGTCATTCAAACATTACATGTTATTGAATTGACTTTACTACAATGTAATTTTGCCAACAAGCACTATTTTGCCTTGTAATTTTAAGCTGAGTTCATTGAAAAACATCATCAAATCTGCAGCAGAAGCTTATTTTCCAAGCCATTCTATGTTTAATAATAGTGGTTAATGGTGAGTCCTCTCATTCATAAAAAAATTCAATCTTGACCCTGAGCACAAAAAATCATTAATAAAACATTTTTTTTTCTCTTCTTGTTTCGACATGATGGTTATGTACTGGTAATAAAAAATGTCAAGCTACAGCATTTGAAATGCTATTGAGTTATAACTACATCACTGAGATCTGTAGAGTACCAGAACAGCAGTGAAAAGTGATAAGGGCAATGCATTCAATCTCTCTTGCAACTTTTCAGTTCTGTCATTGTAGCAAGAAAGTAGTCACATAAAATTTGTAAATAATTGCTGTGTTTCAATCAATTTTTTTGTGGACACTGAAATTTCAATTTAATATAATTTCTATATATTGTGAGATGTTATTCTTTTTATTTTTTCCTACCATTTAAAAATGTAAAAAACTATTCTTAACTTGCAGGCCACACAAACATGGGAGTGAGGCTGGATTTGGCTCACAAACCACAGTTTGCCAGCCTCTGATCTACACAGTCATAACATAACAAGAATGCAAATGAGATCAAATGAAGAACAGAAAGTCTATATGGCCCATCAGTACAATGAGCAACAGAACAGTTACATCAAGAAGAGTAACTGAAACTCTGAAAAACTGAAAAATTATGGGGATTCACAATGTAGTGGCTTAAGCTTATTAAATTCATAATGTATGGATTACCTACTGGCAAAGGATGAGAACATCAATGACTCTTCCAAATACAGCTCAGTCATATTTTTGCACTTTATACAAAACATTTATAGCTTATATCACAGGGGAAATACTACTTTCATTGCAAATATATGTGTGTATGTATATATATATAATATGTATATGTATGAGTATATATGTTTATATGTATGTGTACATATATGTATGTATAAATATTATATATATATATGTATAAAATGCACCATTTTGTGAATTTAAGTTTTAACTTCTTGTGAACCAAATGACTTTGGAGAAATCATAAAACTACCTTCTCCCCACTGTCAGCAAATTTTAGGGAAATCGTAAACCTGCTTCCCTCTCTCCACTTACCTGATTTTGGGGAAAGTCCAGATGCTCTCCATCAATAAGAAATAAGGTTACTTAATCCCTACATTGTTGTTTTACCCGCTTCAAGTTTCAATCTACAACTGTAAAAACCAAGGGCCGGGGTTCTTACGTTTATTGGGAGTCTTGGAAATAGTTTGCTTCTGCAACTACATAGCTTGCTAAATAAATTGTTCCTCTGGATGAAACTTGGTTTCTTTATTCCACTACAACTGTTACGGTGACCCAGAAGGGACTGAGACAGCAAGTCTCCATATGATAACCAGACCTTTGCCAGAGGAACAAGGGTACTCTGGTAAGATTTCTACTGATGGACCCTTGGAAAAGGACCTCCCATCCCCAGAACCCCACATCCCACCAAACCACATCCAGATGGGTACCTCCTTAGAGGTGAGTGTGTGCTGAGTCTAGTAAGCTAGTAAGATAAGTTCTTATTGGTCTGGGAATGAGAGATGCTTTCCATTCAGAAGATGATAATCAAGTATAGATACCTAAGAAGACCTCAATGAATGGCATAATGTAAGAAAAAAATGATCATGGCATTTTCTTCCAGGAGCTTAGAAAGGTGGAGTTTTAAAACATTTCTCCCAGTGGTGAATAATATCAAGCAGTGATTTTCTATTACAGACCTTTTGATTAAACTTTCAGTGGGAGATAAAAAGGAGGACTTTGTCAGCACATGCTTCTATGTGTCTGTCTTATCATATTATCTGTGCTTTGTATCTTGGTAAATTAAACTAACTTCCTCCTGTGGCCTGATTAGCCAAAGGAAAAAAAATGTAAAAAGTGAAAACTTTTCTGAGGAACTTTCAAAGTCTTCAGAAAGATAGTCTCCATCTCTGTCTCTGCCTGTCTCTGTCTCTGTCTTTCTCCATTTCTAACTCTGGCCAAGTTGGGGAGGCAGACTAGAGACTGAGATGAGAAGGAAGGAATCTTTTTCCTTCTGACCACAAAAATTGATGGCATTGTATACTAATTAGGGACTACATTTTTAAGTGAAATATAAGTTCTTTACTGTGAATTTCCAAATTGTGGTTCGAATGTTTTTTATAAATGCTGAACTATGTTAGTGTACCCCAAAACTAGCTAGTTTGGGGCTATCACTCTGTAAAATATGTTTTGAAGAAAAAATAAAATTTTTTGAAAGTTACATGGAAATAACACTTAGATCTTTTATCATCACTCCCTGAAGAGTGACAGGTTTATTGTTTTAGTGCAAAGGAGGAAAGTTACTTTAATGACTTAAAAAAATGGAGTGTGGGGGAACTGAAGGTAGCCTGAAAGTAGTATCAGTGAAGCCACAAAGTGAAGGGGGAAAATGGCTTTTCAGTTTGTAGCTAGAGTTTAACTGGTGCTTAAGAACTGCCTATCATTAACTATTTTCTTGACCATGAAAAGATAGAAGCTTGTTTAAATCAGGGATCATCTTAAAAGTAAGATTTAATTTGGGAGAATGTTATATGTTCTACTAATCTTCTATGAATAATATAATAGAACTTAATCACTTAAATATGCTAGAAACAAAGTCACCTAAAAGACATTGGGATGGACCCTGCATTTGTAAGCTTTAAAGAACCCCAAAAGGTAACAGTATTGCAATTAATTGGTGTTGTGTAATAAAAACTCGTGCTAAATTGTAAAGGAGATATTCGATGGAGTGAAAATTGGCTCTATAGATACTCCAGCATATGATTGGGAAATAAAGACTAGAGGACTAAACAAGAAGGAATTAGACTAGAAGAATTAAGCAAGTAGAAAAAAGTAAGAGAAATGTCAAATCAGGATATGAAAGATTTTAAAATGGCCAGTTTTTGAAAGGCTTAACTCAAAATTCGCTTTGGATATAAGGATATAAAGGAAGGATATAGAAAGAAAGAAGAGGAAAGTTTAAGCAAGTCTAGATGAGAGAAGGATAAGTAGAAAGTTAAAGAAAGTTGTAGTCCATTTGCACTGACATAGTGTGAATGGAAGGTTTGAAAGTAAAAGGTTCATAGACTGGGAAAGAAAGGTTTGAAGAAGGTTTTGATTTCATTAAGATAAGAAGGATTTGAGAAACATGGTTATCCTTTATAATACAGAAAATATAGAAATTCATTTGCAGTATGGAATTATTTGAGCAGATCAATCCTTCGTTGGAAAGACATTTAAGATTTGGCATTAATGTAATGTGTTCAGAAACTGCAAAACTAAGGTTTGCTAAAAATATAATTGGATAAAATTACTCTATGCTGGTCCTGGATGCAATAAATAAATAATGTCTAAAGTGATTAAAATGAATAAAGTCAGTTTCTATGCAAGATAATTTGGAGATGCATTCGACTAAATTGATGGCATTTAATTGGCAATAAATTTTGCAAATTTATAAATTGGCTATAAATTTGTGTAGCACAAAGCACAAATTACACAATATGTGATATTGTGTTTCTAAATTTTGTGAAATTTGGGAAACCATTGGATCAGAAATACTGTTAGAAAAATAACTTCTCTTTAATCTGGTTGCTGTTAGATTATGAACTGATTTGTTAAAAGATTGTGGTAAAAATGTTTGAAAGCTGTTAGGTGTTTAATGGGGATATATTTGCTTAATGTAGATAATGATAATAATAATAATAATTTCCTATTGGGAGAAAAATGGTATAGACTCCTTAAGTTTTCCTTATCTGTGAGGTTCTTTGGGGCTTTCTACTTGGGCAAGGTTTGCAGAAAATTCTAAAGTGCAGCAGTTTGAGAAATAAGGATGACACTCAGCCAAAATCATCAAGGTCAGTTACCACACTGGGAGTACCTTTTTTTTAACTTGAAGATGCTACAAGACAGACTAAAGTGGTGGGAGAGTTGGTGTGCAACTTTTTGCTTGCAGATGATTGTACATTCAACATAGCCTCTGAGGCAAACATGCAACAGAATATGAATTGATTCTCTGCCATTTGTACTAATTTTGACTGGACAATTAACACCAAGAAAACAAAGATTCTTTAGCAGTGAGCACCACACTGTCTATATGTGGGACCATGAGTTAACAGCAAATGGAGAAATTTCGAATACTATGAATAAGGCCACTTAGCTTAGCATTGTACCTTCCAGGCATGTGCACACAGATGATGAGGTTGATGCATGCACTGCCAGAGTTAGTTCACAATTTGAGAGGCTCCAAAAGAAAATATGGGAGAAAAGAGGTATTGGGCTGCCTACCAAACTGAAGGTCTACACAGCTGCTATTCTAACCTCATTGTCATAAGCCTGTGCAACCTGATGGTCTACCAGTACGTGCCAGAAAATTAAAGTTTCTATTTGAATTTTCTTAGGAAGATTCTATCACTTGGCAAGATAAGGTACTAACATCGAGATCCTTTCTTGAACTAAACCACCAAGAATTCAAACTCTACTGCAGAGGGAAATTCTGATAGCTTACATTATTCAAATGCAGAATGTATGTTTCCCTCAAAGATTATTTTATGTTGAGCTCACATAAGACAAGTGCTCACACTGAAATCTGATTAAGCGATACAAGGATATTTTCAAGGTCTCTGAAAACCTTAGTATTGATTGTGAGACATGGGAGACATTCGCACAGGACATCTGTATTATGAAGGCAGAATTTATGATTTCAAAGAGAATCATACATATGTCTGAATGGTTCAGAACCACAGGATATAAGGAATTCTCTAAGTAGAAGGCAGAAGAATTAAAGCATTTATTCAGGCTCCAAAGTAACAGACCCACTAACCAGACTCCCCATTTTGATATTTTGATCAAAAGCTTCCAGGCCCAATAAGTCTGCCTCACAAGAGTAACCAGGAGGCCACAGAAAAACATGATGGTATTAAACCAAATCATATTCATGCTTCCCCTCTCTGGTAAGAAGGTACCCACTGGTCTCAAGTCCTTGCTCAGCACTCCTCGGTCCACACATGGGTGGTCTCTACTTCCGGGTCGGCTCTGCTTCCACAGCTCCTGCTTTGGCTTTCGGCCTTATCTTCAGCCTTGGCCACAGCTATCTCTGGCTCCAACAGAAAATCAATCTTCAAGCTGTCTTCTCTCCTCCCATAGAGACTTTGACATCATCAAGCGTCATCTGAATGACCAGAGCTTATTGGTTCTTGAGTTGGCCCCTCCCCTTAGGACCCTGGGAGGCTCACATCCACATAGATTAGGTCAACACCTAATAGGGCATGGCTCTGGAGTTAACCCCCTCCTCAGCCAGCCCCTCTTCGGGCCCACTTCAGTCATCAATCCACACCCACATAGGCTCCACACCCAACAGGGCTCTGGGCCTGGGGCTTAGCACCCAGCAAGGCTTAATAAAACACACTGAGCCACTCAAAGAAAACAAAGGACATTTTGCTTACCAACACAACATCCAACATGACATGCTTGTATCAAGGAAGGCACTGTGCCACATGAGCAAAGCAGAATTGCAATAGCTCAAAAGAAACATGAGATGCACAAATTTAGAGACTTCTTCATCCCAAATGTTCATATAGATTATTTGTGCCCAACTTCTGAGAGAGCCTTCTATTATTAGTTTAATCAGCTATCAATGGACACACTGCGCATTGACCCTGACATCATATCATTTTAATCCTCCTTGAATATGAAGAGCAACAACAATTGATGATAATTGACATCCTTGCTTCACCTCTGATTTTTTTGGAAAGGCCTATAAAATTTTTCCATTGTATATAATATTTTGGTTGTTTTTTAGGGAGATAGCATTTGCTATAAGGAAAAGTCCATTCGTTTCTAAGCTTTATTTTATTTTGAACAGGAACAGATGCTGGATTTTATAAAAAGGGTTTTTTTTTAGCATTTATTGATATAATAATCATTATTTTGGCTTAATGTGTTTATATTCTTCCTTACATGAAACCAACTCTGCATTCCTGATATAAATCCAATCTGGTTATAATGTATAATTTAAAAAATATTGTGGCCTTTTTGATCATATTTTATTTAAAAATTTTGTGTAAAGGTTAATTAGGGATATTGGTCTATAGTTTTCTTTCTCTGTTTTGCCTCTTCCTGATTTGAATATGAAGACTATATTTGTATCATAAAAAGATTCCTTCTTTTCCTATTTTTGGAAATAGATTATGTAATATAGGAATTAATTTTTCTTTGAATGTTTGATAGAATTCACTCGTAAATCCATCCAGTCTTCGAGGCTTTTTTTTGTGTGGGAAGGGGAATTCAGTTATGACTTGTTCAACTAAGGATGTATTCAATTTATTTTTTCTCATATTGACTTATTTATGTCATCTATTTCTTCTTCTGCTATTCTATATATTTTATTTTTTTGTAAGAATTCATCCATTTCCTCTAAGTTATCAGTTTTGTTATCATAAAATTGGGCAAAATACTTTTCTGATAATTTATTTTATTTCCTGTTCAATTATAAGTTCTCCTTTCTCATTTTGAAATTAGTAATTTTTTTCCCTATTTCTAATCAGATAAACTAATTTCAAGTATGTTATTTAAATTTTTTGAAAAAAAAAGATTTTATTTTTATTACCAGTTGGATCACTTGCTTTCAATTTTATTAATTTCTTCTCTGATTTTCCAAATTTCTAATGCATTGTTCGGTTGTTTTTTTCTTTGTTGTTGTCCTATTTTTTCAGTTGTGCACCCATTTCATTGATTTATTTTTTCTCTCTTAGGTAGGTGAAACCATTTAGAGATCTATATTTTCAACTAATGACTTTAGCTGCATCCCATGAATTTGGCTACATTACTTCATTGTTTTCAATTTCTTTGATGAATTTTACTATTTTTTTCTAAAATGTCTTGGCATAGATTCTGTAGGATTAAATTATTTAATTTGGTTATTTTTTTAAAGGCCCTTTGGTCATGCATTTTTATTGCATTATGATCAGTGAATAATGTGACTAGTATTTCTGATTTTATGTATTTTGTGATGAATATATACCCCAGCACAAGAACAATTTTTGTGAAGGTGAAATGTGTGGCTGAGGCATATGCAAGTTCTTTTCATTTTCCATTCAGGAATTACCAGAGATCTATCATCTTTAATATTTCTAAAGTTTTACTCAGGTCCAGCACTTCTTTCTTGTTAATCTTTTGGTTTGATTTGTCTATTAGAAAGGGGTACATTGAGGTCCTCCACTCTACTTTTAATGTCTACTTCTCTTTGCAATTCAATTAGTTTTTCTTTTAAGTATTTAGATACTATACTATTAAGTAAATATTAAATATTGATCCATCATTCATGGTACTTTAAAACATAATATTATTTCCTTGTTTATTTTAATCGTGTCTATATTTATTGAAGCTTTGTCTGAAATCAAGATTACTATATTTGATTTTTTTTAAAAAAAATTCATCTGAAGTACAATAGATTTCATTCTAGACCCCTCGTTTTAACACTATGGGAGTTTTTATGTTTCAGGGGTTTCTTGTAAACAACATATTATTGGAACCATGAGCCTAAGCATAACATTGATTCTTAAAGAATTTAGAAACATTAAAAATTATTGATTTTTTTCTGTTTCTTATATCACCATAGTATCCTGTATATCTGTCCCCTTTTCCCTTCCTGAGAGCCATTCCAAGACAAATAGTATTTTATATAGAGAAAAAAGAGTAAATACAACTGATCAATATATAAAGTCTTAAAACATGTGTAAAGTTTAATACCTGTGGACCTCCCCGCTTTATGAAGGGATAAATTTGGAATGTCTTCTCATATCTTTTCATTTGACTCCTACTTGATCTTTATAATTTTGTTATATTTACTTTTGATTTGTATGTGTGTGTTGTTTATTTAAATTGCTGTAGTTTTTGTGGATGTTGTTTTCTTGGCTCTGCTTACTTCACTTTTCATCAATTTATATTGATTTTTCCATAGTTCTTGGTATTCACACACATCATTTCTCATAGCACCACAGTATTCTATTATATCCATATACTAAAATTTGTTTAGCCATTCCCCCAGTGGACAACTACTTTGTTTCTAATTCTTAACTATCACACAAAAATTTGGTTATAAATATTTTTGAGTACATGGCTCCTTTTTTATTACCAGTGGATTGCTTGGGGAATAAGCCAAGTAATGGAGTCTCTGGTTCAAAAGGTACGGAAATTTTAGGCACTTTATTTGCATAATTCCATATTGTTTTCCAAAGTGTGTGTGCCATTTCACAGCTCTATCAACAATTTGTTAGTGTACATCTATTCCCACACCTCCACCAACACTGACTTTTTGTATTTTTTGACCATTTTTTTCAATTTGCAGGTGCGTGATGAAATCTCAGAGTAGTTTTGATTTGTATTTCTCTTATTACTAGTGATTTGGAGTTTTCTCTTCCTAGACCTGTGCATGCTTTGCAATTGTCTTGAGAACTGTTTGTTCACATCCTTTGACCATTTATCTATTGGAGAATGATTACTAGTATACATATTTATTAATTGATTATATATCTTGGATACAAATCCCTATCAGAGAAGTTCTTGTGTTCTGTTGTTTCTGAATCTCTCTTATCCAGTCTTTTCCATTGATCTATCTCAATCTTTAAGCAATACAAGATGATTTTGCTGACTGCTACTTTACAAAATAGTCTGAGGTCTGGAGGTACTATTTTCCCTTCAAACTTACTTCTTTTCATCATTTTCCTTAACATTTTGGATCTTTTATTTTTCCAGAGGAATTTTGTTACTCATTTTCTGAAGCTTTGTTGGTGATTTGATTGGTATAGTATTAAAATTGTAAATTAATTTTTGTAGTATTGTCATTTTTATTATGTTGACATGGTCTAGTAGTCTTAAGGACTGAATACTCCTGCAGTTGCTTAGGTTACTCTTCAATTCTTTAAGAAGTACTCTGTAATTGAATCTATATAAATCTTTTGTGTACTTTGGGAGATTGATCCCCAGATAGTTTATATACTTTGTAGTTATTTGGTATGAGATTTCCATATCTATTATTGCTTTGTGTGTTTTGTTATTATCTTATGGAGATGAAGTTAATTTTTCAGGATTTATTTTGTAGCCTGAATTTTCTGAAGCTATTAATTGCCTCATTTAATATCTTTGTTGATTCCCTCAGATTTTTCACATTAAGACATCATATGATCAGCAGAGAGAGAGTTTTATCTCTTCTTTGCCTTTATTTTTAAAATTTCTTTCTCTTGTCACTGCTATTGCTAACAATTTCAGTACTATATCAAATAATAGTGAGGAGGGTGAACATCCTTGCTTCACTTTTTTATTTCATGCATCCATATTACTCATAATTCTTGACTCTATATGTATTTAAAAGGTTTTTTTATGCCTATGCTATGTAGAGGGTTTAGCAAAACCAATGTTGTACCTTGTCAATGACTTTTTATGCATTACGTAGATGATCATGTAATTTGGGATATTTGGCATTTTAATATAATAAGTTATATTGGTTATTTTCCTAATGTTGAAACATCTTTGCATCCCTGGTATAAATCCCACTTGATCATAATGAATGATTTCTTCAATAAATTGCCTTAATCTGTTTGATAGGATTTTGTTTAAAACATTTTTAGTATTCATGAATGTTGTTGGCCTATAGTTTTCTTTCTTTGTTTTATATTTATCTGGTTTGGGCAGTAGGACTATATTCATCTCATAAAATGATTTTAGTAGGGTTCTTTCTCATTTTTGAGAACAATTTGTGAAGTATGGGCACTAACTGTTCTTTAAAAGTTCAATAAAATTCTCCCATGAATCCATCAGGTCCAGGATATAATTTTCCCCCTTTGGTATTTCCTTTATAGCTAGATCTGTTTCCTTTTTTAGATAGGGTTATTTAAGATGTCTGGAGTTTAAGATGTCTGATAGTTTGAATATTTTATATTTTTGGTGGTACTCTATTACTTTTGTATTCTCAGGATTGTTAACACAAAATTATGCATAATATGTTAAGATTATGCTATTTTTCTGGGTTTGCTTTGATTTTACCTTGCTCATTTGCAATTTTATTGATTTGATATTCTGTTCTTTTCTTTTTTATTAGATGAATAGTTTGCCAATTTTGTTGGCCTTTTCAAAGAACTGGTTTTTAGTTTTCTTTATTGTTTCTGTTTTTTTTTCTTTCCACTTTATCTATTTCCCCTGTAATTTTTCGTCTCTCTTTTTGGGGCTTATTTTAAGTTTATTTACTCTCTCATTTTTAAATGCATATTCAGTTCATTAATCTATTTCTCTATTTCAATAATCCATAGTTATAAGAATATAATTTAAACCCTGAGGACTAATTTAAGTATATCCCAGAAATATTGGTGTGTTTCATTATCATTTTCCTTTGCAAAGTTATTATTATTTCTCTGATTTGGCTTTTGACCCAATGATTAATTAAGAATTCATTTTTAAGTCTTCATTTGGGTCTTTATTATTTGTTTGTGTCCCTGAACCAATTTCTATTTTTGGTGTGTTATGGTCTTGTAGTAGGAAGGCCGAATTTATAATCTCAAATATAATCATATATATGTTTGAATGGTTTGAAATCGCAAGGTATGAGAGATTCTCTAAGTAGAAAACAACAAAAAATTTATTTAGGCCCCACCGCAGCTTATCCGTGAACCAGCCTCCCCATTCCGACATCTTGACAAAAAGACTCCAGGCCCAGAAGGCCCACCTCACAAGGGTAACCAGGAGGCCACAGAAAAACAAGATAGTATTTAACCAAATCATTTTTACTGGCCTCAATTCCTTGCTTGCACTCCTGGGTCTACACACGGGGGGGTCAGCTC
>CM053625.1:114028260-114053583 GCA_028646595.1 Phalanger gymnotis | reverse complement strand
GTGTAATTCCAGATTTCATTGCAGAATAGTTGAGCCCATTCACAACTCTACCATCAGTTTATCAGTGTGCTTGTCTTGCTGCAGCCTCTCCAATATTGACTATTTCCATCTTCTGGTAATTTTGCAGTTTGGTAAGCATGAGACAAAACCTCAGTATTTTAGCCTTTTAATATAGGGATCAATCTCCCTAGATAGGGCTGGGGTCATTTCATTCCATTTTGTGTGTGTGTGTGTGTGTGTGTGTGTGCTTCTGGCTGATACTAGTTCCACCTTCCCCCTCCTCTCCAATGAACTCTCCCCCTTTCATCCCTGCCCCTCCTTCCCCACTCCCTCGTCCCTACCCTTTGTTCCTGCCCAATACACACTTGGTGAAATAGGCACAACTTATTTTCAGCACTTTCAAGACTTCTCCATTTAATGATCCCTAACAAATCCCTGGTGTCCCCAGTATCCACCACCTCAGTACCCTATGCACCGTCCTTCAAAACTACGTTTCTTGCTGACAACAGCAGAATCCAGAAATCATCCTCTGAGCCTCACTGAACATTGAGGCGCAGGCCCTAGGGATGACTGACAGTGAAAGGAACAGGCAGGTGCTGAGCAAAATGGACTAAAATCAGTCTCTGGAAAAAACATGAGAACTGGAAATTGCAAACAACCAGAAAACAAACAGCATTTCAAATGGGGCTTAATCCAATGTTTCTAGGTTTTCACAGGCTACTGCTTGGCCCCACACTGAGAATTGTATTCCTTGAGATTAATCTGACATGTGGCCATATACTGGTGTGAATATGAGGAGTGAGGAGGAAGGGGTCAGAAGACCTAGAATTGGATCCTGGCTCTGCCACTTACTCCTTAAGTGACCAAAGCACTCCTCCCTCTCCCTCCACCAAGGCCTTAGTTTCTTGTCTTATAAAATTAAGGGGCTGATCCACATGACCTCTTAGGGTACTTCCAGCTCTAAAACCACAAGGCTCTGATAATTCTATAAAGCAGGCATGAGCTCAGAACAATAACCAATGGTCTGATAGATACAGGAAAATTTGACCAGTTGAAGTTGAGCTATGTGTATCTACCACTTGTGTCCTAAGAGAGGAAAACACATTTCTATGCCTCACTAATTAAGAACCACATGAAACCTCCCAAACCCTCTTTATCAATAGAACTTTAAAGTATCCAAATTGCACTAGAATAAGCAATACATACTGTTCAAGATGCCACATTTTAAGAGAAATTTTGGTAAATTAAAGAGTGTTCAAAGAAGGGCCTATACATACTGAAAAGCACTGGAGACTATGTTATAATAGAAGGACCATTTGAAGAAACTGAGCATTTCCTTCCTGGGGAAGAGAAGATTGTTTTGGGTGGCCAGTGTAAGAGAGACCTGACTTACTCCATGTGACTCAGACACGAGTGAGATTAAAAAATGAATAATTATAGAAATATTAATGATGATGGTGGTGATAATAGCTTGCATTTACATAGTGCTTTAAGGTTTGCAAAGTATTTTATAGATATCATATCATTTTATCTTCACAACAACCCTGGCAGATAGGTACTATTATTATTCTCATTTTGCAGATGAGAAAACTGAGGCAAATAGGGGTTAAAGGATTTGCCCAGAGCCCATGGCTAGTAGGTATCTGAGGTTGGATTTTAACTCAGATCTTTCTGACTCCCAGTCCAACACTATCCACCAAGCCACCTAACTGGGGAGACTTTGCAGTAATCAGAGCTGTCCAACAATGGCTTAAGGTCTTCCTTGAGTCAGTGATTTCTTCATTGTCGCAAGTGTTCAAACGTGAGATGGATGATCACATCTCAGCGATGCTCTACAGAAGATTCTAGAATAGATCGTCTAAGGTCCCTTTGAACTCTTAGATTCAACAAGAATATTCTTGATGTCACAAATTATTTCATCAGCTCCTGTATAAATGGGGGTCAACTATACATTAAGAATATATACTTCTCCCCAACCTACACACTCCTTTCCCCCTCTTTTGGATCCTCCCTGTCTCCCATTATGTAATGGATAACTTATCCTTCTTGTAGTGGACTAAAGCGTAGTGATAATGGGTTCATAGGTTTGAACTGTTCACAGACTTTACCTATCTCAAAATGTGTGCCCTTGATCACATGGAGGCCAGATAAGGTAGTGTGGATGGTTGGTAACAAAGCCATACCACTGAGAGCAATAATTCAGAGACCTCTATTCCTGAAGTAGTAGGTCAGCCATGTCCTCCTTTGGACATAAGAGGACATTTCATTCATTCATCAGATTAAATGTCACTTGCACCCAGAACAGCAAAGTAGCCAGGGCTTTGATATCCCTGATGATCATCCCTATGGAGACTGCCCACACACCCTGTTAGAAGGATGTTGCTTCCCAGTGGCATCACGTTAGAACAAAGCCCTTCTCTCTCTCCTCCCTTGGCATGATCCTCTATGAACATAGCTTCTTTTCTCTAATCCTAATAAGAGTCCAGTTCATCAGGTTATAAAATTCCCCTTCCTTCTGGAGTCTGGCACCATAAAAAGTAACTCTACTTGGATGTCTGGACCATAAAAGATATCAATATATTCAGTATGGGATTCACGTAATAAATGCAGTTTGTATTCATAGGCTGCCAAACCCTATCATTGACAAAATGACCCAAGATTGGGCTAGGTGGGGATAGGGGTAGATTGGATTGAATGTTGGGAAAACTCTCCCTAGCATGAACCTAGGAGGCAAAATGCTATTTGTACTCTTCTCAATGCTGTAGACTGATGATTGATTTGGGGTACTTATACACCTTAGGGTGTTTTCCCATTTTTATATGTTCTTTCTCTTGGTGGCACAAAATAATTCACAGAATCAAAGAATCAGAGAAGTGGGAGGGGCCCTAGAATATGGCATATCAGAGCTAAAACATACTTCATATCAAAGAATGCTGAAGACCCAAAGGACCTTAGAGCAAAGAATGACAGAGCTATAAAAGAACCTTGGGATGTGGAATGTCAGACCTAAAACAGATAATGAGTAATATGGAAATGTTTGCATGATTGCACACGTATAACCTGTCAGATTGCTTACCATATCAGGGATGAAGGAGAAGAGGGGAGAATTTGGAAGTCAAAACTTAAAAAAACGAATGTTAAAAATTATTTTACATGTAATTGGGGAAAAATAAAACAGTTTAAAAAATGATAATTTCAGAGCTGGAGGGACCTTCCAGAACAGGAAGAACTCTTAAAACACAGATTGTCAGAACCATAATGAATATTAGAGATAATCTCATTCCCATTCACCACTGGAAGAGGGCATCTAAAGTAAACTTACATCTTGCTTTGTATTAACAATCATCCTGCCTCTCAATTCATGTCCATTTCTTAATCACTGCAAGCTACAAAAATACAAGCTTACAAAGTATTTTAAATTATTGGTATTTTGGAATCAGAAGACAATGATTAGTTGCCCGACTCTATCTCACAAACAAATTAACAGAGTTCTAGCTTTTGGTCCAAAATATGATTCTTGTCAAAAGGATTAAATGCATTAAATCCAGCTCGAATATGCTGTGATCATATTTTTTTTAGCAAAGCTGCAATAATCAGACATTTACAACTAATAAATCAGTTCTCTAATTCCTCTGCAATGAGGCTTTGAAATATAATCTGTCATTTTGGATTTAAAGTATATGACTTTTCATAATTATAATTCACAGACACACATTACTTCTTATAATTAAATTCACTTTTAAAAAATCTGAAGCATTTTTTGTGGATTATCTGTTCATATTGTGTCCTAATGGTAAAATTAATGTATAATCTGTTGGATAAATTTCCTTCGTTCTTGGGTAGACAACACACACTCTGCTATTGATCAAAAGCTGGAAAGAAAGATAAGAAGAACAAAATGTATATTATGTATTAGAAAAAAAAGATTCAAACAAAACCAGAGCAGACTCAATCACACTTCCCCGCCCCCCCACTAAAGAAAGATGGCTTAGCAGCATGAAAGAGGAAATAAGAATGTTTGAACTAGTTGAAAAGACACAAAAATATTAAATTACAGACATATTAGAAAGCAGTTAAAGAGTGACTCTGCTTACGGCAATGGAAAGAATTCAGTTAATGGCCTTTTCAAATGAGCAGTTAAGGCAGACATTTCAGAGAGAAGGCATATTTGAGACCCCAGATTGCCCATGTACCAAAATAGCCCCCATTTCCATTGTGCTTTAAGAAATATGCATTTTCATCTGAACAACCCTTTCAAGGAGGTAGCGCAAGTATTACAGTCCCCACCTTATAGATGGAGAAACTGAGGCTCAATAAGATTCAATTAGTCAATCAAGGATTTATTAAACATCAGCTGTGTGCCAGGCACTGTGTTAGGTGCTAGGAATCAAGTACGAATAATAAAACAATCCCTTACATTGCTCTGGCAATGTCATCACCACACCATCCATATGTGGAACCATCAGTTATAGCAAGTGGAGAAGTTCTGAAAATGCTGTGGATAAGATCACTTACTTTGGTAGTGTACTTTCCGGAGATGTACACAATGATAAGGAGGTTGACACACACATTGCCAGAGCTAGCTCAGTGCTTGGGAGGCTCAAAAGGGAAGTATGGGAGAGGAGAGGTATTAAACTGACTATCAGACTGAAGGTCTGCAAAGCTGTTGTGCTGACCTCATCATTGTATGCCTGTGAAACCTGAATGGTATGCCAGTGCCATGCTAGGAAACTGCATCACTTCCATTTGAATTGCCTTAGGAAGATTCTTAAGATCACCTGGCAGGATAAGGTACCAGACACTGAGGTCTTTGCTCGAATTAAACTGCCAAGCATTCAAATTCTGCTTCAGAGTGCAACTCTGATGGGCTGGTCACATTGTTCAAATGCAAAAAGGAACACTTGCCAAAAAGACAATTTTATGGAGAATTCACACAGGACAAACGTTTACATGGTGGTCAGAAGAAGCAATACAAGGACACTCTCAAGGTCTCTCTTAAGAATGTTGGAATTGAATGTGTGACATGGAAGACACTGGCACAGAACTGCTCAGCATGTCATGCCCACATCAGAGAAGCGCTGTCTTTTATGAGCAAAGCAGAATAGAAAAAGCTCGAAGGAAGTGCAGGATGTGCAAATTTAGAGAATGCATCCCAAATGTTCACACAGACTATTTGTGCCTGACCTATGGTAGAGCATTCCGAGCTCCTATTGGTCTGATCAGCCACAGCCAGACACATTGAAACTTCACTCTTGCATAGTGGTATCATTTTGGTCCTCTTGGAGAACAAAGGACAGCAACCAATACCCAAAAACAAATTAGTTTGATAGAGAAGGTAGTGGTAGGTGGGAGCAATCAGGAAAGCCTTCATGCAGAAGGTGGTGCTTGAGTTGAATCTGAAAGGAGTAGAGAGATTCTCTGAAGCAGAGGTGAGGGAAGAATGCACTCTGGGCACATGGGACGGCCAGTGCAAAGGCCTGGAAATGGAGTGTTTTCTAAGAATAGAGAGAAGGCCAGTTTGGATGTATAGAAAAGGGCAGAATGGAGGTAGGGTAATTTTCAACAAGGTTGGAAAGATAGGTCAAAGTCAGGTTATGTAGGAATTCATAAGTTAAACAGATGAATTTGTATATTTGATCCTAGAAGCAATATTAAGCCACTGAAGTTGATTGAGTAGGAAAGTTACATAGTCAGATCTCTGATGAAGGAAAATTACATTGATAGTAGTTTGGGAGTGAAAAATTTGAGGAAGGGAGACCAATTAGTAGGCTATAACAAGAGAAAGGTGAGAAGAGAAGAGAGAGAGAGGCCTGGAAGTTAGGGTAATGTGCTAGGTTAATGAATAGTGATATTTACATGCATTATATAGTTCATTAAGGATTGTAGATAGGTAGTACAGAGGATCAAGCACAGGGCCTGGAGTCCAGAAGACTCATCTTCCTGAGTTCAAATCTGGCCTTGGATACTAGCTATGTGACTTTGGGCGAGTCATTTAACCCTCTTTGCCTCAGTCTCCTCATTTGTAAAATAAGCTGGAGAAAGAAATGGCAAACCACTCCAGTATCTTTGCCAAGAAAACCCCAAATGGCATCACAGAGAGTTGGACACAACTGAAAAACAAATTAAGGATCACAAAAGATTTTACAAAAATAATATCATTTCACCCTCACAATGCTGTGAGGTAGGTATTATTATTATATCCATTTTATAGGTAAAGGAACTGAGGCTGAAACAGGTTAAAGTGATTTGACAAGTCACACAGTTAGTCAATGTCTGAGGCAGGATTTAAACTCAGATCTTTCTGACTTCAGTTTGGAGACTTCCAGTCCCAAAGTAGTAGGTCATCTGTACTACCTAGCTACTGATAAAATATTTGTTTAAAATGCACGAAAGAAAACAAAAATCTAAAAGAAAGTAAACAGAGGAATTTTTCTTCATTGATAATTTAAGTGTTTATACGTGTATTTATATGTATATGTTTTTGTGTATTTTTTCAAATTGATTAATGTATTTTTTAATTTTAGTTTTCAACAGTCACTTCCATAAATTTTACATTTTCTCCACCTCCCTCCCACTCCCCTCCCCAAAACAGCATGCAATAATCTTATATAAGCTCTACATATACATTCTTATTAAACATATTTTCACAATAGTCATGTTGTATAGAAGAATTACAACATATGGGAAGAATCATGAGAAAGAAAAAAGCAAAATAAAACAAAAAAGAGAGCAAATAGTATGCTTCAATCTGCATTCAGACTCCATATTTTTTTGAATGTGGATGGCACTTTCCATCAAGAGTCTTTTGGAGTTTTCTTAGGTCCTCGCATTGCTGAGAAGAGCTAAGTCTATCAAAGTCAATCATCGCATAATGTGGCTGTTACTGTGTACAATGTTCTCCTGGTTCTGCTCACTTCACACAGCATCAGTTCACATAAGTCCAGGTTTTGCTGAAGTCTGTCTGCTCGTCATTTCTTATAGCACAATAGTATTCTGTTAGATTCATATGCCACAACTTGTTCAGCTTTTCCTTAAATAATGGGCATCCCTTCAATTTCCAGTTCTTGGCCACCACAAAAAGAGCTGCTATAAATATTTTTGTACATCTGGGTCCTTTCCCCATATTCATAATCTCTTTGGGGATACAGTCCTAGAAGTGGTACTGATGGGTCAAGGGGTATGCACATTTTTAAATTGTTTTTAAATTAAGTATGCACATTTTTATAGCTCCTTGGGCATAGTTCCAAATTGCTCTCCAGAATAGTTGGATCTGTTCACAACTCCACCAACAATGCATTAGTCTTCCAATTTCCCATCTTCTCCAACATTTATAATTTTTCTGTCTTTTCATGTTAGCCAATCTGATAGGTGTGATGTGGTACCTAAGAATTTTGATTTGCATTTCTCTAATCAATAGTGATATACAGCATTTTTTATATGACTATAGATACTTTAATTTCTTCCTCTGAAAACTACCTGTTCATATCCTTTGACCATTTATCAATTGAGGAATGACTTGTATTCTCATAAATTTGACTCAGTTGCCTATATATTTTAAAAATGAGGGGGCAGTTAGGTGGCACAGTGAGTAGAGCACTAGCCCTGGAGTCAGGAGGACCTGAGTTCAAATCTGACCTTGGACACTTGACATACTTACTAGCTGTGTGACCTTGGGCAAGTCACTTAACCACAATTGCCCTGCCTTCCCTCTCCCTGCAAAAAAAATGAGACTTTTGTCAGAGACACTGGTTGTAAAAATTCTTTCCCAATTTTCTGCTTCCCTCCTAATCTTGGTTGCATTGGCTTTGTTTGTACAAAAAACTTTTCAATTTAATGTGATCAGAATTATCCATCTTGCATTTCATAATGTTTTCTAACTCTCGTTTGGTCATAAATTCCTCCATTCTCCATAAATAACAGGTAAATTATTCCTTGCTCTCCTAATTTGCTTCTAGTATCAGCCTTTATATCTAAATCGTGTGCCCATTTGGACTTTATTTTGGTATATGGTATAAGATGTTGGTCTGTGCCCAGTTTCTGCCATACTATTTTCCAGTTCTCCCAGCAGTTTTTTTTTGTCAAATAGTGAGTTCTTATCCAAGAAATTGGGGTCTTTGGCTTTATATGTATACTTCTTTAAAGAAAACTTACATGTGTGTTAACTGACAGCTTCAGACCAGCTTCCTCTAGCCAATTTAATACTTTCCTCAGTATCTCATGTTCCTCCAGTATCTTACCATGGAAATGTACTTAAAATGTAATTTCATATATATGTATATATATGTATATATTCATATGTATATATGCATTGTGTATATTTGTATATATACACACATATGCATACATATGTTTACTGCTATAATGTGAATTATTGCACTGAGTATGCTTTTTCTTATTTTGCTGTTATGTTTGACTGTTTTGTATCATGTTCATGCTATAGCAATCTTCGTATTGTTTTGTATATATGCTACTGCTTATAGTTAAGTTATATTTTATATATATATTAGTTATCCATGCTTGCTTTTGATTGACTGGTGCCTACTATGTATGTGTATATATTTTCTTTAAATTCTTTTTTAATTTTATTTTTAATTTATGGAATAAAACAAGCATTTCTATAACATAGTACAATAAAAAAAGATGATTCTCCATGAAATTGCAAATATGTTATGCACAACTTGCTGTTCCTTTCAAATATACAACAAAATTATCTTGTAAATTTCTTTTTTTTCTTCCTGCCCCACCCTGCCCTAAAGATGGCTACCATTAGACACAAATAGGTATATCTGTCTATCTATCTATCTATCTATCTATCTATCTATCTATCTATCTATCTATCATCTGTCTGTCTATGTAGACAGATATAGACATATGTAAAATTAATCTGTATATACTTCTATTTATTGTTTCTCTCTCTGGATGCACATCTTTTTTCATATGTACTTTACAACTAATTTGGGTATTTATAAGAGACAAAATGACTTATTTGTTCCAGGTCATTCTTAAAATGATATTGCTGTTACTGTATATAATGTTCTCTTGGTTCTGCTCATTTCATTGCTATTTCATGCAAGTCTTTCCATGTTTTTCTAAAATCATTGAACTCATCATTTCTTATAGTACAGTGGTATTCTATCGCAATCATATACCACAACTTGTTCAGCCATTCCCCTGTTGATATTCATCTCTACAATTTCCGGTTCTTTGCCAACACAAAGAGAGCTGCTATAAACATTTTAGAGCGTATAGGTTCTTTTTCTTTTCCCTTAATCATCCTTGGAACTACACCAAGTAGTGGTATTGTTGGGTCAAAAGGTATAGTTAATTTAATAACTCTTTGGGCATCTCCTCATGGGGGAAGAAAAATGACTTGTGCTTTCATGAAGGGTGGGGCAGAGTTAGGAAGAGTGGGATAGAGGAGAGATCTCTTCAATCTCTTTGGGCTCTTCTAGCTTTGAGATTTGAGAGAGAAAATGGATAATGGCAACCCCACTTCAGATTGCTGAAAGGAAGAAAAGAGTTTGGGAAGAAGGTCACATGTAGAACTTTAATCATGTCCGCATGTCCTTTGCGACACTAGAGACTTTGGGAAATTGTCCCTTTGGTGAGATTTGGGACTCTCTCTCTTGGTTGAGCTGACTTACCTTGCTTCTAATAGGAGAAATCTTTCAATCTGAATTGTCTGGAATACGTTCTCATATATTACTTTCCTTGATTTCTGTTTCGCTAACAACTTGGATAAATGGATTTCTTTGCTTAAAAAAATTCTGCATAATGAAAACTCACAGTTTTTGTTGCTGAAGTTTCTCTTATTCTTTATACCTTCACCTATGGACTCCCACAGCAAATCATTTCTACATTTACCTATAATGAGTTCATATCCTATCCCTCTCATTGAGGCAGCAGGTGGCACAATGAACACTGGGCCTAGATTCAGGAACACCTGTGCCCAAATCTGACCTCAGACCCTCATTAACTGTGTGACCCTAGACAAGTCACTTAATCTCCATTAGCCTCAGTTTCCTCATCTGTAAAATGGAGCTAATAACAGCACCTACCTCATAGAGTTGTTGTGAGAATAAAATAAGATGGTTAGAAAGCACTTAGCATTGTGCCTGGCACATAGTAGGCACTGTATAAATGCTTATTCCCTTTCCCTTCCCTTTCTAGAGGAGAGGCAGTTTACAGCCAGTTGAACTAGCTCCCAAATAGCCCTTCTGCCTCCTCAACAACGCAGGAGAAGAATGCTCAGCTACTCATGAAACATAGTGGGAGCTTTTCTGTAGTTCTTGAAATATTCTGGGAATATTAATTGGAACTAAAGGCACCAAAAGTGATAAGAAACTAAAACTTTACATGGACAGAAAGCCTATCTGAGGGAGGAAACAGTCCTCTTGTCACTTCTGCCAAAGGTACATGTACTGACATGTCCTCAATGCAGGAAAAAAACAAACAGCCTCTTATATCTCACTACCCCAATATTCTGGCACTGGGCATAGAAGGAATTGGATACAGTCTATGATGTTCTTTTTCTAAAATCTCTTTCCAGCTCTTTTTATGACTATCTGAGCTCAGACACATGTTTCTGGGGCGTGTTTCTCATGAACAGTATTCTAGAACAAGATTTCTATCACCTTCTCCCAATGAGCATAGCTATCTGTCCCAAAGCCTCATGGGGGATGTAGTCCAGAGAGTCTCTACCTTTCAAGATAGAGGCAGAGCTAGTCCCAGGTTAGTGTGAATAATGAATCTCATAAAGTAGATATATTGTTCAAAATTGCACTGCATATTTTCACTGGGCTGGAACTAATTGTCATATTTGATATAACTATGACTTTGAATAGTTCAATTTAAATACATCTGATCACTCACAGGATTCATTATTCACACTAATAGGGACTTAGCCATACCGTAGAAAGTCTAGCCCATTCGTTTTAGTAGTTAGGTAGTGCAGTGGATAGAGCCCTGTAACTGGAATCAGGAAGAACTGAGTTTAAATCCAGCCTCACACATTTACTAGCTATGTGACCCTGAGCAAGTCACTTAACTTTGGTTTGCTTCAGCTTCCTCATCTGTAAATGAGAATAATAATAGTTTCTACTTCTAAGAGCTGTTGTGAGGATCCAATAAGATAATAGTTGTAGAGTACTAAGCACAGTAATTAAAAAGTGAGACACAGAAGTGAAATGCCTTGATCACAATCATTCAGCTACTAATAGGTTCTTGTTGCTTAACTGTTTTCAGTTGTGTCTGATTCTTCCTGACCCCATTTGGAGTTTTTACTGCCAAAGACACTGGAATGGTTTGCCATTTCCTTCTCCAGCTCATTTTACAGATGAGGAAACGGAGGCAAACAGGGTTAAGTGACTTGCCCAGAGTCACACAACTGATAAGTATCTGAGGCCAGATTTGAACTCAAGAAGATGAATTTCCTGACTCCAGGTCTTTCAATCTATCCACTGTGCCACCTAGCTACCCAAATAAGTAGCAAAGCAGGGATTTGAAGTCAGACCCTCTAATTCTAATTAAGTCTAGTACTCTTTAATCTGTATTGCCTCCATTTCCCCCATCTTCCTCTTCAAAGAAGCATCCATTTAATTTATAAAATGGTCTTGTTTATCCAAGTTAATGACCCAAAAAAAGCATTACTAAATGAAAACACTATATAAACTGCTGAAAATGCTGTGAATCTTCTTGGATCCTGCTCAGTTGTAAAGTCAACCAAGTGTATTTTTGTTTTCCTCTATTTCTTCTTTATTCCTTTCCCCAGCCTCTCAGCATTTCCTTCCTTTGCCCTGCTGCTAATGTTCTCCTCTGCCTTGAGCTTCAGCTCTTATGGAGGCAGTCTGATAAACTATTTCAGTCAAAAGAATGAAGAAGGAGCTTAGTGCGCTGACACTTCCAAAGGTGTATGAAACTTGAAATAATTTTTAACACAAAAGAAAGAATTCCACTAATGGTGGAATTTTGGTTATCAGCAGAAGAAATATTTGGGGACACATCCTGGTGCCTTTTGAATCATGGCACAATGTGGACTGCATACACATACAGCAGGCTTGCTCTTCATAGCGTTCATTGCCTTTAACGCTACTTCATTAGTAACCTAGAGAAGGGGTTTTGGAGAAGGAGCAGTGTATCGTATCATAGGAATTTGACCTTGAAGGAAACTTAGACCATCTTGTTCAACCCCGTCATTTTAATAAGGAAGAAACTGAGACCCATAGAGGTTAAATAACTTGCCCAAAATTATACAGAGAACCAAATAGTCGTGCCAGGATTTAAATCTTGGTCCTCTGAATAGGAGGTGCAGCAGATAGAGCTCCAGGCCTGGAGTCAGGAAGATTCATCTTAGTGAGTTTAAATCTAGCCTCAGATTTGAAATGCGTGACCCTGGGCAAGTCACTTACCCAATTTTCCTCAATTTCCTTGACTATAAAATGAACTGGAGAAGGAAATGGCAAATTACTCCAGTAACTTTGCCAAAAAAAAACCCCAAATGAAGTTGTGAAGAATTGAAAACAACTAAACAATGACTTCTGACCCCCAAGCAAGTTCTTTTTCTAATTCACTATATTGCTTTTGGGAGTACACTGTCTCTGAGCAAAACTGGGGTGATGGTGCAAAGAGGCAGTTCTTAAGGGAAGAAATCCAAGCTATCAACATCCATGTGAAAAAATGCTCCAAAAAAACTAATAATTAAAGAAATGCAAATTGAAGCAACTCTGAGATTCCATCTTACAGCCATCAGATTGACAAATATGACCCTCCAAAAATGACAAATGCTAAGAGGAGCTGTGGGGAAACAAGCACATTAATATGCTGTTGGTGGACCTGTGCATTTTTATAGTCTTTCTTGAGGACAATTTAGAACTATGATAGCAAAGTCACTAAACAGTGCACACACACACACACACACACACACACACACACACACACACACACACACACACACACACACACCGGCAACTCCTTTTATAATGGCAAAGAACTGGAAACTAAGAGGTTACTTATCAATTGGCAAATTGCTGGTGAAATTATGGTATGTGAATGAAATTGAATACTATCATGCTTTAAGAAATGAGGAAAAAATTAGGATGATTTGAGAGAAATGTGGGAAGTATGAAATGTGGGTGTATGAAATGATACAGAGTGAAGTGGGCAGAATCAAGAGAACATTATATACAGTAACAACATTATAAAGACAAACAACTTTGAAAGACATCGTAAGTCTGATTGATAGAATGACCAGTGATGGTTCCAGAGGACCAATGATGAGGCATTCTGCCAACCTCCTATCAGAGAGAGGATATATTCAAGATGCAGGATGAGGCATACATTTTTGGACATGGATGTTGTAGAAATTTATTTTTCTTGATAATGCATATTTGTTACAGTGGTTTCTTTTTCTTTTGAATGAAGATATGGGAAAGAGACAAAATAAATGCTTATTAATCGAAAAGTAAAATAAAATTAAAGATTAAAAAAACCAAAGTAGATGGATGTAACAATTAAGGAGACAGTGAGATTGGCTTCCTTTAAATCATGCTAATTTCAGAATTTTAGGGCATTTCTTAGCATAGTGTCAGGAACTGACTCAGGGAAAACAAGAGAATCATTGTCTAGGATGGAGTCAGAAATAGGATTGGGGATCAATGACAGAATCAGAGTTTAATCTATTACCTAACTTTCCTGGATGTACCAAACCTTGAGTACTTTTTCTAAGGTTTATTTATAAGGGAAAAGGAAATGTACACATTCAGAAATAATATGAGAGCTATGATCAAGGACAGGGCTTTGGAGCCAAGGAAAAAAGTGGAGTTTGGGTCAAGGAGAGTGTCAGATAGGAGGTGGGGGTTGCTGGTCAATAAGGCTGGAAATAAAAGTCAGAGAAAATATCAGTATTTGAATCAAGGACAGCTGGAGGAAGAGTCACCTTCCAAGAGAGACACAAACAACTCTGTTCCTTATGAAAAGATTCAATATCTTTGCTTTTTTGCTTCTATTAGCTCAGACTAAGTTTTGAGAGATAACAGACTACGTCTCATGAAACTTAGATTTAAGGATTTGCATTTAGTCAGCATTCAGTCAATGCCTTCTCTTGTTTGTTTTTTTTAAAAATAAGCTTATTTTTACTTTATTTTTTCACTGTTAAAAAACATTCTATTTTTCCCAATTACATATGAAAAATTTTAACATTCATTTTAAAATTTTGAGTTTCAAATTCTCTCCCTACTCCCACTTATCCTTCACAGAGAAGGAAAGCAATTTGATATATGTTATACATATGCGGTCATACAAAACATATTTCCATATTAGCCATATTGTGAAAGAAAAAAACACCAAAAACAACAACAAAAAGAAAATGAAAATAGTATGCTTCAATCTGCATTCAGACTCCAGGGGAAAGCATTTTTCATCATGAGTGCTTTGGAATTGTCTTGGATCATCGTTGAGAATAGCTAAGTCATTCACAGCTGATCATCATCTAACATTGCTGTTACTGTGTACAATGTTCTGCTGGTTCTGCTCACTTCACTTTGCATCAGTTAGGGTAAGTCTTTCCAGATTTTTCTGAAATCATCCCACTTGTACTTTCCTATAGTACAATAGTATTCCATCACAACCATATACTACAACTTGTTTAGCCATTCCCCTGTGGATGGGCATCCCCTCCATTTCCATTTTTTTGCCACCAGAAAAAATGCTGCTATGAATATTTTTGTATATATAGATCCCTTTCCTTTTTTTTCATCTCTTTTGGATACAGACATAGTAATGCTATTTCTGGGTCAAAGTTTTATAGCCATTCAGGCATTGTTCTAAATTGCTCTCCAGAATGATTGGATCAGTTCATAACTCCATCGAGAGTACATCAATGTCCCAATTTTCCTACATCCCTTCGAACATTTGTCATTTCCCTTTTCTGTCCTATTACCAATCTTATAAATGCAAGGTGGTACCTCAGAGTTGTTTTAATTTGCCTTTCTCTAATCAACATATTTTCATATGACTCTAGATAGCTTTGATTTCTTCATCTGGAAACTGCCTATTCATATCCTTTGACCAGTTATCAATTGGGGAATCATTTGTATTCTTATAAATTTGATTTGGTTCTCTACATATTTGAAAAATGAAGCCTTTATCAGAGACACTTACTGTGATTTTTTTTACCCATTTTCTGCTTTCTTTATAATCTTAGGTACACTGGTTTTATTTGTACAAAATCTTTTTAATGTAACCAGAATTATCTATTTTATATTTTGCAATGTTCTCTATCTTGTTTGGTGATAAATTCTTCCCTTATCCTTAGATCTGCCAGGTTAACTATTTCATGCTCCCCTAATTTGCTTATGGTATTATTCTTTATGTCTAAATCATGTACTCATTTTGACCTTATCTTGGAAAACAATGTGAGATGTTGTTCTATACCTAGTCTTTGTCAAACTGCTTTCCAGTTTTGCCAGCAATTTTTGTCAAACAGTGAGTTTCTGCCCCAAAAGCTTGAATTTTCTGGCTTATCAAACACAAGATTACTATGGTAATTTACTACTGTGTATTGTGTACCTAATCAAATCCAATGATTCATCACTCTATTTCTTAGCCAGTACCAGATTATTTTCATGATTGCCATTTTATAATACAATTTGAGAACTGGTACAGCTAAGTCACTTTTGTTCACAGTTTTTTCCCCTATTGATTTCCTTGGAATTCTTTATCTTTTGTTCTTCTAGATGAATTTTGTTCTTATTTTCCAGCTTTATGAAATAATTTTTTGGTACTTCACATGACACTAAATAAGTAAATTAATTTAGGTAAAATTGAAATTTTTTATTATTTTGGCTTGGCCTACTTGTGAGCAATTAATATTTATCCAATTGTTCAGATCTTATTTTTTTGTATGAAAAGTGCATTGTAATTGCATTCATATGGTTCCTGGGTATGTCTTGACTGGTAGACTCCCAAGTATTTTATATTATCCACAATTATTTTAAATTAAATTTCTCTTTCTATCTCTAGCTGCTGGACTTGGTTGGTAATATACAGCATTGTAGGCTATTTGTGCAGGTTCATTTTATATCCTGCAACTTTGTAAAAGTTGAGTATTGTTTAAACTAGTTTTGTAGTTGATTCATTAGAATTCTCCAATCATACCATCATGTCATCTTCAAAGAGTGATAGTTTTGTTTCCTCATTGTCTATTCTAATTCCTTCAATTTCTTTGACTTCTCTTGTTGTTATTGATAGCATTTCTAGTAAAATGTTGAATAATAGTAGTGATAATGGGCATCTTTGTTTCACACCTGATCTTCTTGGGAAAGCATCTAGCTTATTCCAATTACAGGTAATGCTGCTTACGGTTTTTGATAGATGCTACTAATTATTTTAGGGAAAGTGCTATTTATTCCTATGCTTTCTAGGGTTTTTCATATGAGTATTGTATTTTATCAAAAGCTTCTTCTACATCTATTGAGATAATTAGATTATTTCTGTTGATTTTGTTATTGATATAATTATTATGCTAATAGTTTTTCTAATATTGAATCTGCCCTGCATTCCTAAATCCCATCTGGTCATAATACAGGATCTTTGTAATATGTTACTATAATCTCCTTGCTAGTGTTTCATTCAAATGTTTTATATTAATATGCAATAGGGAAGTTGGTCTACAATTCTCTTTCTCTGTTTTTGCTCTTCTGGGTTTATATATCACCATCATATTCGTGTCATAAAAGGAATTAGGTAAGACTCCTTCTTTACATAATTTTCCAAATACTTTATGTAGTATTAAATTATTTTTTTAAATGTTTGGTAGAATTCACTTGTGAATCCATATGGTCCCAGTGATTTTTGTTAGGGATTTCATTAATGGCTTGTTCAATTTCTTCTTCTAAGATGGGGTCATTGAAGTATTATGTTTCCTTTTCTGTTAATCTGAGCAATTTATATATTTGTAAATATTAATCCATTTCACTTAGATCAGCAGATTTTATTGGCATGAAATTGGTGCCTAATAATCACTTTAATTTCATCTTTGTTTGGGATAAATTGACTCTTTTCATTTTTAATACTGGTAATTTGTTTTTCTACTTTCTTTTTTTAAATCAAATTAACCAATGACATATCTGTGTTATTAATTTTTTAAACAAAATCAGCTTTTACTTTTATTTATTTACAATCCTACAGGATTACAGCCTACTTTCAATTTTATTAATCTCTCCTTTGATTTTCAGGATTTCTAATATGATGCTTAATTGAGGATTTTCAATTTATTCTTTTTCTTGGTTTTTTTTAGTCGCATACTCAATTCATTGATCTGTACTTTCTCTATTTTAGTGACATAAGTGTTTAGAGATAGAAATGTTCCCCTAAGTACCTATTTGGCTGGATCCCATAAATTTTGGTATGTTGTCTCATAGTTCTAATTTTCTTTAATGAAAGTACTGATTGTTTTTATGATTTGTTCTTAGACCCATACATTTTCTTTTAGGATTAGATTATTTAGCTTCCAATTAATTTTTAATCTCTCTTTCCACAGCCCTTTATTACATGCAATTTGTATTGCATTATGATCTGAAAAAGAATGCATTTACTATTTTTGCTTTTCTACATTTGGTAGTGTGGTTTTTGTGCCCCAATATATGGTCAATTTTTGTGTATGTGCCATGTACCACTGAAAAAAAGGTATATTCATTTCTATTCTCATTCAATATTCCCCAGAGATTTATCATATCTAACTTTTCTACAACTCTATTCACCTCTTTAATTTCTTTCTTGTTTATTTTTTTTGGTCAGATTTATCTAGTTCTGAAAGGGGAAAGTTGAAGTCTCCCACTAGTATAGTATTACTGGCTATATACTCCTGTATCTCATCTAACTTCTTAAAAATTTTGGATACTATACCATTTGGTAGGGCATCCAGGTGGCTCAATAGATAGAAACCCAGGCCAGGAGTCAGGGAGACCTGAGTTCAAATCCAGTTTCTGACACTTACCAGCTGCGTGATCCTGGGCAAGTCTCTTACCTCCATTTGCCTTATTCTTCTAATTTTTAAAATGATCTGGGGAAGGATATGACAAACCACTCTAGTATCCTTTCCAAGAAAACCCCAAATGGAGTTATCCTTAAAAAAGCAGAATTTGCCAAATGGAAAAAGATGTAAAAAATTCAATGAAGAGAATAATTTCTTAAACAGCAGAATTGGCCAAATAGCAAAGGAGGTAAAAAGCTCACTGAAGAAATGCTTTCTTAAAAATTATAATTGGTCAAATTAAAGTTAATGATTTCATGAAACATTAACAAAACCAGAAAAAAGTGTGAAATATCTTATTGGAAAAACAACTAACCTGGAAAAGAAATCAAGGAGAGATAATTGAATAATTATTGGACTATCTGAAAGCTATGATAAAAAAGAGCTAGATAGCATATTTCAAGAAATTATGAAGGAAGACTGCCCTAATATCTTAGAACTAGAACCAGAGGGCAAAAGAGAAATCAAAAGAATCCACTGATCACCTCCTGCAAGAGAACCCAAAATAAAAATTCCTGGGAATATATAGCAAAATTCCAGACATCCCAGGTCAAAGAGAAAATATTGCAAGCATCCAGAAAGAAACAATTCAAATATCATGAAGCCCCATTCAGGATAACACAAGATTTAGCAGCTTCTGCATTAAAGGATCAGCATGCTTGGAATATAATCTTCCAGAAAATAAAGAAACTAGTATTATAAGAATCATTTACCCAGCAAAACTAAGTATAATCCTTCAGGGGAAAAATAGATATTTAATGAAATAGAAGACTTTCAAATATTCCTAATAAAAGACCAGAGCTAAATAGAAAATTAGATTTTTAAATGCAAACTCAAGAAAATCATAAAATGGTAAACAAGAAAGAGAAATCATAAGGGACTCAATAAGATTAAACTGTTTACATTCCTACATGGGGAAATGATACTTATAATTCCTAAGAACTTTATCATTGTTAGGACAGTTAGAAGGAGGCCACATAGATGGAGCATATGGGTGTGAATTGACTATGATAGGATGATATACAAAAAATTAAATTAAATTAAATTAAATTAATGGATGAAAAAGATGGATGAACTCAGAGAAGAGGGAAGGGAGAGGTAAGAAAGGGTAAATTATGTCACATAAAAGCAGCACAAAAGAGCTTTTTCAGTAGAAAAGATAACAGAGGTGGGTGTGGATGATGATTGAAACTTACTCTTAGCAGAATTGGCTCAAAAAGGGAATAACATACACACTCAGTTGGGTGCAGAAATCTATTTTTTCCTACAGGGAATTACGAGGGGAGGACAATAAGAGAAAGGTGGAGGGGTTGGGAGAGGTGGTGGTCAAAAGCAAAACACTTTTGAGGAGGAACAAGTTGAAAGGAGAGAGAGAGAGAGAGAGAGAGAGAGAGAGAGAGAGAGAGGTGTAAACTGGGGGAAAGAGAAGAATAAAGGGAAATACATAGTTAGTATTCATAACTGTAAATATGAATGGCATGTATTCACCCACAGAATGAAATGGATAGCAGAGTGGATTAAAAACAAGAATCCTACAATATATTGTTTACAAGAAACATATTTAAGGCAGAGAGAGATACAACAGAGTAAAGATAAGGGGCTAGAGGAGAAGTGATTATGCTTCAGCTGAAGGAAGGAATGAAAGGAAGGAAGGAAGGAAGGAAGGAAGGAAGGAAGGAAGGAAGGAAGGAAGGAAGGAAGGAAGGAAGGAAGGAAAAGAAAGAAAGAGAGAGAGAAATGAGCAAGGGAGGAAGGAAGGAAAGAAAGAAAGAAAGAGAGAGAGAAAGAAAGAAAAAAGAAAGAAAGAAAGAAAGAAAGAAAGAAAGAAAGAAAGAAAGAAAGAAAGAAAGAAAGAAAGAAAGAAAGGAAGGGAGGGAGGAAGGAGGGAGGGAGGGAGAGAGGAAGGAAGGGAGGAAGGAAAGAAGGAAGGGAGGGAGGGAGGAAGGAAGGAAGGAAGAAAGGAAGGAAGGAAGGAAGGAAGGAAGGAAGGAGGAAAGAAAGAAGTGTATCAATCATGGTCTCAGGCAAAACAAAAGAAAAAATAGGTTTAATTAAAAAAGGTAGGCAGGGAAACTGCATTTTGCTAAAAGGTACCATAGAAAATGAAGTAATATTAATACTAAACATATATGAACAAAAATGGTATAGACTCCAAACTCTTAAAAGAATAGTTAAATGAGTTACAGGAGGAAAAAGACAGTATACTAGTGGGAGGCCTCAACTTTCTCCTCTCAGAAGGAGATACATCTAACAAAAAAAGAGAGAGAAGTTGAGTAGATGAATAGAATTTTAGGAAAGTTAGATATGATAGACTTATGGAGAAAACTGAATAGGAATAGAAATGAATATACCCTCTTTTTTTTTCTCAGTGCTACATGCTACCTACACAAATGACCATGTATCCTATAGGGCATAAAACCTTTAGAACCAAATGCAAAAAGTTGGGAATTGCAGATGATGTGATGGCATATTTACAGAATCTCGAAAAAATAAACTAGTTGAAACAATTAACAACTTTGACAGAGTTTCAGGATATAAAATAAACCTACATAAATCATCAGCATTTCTCTATATTGCCAACAAATCCAGCAACTAGAGATAGGAGAAATTTTATTTAAAACAACTGTGGACAATATAAAATACTTGGGAGTCTAACTGCCAAGACATACCCAGGAAGTATATGAACACAATTGCAAAGCATTTTTCATACAAATAAAATCAGATCTGAACAATTGGGAAAATATTAATTGCTCATGGATAGGGCAAAAAAATATAATAAAATGACAATTCTACCTAAATGAATTTACTTATTCAGTACCATATCAAACTATTAGAAATGATTCTATAGACCTAGAAAAAATAGTAACGAAATTCATCTGGAAGAAAAAGCTGTCAATAATATCAAGAGAATTAATGGGAAAAAAGTAAAGGAAGGTAGCTTAGACATACTAGATCTCAAACTATATTATATAGCAGTAATCATGAAAACAATCTGTTTCTGACTAAGAAATAGAGTGATAGATCAGTGGAATAGATTAAGCATATATTGCACAGTAGCAAAGGACAATAGTAATTTGGTGTTTGATAAACCAGGAGATCCAAGCTTTTGGGACTAATACTCACTATATGACAAAAATTGTTGACAAAACTGGAAAACAGTTTGGCAGAAACTAAGTATAGGCCATTGTCTTATACCATATACCAAAATAAGGTCAAAATGGGTACATAATTTATACAATTAGAATCACACAAGACCTAGCAGCAGCAACACTAGAAGACCACAAGTCTTGGAACACTATATATTGGAAAATAAAAGAAGTGGGGCTGTGAACAAAAATACTCTACCCAGTAAAGTTAAGCACAATCCTGAATGAAAAAAAAATGGAATTTAATGAATTTCTCGGGATTTTATTAAAAAAAACAACTGAACTTAATAGAAGATTTGATATATAAGATCCAAGAGAAATATAAGGTACATATCAAAGACTAATTACAAGGGACTCAATAAGGGCAGGTCATTTACCTTTTATATGAGGAAATGTAAAATGTAGGTCTAAGATTGTTATTAATAACTGGGTATTTTGTAAAAAGATTGGGGGAGACCTGAGTATGGTATGATTTTAAAAAGTAAAACTTTTTAGGAACAGGTAAAAAGAGGAATTATTTGATACAAATGGGTGTGAGAGGAAGAACTGATACAGAGAAATTAGATGGGAGAGAAGGGCTGGTAATTCTGGAACTCTCCTTTCATTGGGAATGGGTTTAAGAGGGAACACTATATATGTGCATACATACATACATGCACACATATGTGTGTATGTATAAAAATCTTTTAAATTCAGAAAGAAATAAAAAAACTAAGGGACTAGAGAGTGGGGAGAGGATAAAGGAAGGATTTTTAGCGGGGAGAGGGAGGGGATAGGATAAGGAGGAGTAACAGAAGAGTAGTTAGATTAATGGGAAGGGGAAAATGAAGGCAGGATCTTTGAAGGGGAGGTAGGTTAAGTAATAGGAAAGCAAGGTAGTGGGTAGAAGTTAAGCAGAGGAGTCAGGAGGGATAGGAATTGAGATACACACATAATTTAAAGATCAGGAGTAGAATTTATTAGGGACAGAAAAATCAGGGTAGTAATCATGATCTCACACAAAATTAAAGTTAAATAGATCTAATCAAAAGGGAAAAATAGGGAACTACATGATGTCATCCATATTAATCAATATTGTAGACTATTTTAAATAACTAGACAGTATAAGGTTGGAATATTGCTGTGGCATAGGAAATGGCTGGTAAAGACCTTAAAGGATCACCTAATCCAATACTGCTGCCTTCTTTTTACAGGGGAGCCTCAGAAAGGGGGGGGGTGACTTGCTCATGACTTCAGTGGGTCATCTGAGAGACAGAAATAAGAAAATTCATTGAATTCCAATTCTATGAAATTCTGAAGCAGATGTTGGAGCAAGCCATGCTCCTCTTCCCCATCATTAAGCCCCCAATGTCCCAGACTTGACCATGGCCAGGAAGTAAAGAGGTAGGTTCACAGAAAGAGCAGCTGTCCTGAAAAATAGGAAACAAATCATTTCTGAAAATGTCCCTTATGACTTTTGTATTTCATTGACATTTTAATTAAGACTGGAACACTCTTGGGGGAGCTCAGCTCTGAAGTTGAAATCACTTTAATATGCTGCCCTAGCCTAATGTAAGAGATGAATGGAGACCTAGAGTTCCCATATGTTTTATGGCACTTAGCGATGCTTTTTTTTCACAATGCATTATGATGTTAAGATGCTTTGTGAGTTTCTATTGGCTAAGTGCACCCATAGCAAATTATAATTTTGCTCAGTGGATTTTGCTTTAAGAAGATTAAAAGGCACCAATGCCTTCTTCAGCCAGCAGCTGGCCATTGTTTGGGAGAAGTTCCTCCATTCTGGGGAGCAACACTGCTCTGGAGAAGAAATTCCCTAGATCAGGGCTTCTTAAATTTTTTTCCATTCATGCCCCTTCTGCACTTCAACTCCATATAGGGTCACGACCCACAGTTTATGAAGTGTTGCCCTAGATCAGCTGGCACTTGAGGCAAGAGTCACAATACTGTGGATTGTGACAGGGAAAAGTGTTGGTCAGGCTGGATAAAAGATATACCTGCCTTTCCAGGGCCATAGCTAAGTCTAGGAGTGACAGGGTTTGTCGGTGCTCCTTGTCATACCCCACCCAAACCCTAAAGCTTCAGGGCTAAAGGTGCATAGACTTAGAACACCATGGAAAGTGGGCACTAGAAAGGACCTTCGAGATCTAGGGTCATAGATTTAGAGCTGAAAGGAGGATCCTTGTGCCTATCTAATACATTACCATCATTTTAGAGATGAGGAAACTGAGAAGCATAAGGAGGCTAATTGACTTACACAAGGTCCCATGGCTAGTAAGCATCAAACACAAGATTTGAACCTGTCTTTTTAGTCCAAACCTAGTGCCATTTCCACAGAGCCACACTGAGTCCTTAGAGAAGGAAATGACTTATCCAACATCATAAACTCATAAAATAATTAAATTTTCTTCATTTCAGTTAAGACTTTTGAATACCTAGTGAGTCTTTTGGGATTCAGTCTCCCACATCCCAACCTTTACTTTTCATTATTCTCTAAGTTATTACTAGTCCTTGAACCCCAATTAACAGGACTAAACCATCTGGACCACTCTGATCTCAGTTAACAATATGGTTATGAGATGTAATATGCTCAATCTCTATCTATCTGCCCTTTCTTCACTTCTTAGCCACAAGTTCTTGGTACCTTAGTTTTACCATTCACTTTCATCTTTTCCTTGTACTTCAATCCTCTGTATATTACAGACCACAAAAGGGACTTTACTTAAACAAGTTTATTTATTAGGGAAAGGGAATTTTTAAAATATAGAAGTAAAATAATGAGAAATGTCTATGAAGCCTCAGATTAATTTATCTGCTGTAATCATCAAGACTCGTGCACATAATATGGCCTATAGTCTTCTCTAGCTCTGATTGATTAACAATGAGCTTGAGGTAGGCCTTATGTTGGATACTAGTAATGGGTACAAGGGTAAAAGAACATAGTTGGAGTCACATATTGGAGATGAGCTTTGGAGCCTCCATCCATACATATTATAAAATTTTGGTGTACAATTATTAATGATCCATCTTTTGCAATATTCATAGTATAACATTTGGTAAAGTAGGGAATTCATGGGCCAGCTAAGCTTCTTGTAGCAATTCAGCTGTAGTAGATGGGGTTTTCTCTTCTAGGTGGTGGAGTGGATTAAATACTGGACCTGGAGTAATATCTGAGTTCAAATCCAGACTCAGAAACTTACTAACTGTACAACCCTGGGAAAGTCACTTAACTTCTGTAGTTTCCTCATCTGTAAAATGGGGATGATAATAGTATCTATCTTCAAGAGTTGTTGTAAAATTAAAATTAGATAATATTTGTAAAGTACTTTATAAATTTTAAAGATGTGATATCATTGGCTTTAAATGATAATGCAGTGCTAATCATTTTACTAATCAGTACATCATTTTAAATGATAATATGGTGCTAACAATAATCATTATTATTATTATTATTATTACTGCTACTACCACCGTTGGTGTTGTTTGCATTTCTGACCACTATATTTCCAGGAAAGGTGGGCAGGGGCAAGTGTCCTTGCTCTCCTGATGGTCTGTGGCCATAGTCAGTCTTTCTTGCTTTGAAGCCAGAGTAGTTAGTACATTTCAATATACAATGCATTTAAGAGGGCCTCTACAGAATGTATATGTTCTAAAAATTCAATGGAAGACTTTCCTCCATTAGAGCATAAGTTCCATGAGGACAGGGACTATTTCATCTAAGTCTGGAGCTTAGCCCAATTCCTGGAATGTAGTAAGCTCTTAATCACTATTTGTTGACTGATTAATTAATTGAAAGTCAGATATAACATATGATCCTTCAAACCTAAATTATCTCCTTCCCATAACTAGGAAAGACTGACCAGATATGAGCATCTTTGTGTCACTAAGCTGATGGTGTCTTAACCACAGTGCTTCATAATACTGAGTTAAATAACTTCCTCCCTCCCTCCAGCAAAAGAAAATCCAGGAAATACAAAACAGGTACAGTGTTCTCATCTCCTCAGAAAGATCAGACTAATGTAACCTGACACACAGGTCACTCCCAAAGTTCAAGAGAAAGAGCCCCCATTCTTTACAATATTCATTAAATAATTTTGCTGAAGACAATCAATCCTGGCAGGTAGAGGGAGAGGTCAGAAAGTATCAATCTCA
>CM053625.1:114006657-114027760 GCA_028646595.1 Phalanger gymnotis | reverse complement strand
GAAGGAGGGCTGACTGGGGAACAGGACAACCAGAATATATGCCATCTTGGAGTGGGGGGGAGGGTAGAAATGGGGAGAAAATTTGTAATTCGAACTCCTGTGAAAATCAATGCTGAAAACTGAATATATTAAATAATGAAAAAATTTAAAAAAATGTTTGTGAAAATAATGTTATTAATTTTTTCCCATCTAAATTTACCCCCTGCCTATAATCTATCTGTGGATCATTGGGTTTAGAGTTACACCTTTGAGAATTTGTGCTTCCCTGGTTAATAACCCTTGATCTAAAGGTCCCTTTCCAGACCTAAGTCCTATAATCCTAAATCCCAAGCAGATGCATCCATTCCCATACCTTTGAAGCCTCTATCAGCTCTATCAGAAGCTTCTCATCTCACACATATTGCTCCTTCTGTCCTTCAGCACAATAGATCAAAAAGCCAGCTAGAGGAGAATTTTTATTCCAATTATTATTAATATTTTTCCTCTTGGCCGTAAAGAGATAATGTTGGATTTTTTTTGCCTTAAAGATATACCCACTGCCCTGGCAGGTGTTAGAATATAATTTGTAAAGTGTCTATTGTTTTAGAAACCCTGACAAATGAATGCAGTTTTTAGTGAGAGAAAAAAATAATATGTATATTTAAAAAAATTTTAAGAGCTGGTGCTTCAAGTGTCCTATGAAAAAGAAAGCATTTGGCCTCCAGCACACACATCCGCAGGAGACGGTTCAGCTCTCCTATAAAAGTGGTGAGTTTTGTGTGAGCACAGATGCATTTTGTTTTCCTACGAGGGAAAGATGATTAAATTACCAGAAACAAAGATAAAAACCCAAGCCTGTCTGAATATTCCTCCATACCTCCCCTGTGCCTCCCTCATTCCTCCTGCTTATTCGGAGGCCATACTTTATCTCTGGAAGCTTTACTTTAAATGTCCAACACAGCTTATTAATGAAAGTAATAAGCTTTTGTTTATTATATGTCATAATAGGGAACATGACTATTTAATATAAATCTGACATTTAAATTCCACTTAGTGCTGAGATGTGGACGATATCAACGAATAACTCTTTACCCTAGAGAGAAAACTCCCTGGGCCTGCATTTTAAAGCATTGAAGTTTTCAAAGTAATCAGTTTTTTTTTTTTCCAGAGGAACCAAATTGTGAAGACATCTGTTCTGTTATTAATTTCACATAAATCTTAAGCTCCTCAAGGCCAGAAATGAGGCTTCATTCAAGCCGAATTAATGAAACATGATTGTAAGTCCCTTGCATGGAAATGCTGTCACACAGTATTGAGTTGCTTATAATCACTGAGTAATCTCAAGAGCTGCCAGGGGACAACTACTTTAAATCCCACCCCACCCCCCATAAAACAATATCTGAAAATATCAGAACACTAACTATATCCTGAAAGATTAATCGCAGATGAAAATTTCTGTGAAATGAATCATACTTTCTTGGTAAAGGATACAAATATCTTTCACAAAGGCAGATTGCTCAATGTAAGACTCTTTAGATACAATTTAATAATATCCACTACAGTGCAGAGGGAAGCCCTGAAAACTCTTTGCAGATACCAAGTTCTTTGTGTATGAATATTAGAGAAAGAATTTATGTTTCATAGATTTGTAATTTAATATCTCAGAAGCTGGACAATGAAGACTGTGTGTGTGTGTGTGTGTGTGTGTGTGTGTGTGTGCGCGGAGGGGTGTTGATATAGCAGATGTACCCCTTGTGTAAACACATTTATGTTCTTGGAGGCAGCCTTTGTAGGATAGGAGTGTGCAAGGAAATGGAGATCATTACATAATGTAGCTTTCCCTGCCATTACTTGAAAGCTTTATTTGTTTTATATACATTTCATATTCACTTCTCTATGTATCCATATTTAATCCCTTCCAGTAGAATGTAAGCTCCTCAAGGTCAGACTGACTGTTTTAACTTTTATCTATGTATCACTATCATTTATCAGAGTATATGGTGTTAAGATAGGATTAATGAATCATGGATTTAAAATGAAATTAATCATAATGGCCATATAATTCAAATTCCTACATTTTACAGGTGAGGACCTAGGGCCCAAAGAAGTTAAGTGATTCGCCAAGAGCACACAGGTAGCAAGTAAATGCTTTGTTGAAGTAAATTGAATCTCAGCCCCATGTGGAGTCTGTTACTCAGTAGGCTGTGCTTGGAACTTGCTTTTAGGTTTTAGAGCTCCCTACACAGAGTAACACAGTGCTTCGATCTATTCTTTTTCTCTTTTTTCCTTCTATTCACACCTATGATCTCTCTAGTGAACGGCTCTACCTGGATGGAAGGTCCTTTCATTAGTGTACATTGGGAATTAATATGTAACTTATAGTCTTAGAGAGTTGCCTAGAGCTTAAGTGATTTGCCCACAGTCCCATAGCCCACAGCCCACAAACCCGTGTATATCTATACATTATATACATTATACAACACTTCCTTTTTCACATTTAGAAGTCACTTCATAAATGTCTACTGAATTATTGAATTGAATAGGATATACAGTCGTCGTTTTCATAAAATAACTCATATTTGCCAAAAGAAAGACTTGTAAGGAAGGGGTAGAAAGGGAAGCTGAGACTTCTTAATCAAACTTGCGAGTGCTATTTTGGTCTTCAGCTGAACTGGGAGACCAAAAAAAAAAAAAACCCAAATCTGCATATGATATTTACATCTCAAATCTTCAGAGTCTCATTAGCTTTGATAATTATTTATTTATTTGCAAAAAGAATTTAAATCAAACAGAGAATTAAGTACAAAAGCAAGCCTTTGAATGTAGTGCAGAATTAATTAAAGAGGCATCGGAGAACTTGAGTTGAATACAATAGATAATAGATAAAAAACAGTAGAATCAATTAAAGATTCTTTCCTATTTGGAAATCATCAACTAGATAATTCAAAATCATAATGTTGCTATTTTAAAAATAAATGCTGAGATTTTAATGAATCTTTTTCATGATTTTATCTTTTCTTGCTCGGTGTCAACAAATACAAACCAGAGGGAGTAGGCAGAATCAGCTGCATTCAGTGAACCAGTTATCATCTATCATTTATCCTCAGAATAATTAATTGCTTAGCTGAAGTCAACAAGAGATTTTGAAAAATAATAATCAGTTGGTATGTGTAGACAGAACCCAATTCGGGGACTGTATTAACTAGCATTTGACCAGACAGACCAGTCCAATTGGTTAAAATGATGGAATTGGTATGCGTTTGTGTAGACATTGTATTTAAGGTTCAGGGCCAGTGGATCATGCAGGAAAGGTTAGGGGACAATGGTCCTAAAGCTTACAACTTTGGTGAGGGCAGCTCCAGACTGGAGAAGAATCAGATGGTAATTCTATGGGATGAATATAGACACCAGACAGAAGGAATATAGTCAGCCAGACTTAGAGTGGTAATTGAAATGGCCTTTACAGGAGTTTCCCCGCTTACAGTCTGGTGCATATTTATGCACCTGGATCAGTCCAGTGGCCAATGCCACATGAGCAGCCAACTCAGCCAAGTCCTAGAGACTAGATTGTTTTAATAGCTCAGGATTCCCTCCCTCTAAGATTAGCTTCCATCTACTCCTTCTATATATCTTGCATGTACATAGTGGTTTGCATGATGCCTTCCTCTTTAGATTGTGAACTCCTTGCAGGCCGGGGGCCATGCTTTTGCCTTTCTTTGTTTCTGCAGTGCTTAGCACACTATCTGGCATATGGCAAGCCCTTAATAAATGCTTGTGGTCTGACTGACCCAGATACATTCCCCCCAGCATGTTTTTGGTACTCCTGTTATAAATCATTGTTTGAGGGTTTTGTGAAAATGTTCTTATATAGTCAGTTTAAAAAAGAAGTATGATAAATTCAAAGACTCTAAAAAAAGTAAATAAATATAAGACTAACAATCTAAGATTTGCTTTTGGTCGAGCATAGTGTTGGGACTAATTAGAGGTCTAGCTCATTTGGTAGGGCTCATTTTTAGTGGAATAGATACTGTTGGCCTTGAGGCTTTGTATCCTGTTGGACTACATAGCAGCACGTGTCCAGCTATTTAGGGCCTCAAACATATTGAGGCATTGGGGTGGTGGGTCGGAGTGCCATTTGGGAATCATTGCAACCCAGATGGAACGCCCCTCTCCACTTTGCCTAAACCCTCCTCCTGCCTGTGGCTTGCATTTTTATGTGAGTTGTGAAGTTAGCCAAATATAGCTTATCATTGGCGCAAAGAGCAATAGCGAGAAATGCTTGAACATAGGGCAGATTCGTTTTGGGGGTGGAGGTGGCTCAGAAGCAGTCTAATTGAACCATAAGTGCAGTTTGCCCTGGAAAAAAGGGCAGACAATCCCCTAAAGAATCTGGCCTTAGTCTCCCTGGGGGGCCCAAAAGGAAAATAGATCCCAGGAGAGGGATGCCACAGACATGAGACCCTCAGGGTAGGAACAAGGGGAAGTCATGATGCTTAGTAGAGCAGACCCACAGAGGACATCTAGATAGAGGCATAGGACAACAATCATAACTGCCCCGCCCCGTCCCGTCCTCTCACATACCCAGGTATTCTATGTTAGTTTTCTGCTCTGTTTGTACCCACTTCTTTCTGCATGTTTTCCTCTTACTCTAGGTCTCTGTCTGTCTATCTGCCTGTTCCCCAGTCCCCTCTCTCCCCTCTTTCTAGCTGCCGATTGCCCTCACATGGTCCAGAGACTTTGCCATCAAGAGTAATATCACCAACACCTAGTATGTACTTGTTTAGTGTTTCACCCGCCCCATGGATTGGTGATTTAAAAAGAGAACTGAGTCACTAAGAGTGGAATTTGTGGCACCTGCATAGGCAAACATTTTTGAGAGAGAGGCAATACTGCCACCTCTAAAATAGCACCACTTGGGCTGCTGTCAATTTTGTCCCAGGGTTAAGTATTTCAACTTGAGAAAACAAACTTTGTTAGCTACCAGGTCAGAGTGAAGTCCTCCCTACCCTTCCACTCCCAAGCAGTGTATAAGATGTTAGCCCCTGTGCTCAAGTAAGTTTGATCCAGACAGTTCACTGCTGTATCAGAAACAGTTCATTCGGGGGTCAAGGGAGATAGAGCATGTCCCTGGCTTCAGTGATACTTACTCCAATTCACAGAATTACAAAATCTGAGTTGAAAGGGACTCTGAATCCATTGAGTTCAACTATATCTGAACAGTTTTGTCCTCAGAGCCTAGCAGAATATTTGGGGAAGAGTAAGCTGAACCTTAGCCTTCCTGGGCCAGCACTCCCTCCCTCCAGAGAGGGGGAGAAATCTATCCACCAAGCAGTCCTGGGCCCCTTTGAAGTCGAGGAGTCTACATCCACAGGGCGGGTCCTCATCTCGAAATCACATGGAAACTATTCCCATCCCGAAGGCCATAATCGTTTGCTTGCTGCAAGTCTCACGGTTTTCGGCCACAGTTATAATCGACTAACTGGCTCAGATGTTATTTATTAGAACACATTGCTTTTTGAAAAGAAAACTGCCTCTTAATTAGAGGTTGGGCCTCTGATGCCCTCCTGTGCTCTACACAGATGAGAAAAATTAACTAAGAGTGTGTGCCAGGCTCCGTGCCTCCTCTGTTCTTTCAAACACTACAGTTTACACATTTGCAGGGACATGTAACCACCAGACTCTGCACTCAGACTGGGTTTTATATTTTTTATTTTTCCAGAGTAGATTGGGTGGGGTACATAGTTAACAGGAAATTAGAGAGAAGGTTAGAAAACAAATCTTCAGAAGCATGATGATGCTATTTTCTTTCTCTTTTCCAGAATCTTTTTTTTACCAACAGATCTTACAATATAATGTAAGATTTTAACAAAGGTTACATTGGTGTCAGAGAGATGCTCTTGCACATATCTATGATCATTTCCCCTTAAACAGGATGGATCATAACATTTAAAAATAGATGCACCTCAGTTGATCATCTTGTCCAACCATGACCTAGAGCAGTTAATGAGAACCAGGGAAATTAAGTAATTTGCCAATGGTCATATAGCTAATGCATGTTGGAGGTAGGGCTTGAACTCATATCTTCCTGACTCCCAAGTCTGGCTTTGTGTGTATTTTCCTTTACTAACTTTTAGTGTAGATAAATTTGCATATCATCCATAAACAGAAACTATGTATTGTTTATGCAGGGTGATTGGAGAGAGGAGAAAGGAGAGGACAAGAGAGGAGAGGAAGGAATGAGAGGAAGAGGAATAGAAGGAAAAGGAGGAAAGGACAGAAGAGAGTAGCACTCTTCTCAAGTGGGCAGGAGAGTGATAGGTCACCTATGTGATATTATTTGAGGTCCAAAAATGCCCCCTGTTCTAAAACCTGAAATTCAATTTTTAGCAATTCTTGCCTTTGGATTAACCATGGCCTTCTCAGTGCCATCCTTCTTTTAAAGTACAAAGAAATATTGACATTTATACAATGCTTTAAAGTTTGCAAAGCACCTTACATATACCATCACAACGGAGCTTCTCAATAACTCTGAGTTAGGTATTTTTGCCCCTTTTTTAAAGATGAAACCAAGGCTTATACCATGGTCACATAGTTAAGCAAGTCTTAGAAAATGGAATTCCAGTTCAGGTCTTTCAGGAACACATATAGACATATATCTAAAAAATATAAAAATCTATAGAGATACAATCAGACATGAACACATAATTCACATTTTTATACAGATTTAGTCAAAGTTTATAAAGCATTTTGCTCCCAATAGTTCTTCCACCAGGCCATGTTACTCCCTCCACTCTGTACCTTCTCAGGTCCCAACATGTCCAGTCCTCAGTTTCTTAGTGTGAGTAAGTTTGTTAAATGCCTTTGTCTCTGAGAGGAAAGCCCTGACAATATACTAAACTGGAATTCTGGGGAGGAGGGAAAACTAAAAGAGGGAAGGGATTCAGAAGACAGAGTAGGTGTTGGGGGCTGCCGAAAACAAACTTTGTGGCTGGTCTAGATCATCCTATAGGGAAAGGAGGATCGAGGAAGCTGCCCGATGAAAGAAAGAAACGGAAGTGATTCTGTGGTTTGTGACTGTGTCAGTTTCTTCCTGGAGAAATGCAAGCCAGCGGAGGGAGGCCTCTCATTCTCCCATCTCTGGAAACACCAGTGTGATGAAACGACCTGATTACTTCCCAGATACTTTTGTTTCTCACTGTTTGCAAATGGCTTTCCTTGGTGTCGAGCTCACTGCACATCTGGAGTCCTGGTGGTTTCTTTCAAAAGGAAGAGGAAAAACCAATAGATTTGCACACAGAGATACATATGCGAAACACCCGTAGACATATGCCTAGACCAACATAAACATATTACAGGTATGTCCAGACATGAAGACACTACGAGTTACATTTCTATAGTGATTTAAAGTTTATAAAATATCTTCCTCACAACTTGATGAAGTAGCAGAAGTACCTGTCTTTTCTTTTTTATGGTCATTATTATCGCAGAAGTACCTGGTTTTTTTTACAGTCATTATTATTGCTATAGACAGGGTCACATAGTAGATAGAAGGGCGGTCTTGAGTCAAAAATACCTGAGTTCAAGTCCTTGATACATTTCCTTGAAACATATTAACTCCGTGCCGCAAGCAACATTTTAAGACTGTAATTTACAGAGCAGGCGCCAACTGACAATAGGAGAGGGAGTTTCATTTCCTCACTGGAAGTTCCCTTTACCAATGAATTCTCAAGTCTGGTGCAAAATATGTAGACATGTGCACATACATACAGAATTCCCATATTACAGTTGAGGAAACAGAGGCTTAGAAAGGTCATAGGATCGTGGATTAGAAGGGACCTTAGAATCCATCTAGTCCAACCCATTGTTTTTCAAGACGAAGAAATGGAGACCTAGAGAGATTATGTGACTTTCCCAAGGTCATACAGGTATCAAGTGTCAGAGATAGGATTTGATCTTAGGTCTTATGACTCCTGAGCCAATTAATTGTTCTTTCATGTATACCATGTATACATTCATGTATACATTCTCTGGGTCAGTAGTGTCAAACTCAATTAGAAACAGATCCCTGCTGGTTGCACATTCACTTAGAAAACCACAAATTAGCATTTTCTATATTGTATTATGTATTTTTTTTATTTTGTTAAACATTCCTCAATTCCATTTTAATCTGGTTCAGGCTGCACTGGGTGAGGTTTGAGAGCTGCACCTTTGACACTGCTCCTCTAGGAAGCATACTAGCTAAGTGTCTTCACAGGTAGTAAGGCCTTGAATCAAGGCCCTGGCTCAAAAACCATTGCTCTCTTCACTGTATAATTATTCTTCCCCTGTGGCACTCAGTTGTTCAGAAATATCCAGGCAAATGACTAAATTGTCCATTTTTTCTTTGCACATTTGGACACTCACAGATGTGGTGTGAGCTTGTTTCCAGACAGCATATATTTGGCCCAAATTGATTAGTGATCACAAAACCTTTATGTGGAAACTGTAAACATTTAGTTTTTTAAACCAGAAGAACCAAAGTATTAAAAAAAAGAGGTCCCTGCTCCTGCTTCAATACTTAGCTTTCTTTTCTTTTCTTTTCTTTTTTTTTTTTTTTTTGGTGCAAAAGTTAACTGTGGGTGCTACAGTTTTTAAAAAGTAAGCCTGTGAACTGGGTCCAAGACTCCACCCAAGCCCTCAGTCCCTTGGTGTGACTATTTTAAGAGTCCTATAGCTTATGGACTGATTCCTCAGACCTGCTGTTTTGCCCCTAACTTCAAAGTGTTAATGAGATTCAGGAAGGAAGTTCCACCTCTCCACAGTCTGGACCCATGTGCTTCCCAGAGCAATTCCATCCCTGTTTGATCTGGGATCTGTGCTCAGCAGTCCTCAGCACTCCCTGCCAATTGGCTGAGTTTTCCTTTTCTTCTGCCTCCGGCCATTTTCCATTGTGTGAAATTGCTTCCCTGTCTTTAGGTGAGTCTCCTAGATCTAGAAAAATGTTGGTGGGAGATGAGGTTTGGCATCAGTTACGTTCCCTCAACACCTTTCAGGAAGATCCTCCACTAGGACCTCTGAGACTTCATTCTCTTTCATCACACTAAACCTGTGCAACAGCCTGACCAGTCTCCTCATTGGCCCCTAAATACTATGTACTCATTTTCACCTCTTGTCCTTTGTTCAGGCCACCACCTCACTTCCCGTCTGCCATGATTCATCCCTTGGTCTTCAAATCAAAGAACCACAAATCTCACAGATGGAAGCTCTGTCCAAAGCCAAACTTAACCTTCTCTGCTGGTTTCCACTCTCTGGCATCCCTAACAGATGAATAACCATTTTCTATTTGAACCTTTGCAGTAATAGGAAGTTCGGCACCTAATAAGACAGCTCATTCCATTTGGGGTCAGCTCTGAGTGTTGCTCCAGGGCATAATTTAATCCTCCTTCCTTAGTGAATTCTTCCCGGACTGCTACAGCTCACGATAATGTTTCCTTTCTCACCTTTCCTAGAGCCCCTATAGTCTTTCATAGGCTGACATGCCATTTAACTTCACATATAGTTTATATGTGCCTGTAATTGCTGTATGTATTTTCATCTCCCTGAGAAGACGGTAAGCTGTATGAGGGTGAAGAGGTAGGTGCAGTTCTTTTCAGAGCATTTGGATTTCTTTTGAAATCATTACAACAATCTCTAGCTATGGCACTAAATTGGGTGCTTGCTACTGACTGATGGATATACTTGTGACTTTTCAGATGCGTCTATCAGTTTGGGGTGACAATTTGGATGCTGTGTATAAATTTTGTGGGGTGTTTCTGACAGGGGTATTAATTTCTCCAAGGCAGGGATGGTCATGTCTATATATTGGAAACTTTTAGAATACTATGGGTACAAAACAAGTGAAAATGAATTCTGTGAAATTATATAAAAAGCAGGCATGGTACCCAAATAAGAAAAATGAGAGAATACCTCCTACTCTCCATTCTTTGGCATGGATATGGGATATTGAATTGGAAGGGACCTTAGAAGTGATTTAGTCCACCCTCATTCTGTAGATGAAGAAACTAAGGCTCTAAGAAATTAAATGGCTCACCCAAGGTCAAAATAAGTAGTGAATGACAGAGCTAAGATTCAGACTCAGGCCTTCTGATTCCAAATCAAAAGAAATAGATTGGTGGACATTTTAGGTAACATGGCAAACCAGTTGAGATGTTTTTTAAGTACATTTTTTGCTTTAGGTGTTTCTTTTTCTTTTTCTGCATAGAGCTAGAACTGTTTGCTCAAGTTCAAGGAAATGAATATCAGAAAAGATGATGTTTTTGCTTCTTTGTATTTTTCTATTATTTATTTTAACATTTTTTTCAAAATTTTGAGTTCTAAATTCTCTTCTTCCCTCCCACCCCTCTTCTACCCAAGAAAGCAAATAATATGATATCAATTTATATATGTGAAATCATAAAAACCACATTTCCATTTTAGCCATTTGACAAAAAGCAAGAAAATAAAGTGAGGAAATGATACTTCAATTTGCCCTCAGAGTTCATCAGTTCTCTTTCAAGAGGTGGATAGCACTTTTCATCATAAATCCTTTAGAATTGTCCTAAATCACTGTATTCAACAGCACAGCTAGGTCTTTTGCAGTTGATTAAAAGATGAAGTTTCTACTGCAATTTTAAATAGTTGGGAATTCATGGAATCATTGAGTATCTGTTCATGCAATGTGAGTGTCTTTTATGCCTTCCTCCTTCCACAGGAACTGGTATATGGAAGGATTTTGAGGCCATTTTAGTAGAATGGGTCTATTATTTTACTAGTATAGGAAACTCACAGTGAAGAATTTCCTCCTATTGATGCAGATCTGCCCTTCTAGTCTTTGATAAAAGCTTAGGACAAAGAGAGGTTAAGTGACTTGCCCAGGGTCACAAAGCTAGTATGTATCATAGGTAAGATTAGAACCCAGGACTTCCTGGCTCTAAGGCTAACTACCTATCTCCTGTGGTGTGCTACATCCCAAGATGTGAAATGTGATCCATAATAATGATCTGTTTAGCAACTAGATAGCATTAGAGCGACAAACTCAAAAAGAACTGAATTCAAAGCCATTCTAACATACTTATTTATTAGATATACATGACCCTGGGTAAGTTACTAATTCTCTGCTCACCTCACATTTCTGATCTATAAAATGGGAATAATAGTGACATTTAACTTTCAGGATTGTTGTGAGGATAAAATTATAAAACACATGGAAAGTGCTTTGCAAATCTTAAAGTACTGTGTAAATTCTAATGTTATTGTTGTTAATTGTTATCATTATTGTCCTATGTTATTGGAAAAGGAAATAAGAAAATGAGTGCTATGTAGCGACCAAGCTGGACCCTGCAGAATAGATGAAAAAGTGTGGCTCCTGCCCCCACCTTTTTTTAAATGTAGGGCTATGGATGTGGAACAATGAATATAGCAACAGACTAGGGAGATATATTAGGTCTTTTTTTATTCTTTGTTACAAGAGATGGCTAGCTGGGTAGAGCAAAGGGCAAGGATATATTAATAAATTAAAGTGATATAAGACTAGAAGATAGTAATAATTTAGAAAAATAGAATAATTTAGAATGATTTAGAACATACATAAATATATGTGTGTATGTATACATGCACACACACACATCTCTTTCTGTATGAGGTTGGTAGGCGTGTGAATGAGCTCTTCTGCTTGGGAAGGAGTGTGGTATCTTATAGAAGAAAAAATACTTGAGCGAGAGTCAGGAAATTCTGGTCCTGGTCCTAGTTTCCCTATTTATTAGCTATTTTGTTAGTTATTTTATCTTTCCTTGGACCTTGGTTTCTTCTTCATTAAAGTAGGGATGATACTACCTACCTCACTGGATTCTTGTGAAATTCGCAATGAAGTAGTGCATGTAAAAATGTTTTGTAAACCATAGAGAGCAAAACACAAATCACAGAGCTGGAGAAGGGAACAGTGGAGCTCATCTAGTCTAAACCCCTGAATCTGAAAATGAAGAAAGGCTCAGAACAATTAGCACTAGGGCTAGGACCAAAAATCTGGTTCCTTTACTCCCAGGCCTGCAGTCAGGTCAATGCCACAGGGCCTCTTCAGCATTTTTTGTTTCAATTTTTTAATTCAAAAAATTTTTTAATCAATTTTATTTTATTTTATTTTATTTTTAGGTCCATGTTCTCTCTCTACCTGCCTGCCCTCCACCTCATTTTCCCCTACCCTCCACATTGAGAAAGGAAGAAAAGCAAACCCCACCCTCATCATGAATATGTATGGCCAAGTAAAACAAATTCCCCCATTGGGCATATCTACTCTTTAGTTTTAAGACATTATTGTTTTTCACTGCTTTCCTTGGTGTGACCCGTTTGTGGCCTCAGTGTTATGTTATTTTTGATAGATGGGCTGGCTGCTCATATCTGTGGTTTCACCCATTACAGATTCTAGCCTCTTGTCACAAAGCCTTTAAAAGTGCTGTTGTTAATTTCAGTGTTGGGCTTCCACACAGAAGAAGTCAGAACAGTTTCCGCTCCTCTTGGGTTTGTAACACAGAAAACCTTCAATATTGAGAACAGATAGACTCGAAGGTGGGTTCATATCTCTCAGCAAGAGAGCTGTAACTTAAATCTCCTACACTCGATCAAGGCTTTCTCTCTGCCTTGTAGGTATTTTAATACAAATGTGTCTTTCATTTGACTGATTGAAGGTCTCCAACCTGCAATAAATGAAACATCTGATCCCCTTGAATCCAAATCACTTTTTCTTTGATTTTCTTTTACTTCTATTTCTTCTTCCTTTGTTCTATAGCTCGAGTCAAATTTCCCTTTAGAAATTGAAAGAACGTGTGTGGGTTTTTCCTGCTCTTCTAATAGCGCCCCAGTGTAAAGGGCTGTTGGCTCATGGACTAGAATTTATTTCACTGGCAGTCTTTGGTGATGGGCTTTGCCTGCCATTGTTCCAACCTACAGAGAGCAAGGAGGATACAAATTAGTTACTTTAGTCACTGAAAATTGAATTTCTACATAACCATCCAATTTGGTGGAAAATAAAGGATCCAAAGGAAACTAAAGGATTTTATGTTTTGTTTTGTTTTTGCTAATTGGGGATTTTTTTTAACTTGCCCAGTCTCTAGTTAATGAGTAGAAGGTTTGAGTATTAACCATAGCAATCCTAGAATTATAATCTTTCTGTCTACGGGAGAGTGGTTTGGTATATTAGAAATAGTACTGGCTTGGGAGTTAGGGCACCGGGGTCTTAGTCCTAGTTCTGCTATGAATTTGCTGTGTGAACTTGGGAGAAGAGGACTCAGAGTCCAGAGAAATCTAGGGTGTCCCAAAAACTATTAGAGCTTAAAATTGCACTAAGATTTTTGGCACAGCCTGTAGTATGACAGGAGAGGGTGTCTGAAATCTATCCTGGGAATAGGACAGAAGAGGTAGGAATAGGTACAAATTGTTGGTAATTTGATTTTTACTCCTTGCTTTTCTTTATCCCACATGTCCAATCAGTTTTCAAGTCTGTTGATTTAAACTCCACAACATATTTTGCTTCTGTCCCCTTTTTCCACTCACAGGGCCAGAACCTTAATTCAGGTCCTAATCAACTGTCATCTGAACTATTGCAATAGCCTCCTGATTGCTTTTCTGATCTGCAGTCTCCAATCTATCTTCCACAAAGCTGCCAAAGTGATATACTAAATCACAGGATTGTCCATGTCACTCCCCTGCTGAATAAACTCCAGGGGCTCCCTGTTACCACTAGAATCAAATACAAATTCCTGCATTTGTCATTTAAAGTCTCTCGTAGCCTGTCTCCAACTTGACTTTCCAGATTGTAATACATTCTTCTCCTTCATCCACTTGATGATCTAACCAAAAGTGGACTTCTTGCTGTTTCTCACACCCATCTCTCTGCTCTCATGTGCTTTTTCACGAGTTGGCAGAATGTACTTTCCTTTCACTTCTGCTTTTGTGAATCCTTCATTGCCTTCAAAGCTCAGCACAAATACTACATTCTATTTAAAGCCTCTCCCCTACCTAAAATTACCTTATATTTCTTTGGCAAATGCTTTGTATACACTTATATGTGTAGAGGTTGTCTCATCTGATAGAATGCAAACTCCTTGAGGGCAGGGACAGTTTAATGTTGTTGTCATTCTTATTTGCATGCCTAACACCTAATGTAGTAGATGGCACAGAGTAGGTGCTTAATACATGCTTGTTGAATGATTTATTATTGAGAACTTCACTGAGGCAAGAGTGGAGGGTAGTTGTGTTTCCATAAGAGCTTTGTAGGAATTGGCTAATTGCGTTTCAAAGGAAGCTAACTAAATGTGTGGTGAAAGAAGTCAAAAAGCTTTTAAGATCTGGCAATTTACTTGAGCATTTCACCACAAGAATTAACTAGGAGATCAATTAACAGGGATGACAAGGAATTGTGGGATCTTGCTTCCAGCAAGTACGGAGGGCAAGGGAAATTTTGTACTAACCTAAAGAGATTGTATTATTTTTTTCTGTTTCTTGCCTTTCTTTGTATCCCCAGTGCTTAGCACATACCAGATGTTTAATAAATGCTAACATTCACCCTCCTCTTCTTAACTTCCTAGCTTTACTGGCTTCTTTCAAGTCTCAGTTAAAACTCTGACATTACCTCCAATTTATCCTGTACATATATTGTTTGTACATAGCTGCTTGCATGTCATATCCTCCATTATATCATGAGCCCCTTAATAGTAGGAATTTTTTGCCTTTCTTTGAACCCTCAGCACTCCAGAGAGGCAAATAGTAGATGTTTAATAAATGCTATTTGACTGACTACCATTGTCAGATAAAAGCTATGTATGCATCAAATGAAGAAGTGTCTCTAAGAGAAGGTGAAAGGCATCAAGGAATGTGTCTTACTCTCAAGTATTTAAGGGAGAATTAACAATTATTTGAAAAGAATTGGAAAAAGCTTCAAAAACAAAACAAAACAGAAAAAAAATTTTAAAGAGGCAAAAGATTATGGAAAATTTGAAAGGTGGAAGAATTTGAACTGGAGAAGAAAGAAGTCAAGAAGGAATCCTGTGTATTTGAAACTCTTTGAGGGATATGAAGTTCTTGCGGTAGAATCCAGAGCTGAACCACCTGAAGAAGAAACACCTCCTTGTACTCCAAAGGATGATGACAGTGCGGATAATAATTGATTTTTATTTGGCACTTTTAGGGTTTGTAAAGCACTTTGTATCGATTAGCTCATTTGATTGTCACAACAATCCATTGAAATAAGCGCTTTTATCTTCATTTTAAAGATATGGAAGGGTGGCTCAGTGATGTTAGGTGACTTGCACAGGATCATATTGCTAGTAAGCAGTCCTATTGTGCTTCCTTCCAAGTCCAAAATTCTGGACACTATGCTTTGATGCTCCTCTATACCTATAAGCACCATCAGGACAGAGGTCATTCAATAATTTCCACAGAAAGTAACAAATAGTGGTAGTCTGTAACTCCTTCCTAAGGATGTAGTACTGATGTGGTTATTTATCATTCAGACACACAGAGAAGTCTGACGTCTTCTGGTCCTCAGTGTGAATGTGTGAGAGAACCTACCAAGGCTTGTCAAACCTAATGACCACTACCCATTTTTATTAGTTCCTGTGGAGATAAATGGTTACAAAGGTAACCTACAAAGCATTAATGAGAATTATGGAGTCCTGGGCAATAACACATAATGACCTTGGGGACATAAGTGCTGTTCTCATCAATATTGCCAGTTGAAGGTAGGGGCTTCCAAAGGGAGAAAAATAGATATGGGAAATTAACAGCTGTTTAAGTACACACTTTGGATTTCTTGACCATAACTTAAAATAATGCATTTTGGTCAAGGGTGATATATATCTGATAAAGGCTGGTAAAATACGTATTTCGTAGAATGTTGTGAACATTATCAAAGGGCTTTAAATTGAAGAAGGAAAGGAAGAGAGAAAACTATCTAATATGTCTGTAGAGCCAGATACCACAGAAAGCAAGAATTTTTTCAAAGGAAGAAAATTCTCATAAACACCTGTTTGAGTCTGTCCTAGTCTTTCCTTTTGTCCTACTGTTTGGGAATTAAGGCACAGAACACCTCTGAGAGCCATACAAGAAAGAGTGACTTTTCTCAGCACAGGGAGGGAATCTCATCTTTCCAGCTCTTTGTTTGAGTTAAAGTGCTCTAAGAGGAGCTAAAATAATGAGTGATTCATTTATTTAATAACTATAATCTAAAGGCAGAATTACTATGAACTTAGAGCTTTTTAAAATTTTCTTCCTCAGACATAAGCCCAATGTAGTGGCTCCAGGATTACCTATGTGAAGTGCCCCGTGCAACTTAAAATACTCTGTAAATATCAGGTATGACAGAGGAGGAACACTAGATAAGGATGAGGGTAATGAACTTGAAATCAGATGTTTTCGAGTTCAAATCCTATCTCTGTCATTACTAGCTGTGTGACCATAGTCAAGTTATTTAACCACTATAAGCTTCATTTTCCTCACCTGTAAGATGGGAACAATAATACCTATTCCCTACTTGACAGGGTTGTTATGAGGCTCAAATGACCTAGATGATCTATGTAAATCCCACTGCAAACCTTATAGGACTATAAAATAATGATTGTTATTATGGGAGTATTCTATAGATCACCTGGCCAGAAAGAGGAAATGGATGAGGACTTCAGGGAAAAGATCATAAATCAGTCATGAGGCATGATATAGTTGATTTAGTACTTGATATAGTACTTCAGGTACCTGAATATGTGTCTTTTTCCCAAAAGGCTAAAAACCATTAAAAAAAACTTTGCTTAATGATAAATTGAATTCTTCAAAAGATTAAAGTAGTGAGAGAATCGACTATCCTTAACCTGCCAATAAAAGGAGTTGGTTGCTGAAATGGAAATGGTGGGAACCTTGGAAGGAAGTGACTGGTTCATTCTACAGATCATGAATAACTAGAGGAAAGCTAAGCATATCTTGACACCAGGGATGTACTGGAGCCAGCTTGAACCAGCTTGTGAGAACCCATGGTTAAATTATTAGTATGAGTATTTTTACCTCAGAATTGGCAAAGCCTAAAAATCAGGGCTTAATGTATTGTTTGGTTGATTGTGTAAATTTAAGAAAATGATGAAGAAAATGTTAATAATGTAGGTTAAACTTTAAAAGTGTGTCTTCTGTATATTTTTTTGCAAGAGAGGTGATTGTTAAACATTTATCATCATAGACCCACCTAACATGAATCTTGGGTTTACAGAGAGTAGATTTCAGAATTCACAGAAAGAACAGGGAAGAACCTATGGCTTAAAATTCAATAAAGTGAGTGAGCCCAGGAAGGATGGCAAGTTTTCAAGAAGTAAAAGCAAAAATATGAATAATTCTCATAAGGAAGGAATGGAAAAGTTGTATAAAGACACTGATGTAGATGCACAGGGCTCTCACTGACCAGCCCAGATTTTTAATCTATGTCTACAGGAAGGAAGGATAGGCAGTAATGGAAACTAAATATAAAAGAATGACATGGTCCCATAAGGATAGTGTCAGAAGGGCTAAAATTCTGAATGAACTGAGGCTGGTAATGAGTGTTCAGAACTGCAAAACAAGTTGTTTTCCCTTTTTTATGGAGTTATTTTTTGTTCATTTTAGAAGCCATGCTGAGGGCAAGGGGAGGACCAAAGAAAGGATAAGACCATTGCTTAAATTGGTTGTTGTTTAGTTGTTTTTTCAGTCATATCTGACTCTTTATGACCCTATTTGGGGTTTTCTTGGCAAATGTAGTGTAGCAGTTTGCCATTTCCTTCTCCAGCTCATTTGACAGATGAGGAAACTGAGGCAAACAGGGTGAAGTGACTTGCCAAGGGTTACACAGTTAGGAAATGGAGTCCTCCTGACTCCAGGCCCAGTACTCTGCCCACTGTGCCACATAGCCGTCTTGCTTAGATTGGGCAAACTAACAAAAATATACAATGGTGAGAAAGCAGAACTACTTATTTCCTTTTTCTATCAGGAACAATGATCTTCAGATTGGAAAGGATAAAACAAAAACTGGTTAACAGGGAGCCGAATATAAAAATAAGTGAGGGAATAAGAGGGAATCTGGAGTTCAAATCATCAGTTCTGGAGAAACTATATCCCAGGGTAAAGAATAGACTGGCATGTGTGCTTGCTGAAATGCTTTTGGTGATCTTTGAAAAATCAGAGTGGAAGAGGTGCTCTAAGAGTGGAAGTGGAAATATATTACAAAAGATGGTAGAGTCTGTTAACTCTGTCAGTGACCTTGACTCCAATAATCAGCAAAATTCTGTACAGCATTCATGCAGAATAATTGAAGTATTTTCAAGAATAGGTCACATCAAACTAATGTCATTTCCTTTTTTTTTTAACAGACCTATTAGACTCATAAGTTAGTTGGTGCCCTGGACACATCATTCCTCACTTTTAACAAAGGGTCTAATAGTCACCTGAGTTGTCTTTCTGTACGGTATGGAGAGTGTCAACTCAACGTCCCTGCAACAGTTTAGTGATTCATCGATAATTGGTCAATAACCAGACCCTAGGAAAAGTCAATAATGGGCAAATGGCAACCTAGGGACATATCTCTAGTGCAGTGCCCTGGGATCTGTTTTTGGCTCTGTGACATTTAACATTTTTATCAATGAAGTTAATGAATATATACATGTTAATCTTACTGAATTTGCAGATGACACAAAGGTGCGAGGCACAGCAAACACACTGGAGGACAGAAACAGAATCCAAAAAGATCTGGACAGGCTAGACCAATGGAACAAATCCATTAAGATGGAATTTATTAGAGATAAAGGTAAAAGTCTCATACATAGGTGTGTTTTTTTTAAGAAAATCAATTGAAAGGGGAGCTAGGTGACACAGTGAGTAGAGCACCAGCCTTGGAATCAGGAGGACCTGCGTTCAAAACCAGCCTCAGACACTTGACACACTTACTAGCAGTGTGAATTTGGGCAAGTCACTTAACTCCAATTGTCCTGCCTTCCCCCCTCCAAAAAAAATCAATTGCAGGAGAAAGCTTGGCTAGGAAATGATAATGATCTGAAGACTTTAGTGGACTACCAATCCTCTATGTGTCAATGGTGTGACAGGATAGTCATGCAGCGATGCAATTTTATATTCCTTTAATAGGCTCGATGTCCAGGAGAGGTAACTATCTTGTTGTGCTCTGCCCTGGTCAGACTCCATGTATTCATTTCTGGGCACCATATTTAAGATAGATATTGATAAACTGAAAGGCAGCTAAGGGGCACAGTGGATAAAGCCTTAGTTTCTTCACCTGTAAAATGAGCTGGAGAAGGAGATGGCAGACCACTCCAGCATATTTGCCAAGAAAACCCCAAATGGGGTCATGGAGGGTTAGATACAACTGAAACAACTCCACAACAAACAATAACAGTTGATAAGCTGAGGACCATCCAGAGGAGAGTAGTCAGGATGGTAAAGGAGGAAAGAACAAAGCATTAGTTCAAGGTACTGGGAATGTTTAGCTAGAAGAGGAGAGTTAGAGGGTACACAATACCTGTCATCAAATGTCTGAAGGATTGTCCATTCTCTAGCCAGCTGTACTCAGCTGGGCGAGAAGCTTTTGCACTCCCCAGAAATAAACTGGCACTATGCTCAGTGTTTACTAAGATGAATGAGGGTGGGGGAGGGGTGTGTGATAAGTCCCTTCCCACTTCTGAATATTATGCCTGTCAAAAATGCTGGGCTCCCTTTCAGTTTAGAAATGAAGTAACACACTTATGTGTCCTTGGTTTACTTGAATTCAACAACACATCAAGGCTGCATGACCTTAGAAGTGGGTCCTTAATTAGGATGAGATGGGACTTTGTCCCCCATTCATGCTTTTCAGTTCTCCCTAGGAAGCAGACCTTCTCTGAGTCTCTGTAGTCCCATGCTGATGCAAAGCAAGAGAATCCATGGAGAAGGGCAGGACACATGTTGGCTCAGTCTTTGGATGCTTACTCCTTAAGGGGCTTACATTTGGGGGTACTTTTTCTAATTCCCATTTCTCAGTCTCTGCCTTAAGCACTCTAGTATTTTAATTGGTACAAAAACAAAGTGCCATTTCTTTTGCCTTTGCTTTTAAATCTGTGCCTTAGGGGTCTTTGGGCATTAAAACTGTTTGAGGGATGAAAAGATAGATGATGTTTCATGTGATTAGTCATATGCAGTGATCATACAGAGTACACACACCAATATGGCCACTTTATATGGCCTTGCATATCTCCATTTGTTTCATACATAGGGCTAACAATAGGGATAAGACCTGTGATTTCAAAGGTTTAGGGAGCTCATCAATGATGAAGCTCTCTTTACTGATGCAGGTTAGCACCTTCTCTGCCACTTATAGTTTTGAGGATTTGCCTACAGCACTGAAGAGTTCAATGATTTTACAAGGGTCACACATCCAGTACATGCCAGAGGAAGGACCTGAACTTTGGGCTTCTCAGTTCCCACGTCAGCTTTCTATCCACTGCACCATGATGCCTCTCTCTGCCTTTTAAAAACTACATACCTCACTGAATATAGGCAGTTAGGTGATGTAGTGGATAGAATGATGACCTTGAAGTCAGCATAACTCAAGTTCAAATCCTCCCTCAGACATGTACTAGCCATGGGACCTGAGGCAAGTCACTGATCTTCTTTAAGCTTTATTTTCCTCATCAAAATGAGGGAGATTGGAGGGGGTGGAGCCAAGATGGCAGCTGGAAAGTAGGGACTAGCGTGAGCTCCCTACCAAGTCCCTCCAAAAACCTATAAAAAATGGCTTTGAACCAATTCAAGAACTGCAGAACCCACAGGTTAGCAGAGGGAGGCAGGGCTCTAGCCCAGGACAACCTGGATAGTCTCTGGGTAAGGTCTATCCCACATGGAGCTGGGAGCAGAGGGGAGCAGAGCTGAGCAGAACAGAGCCCAGTGTGGGCGGCGCAGACCAACTGAGACCAGGAGCCAGGCTGAGCGTGCCCTAGCACCCTGAATCAGTGAGCTGCAGCAGTTACCAGACTTCTCAACCCACAAACACCAAAGACAACAGAGCAGGTTAGTGGGAAAAGCTGCTGGGAACAGGGAGTTTGCTGTTTGGCCACCACCC
>CM053625.1:113989361-114006157 GCA_028646595.1 Phalanger gymnotis | reverse complement strand
GGGGGGGGAGGAAATGGGGAGAAAATTGGTAATTCAAACGCCTGTGAAAATCAATGCTGAAAACTAAATGTATTAAATAAAATTTATTTTAAAAAATGAGGGAGATTGGACTATTACCTTAAAGGTCCCCTTTATTGGCTATAAATCTTTGTTCCTGTGAATAGCGTGGAATGCTAATATATCAAGAATTCAACAGGCAAACTAAAGAGTCATAATAGGGGTTTGTGTATAGGGGTGTGTGTGTGTGTGTGTGTGTGTGTGTGTGTGTGTGTCTGTTTGCCTGGTGGTGAATGACAGTATAACATGGTGAATACACACCTGGGTTTAGAACCCAAAAAGCACTGAGTTCAAAACTTGCCTCTGATACATATTGGCTGTCTGAGTCTGGGCAATTCATTTAACCTCTTGGTGTCCCAGATAATTCTCTAAGACTGTAACTTGAAGATTAATTATCTGTCCTTATACTGGGAGTTTCCTCACCAGGAGATCCCTACCACAATTAAATCACAAGTCTAGACCAAAAAAAGCTATTTAATTTAAACTAAAAACATATCTACCCTTACTTGAAATCTCCTTTGTCCAAGTATGCTCTTACGATTACATTAAATTATGTACATATGATCAGAGCTCATAGCTCATTTAGTCACTCATTTGGGCTAAATTAAATTTTTTAAAAATTTCTGTTGATAGCTTTATTTTTACATCAGTTTCATTTCTGAATGGATTCTTCCGTATTCCCCTACTTAGCCAGTCATTTAAATTTTTTTTTAAAAGAAAGAAAATAAATTCAGCAGAATGGATTATAAATTACTATAGTTTTGTGATCCTCCCCAAGTATAATAGTTTTCTCGCTTCCTGCCCACTGAGAGACAGAATCCTGGCCTCCCACCATTTTTACCTCACCTTGGATCAGTCCTCTTTTCTTATGTCCCTAGTGTCAATTAGGCAACTCATTTAACCCAGAGAGAAAACATCAGTAGAATAATATTAGCATAATTAGTGGGAGGGGGAGGGTTGGATCACAAGCATGAATTTCTTTCCATCATTACCTTTACTAAATTTTTCAGTCATTTGTATCTATTATAATCAATTTCTCCCCAGTAATAGTGTCCTTTTGGAAAGCTGACCACTACCGGACTCTATTCTTAAAAAAGTTCTGCTTATTCTCCTTCTTCAGGAGAAATAATCCCAGGGGAATAACTCAATTCTTTGTTTTCTATTTCCTCCCACTGAGCCTTCGTTGTTGTTCAGTCATGTCTGATTCTTTATGCTGGCATTTGGCATTTTCTTGGCAAAAATACTGGAGTGGTTTGCCCACTTTCTTCTCCAGCTCATGTTACAGATGAGGAAATTGAGGCAAACAGGATCAAATAACTTGCCTAAGGTCACACAGGCTAGTAAGTGTCTGAGGCCAGATTTGGACTCAGGAAAATGAGTCTTCCTCACTCCAGGCCCAGCACTCTATCTACTATGCCACCTAGCTGCCCCTAATCAGGAACCCCAAATAGACCCACTAAAGTTTTTTTTCCTCAACAAACCCACATACTCACACAAAGGTTTTCTCCATCCAACAAGTCAAAATTCTCTGTCCAAGAATCCAAGACTTCTCCCTATCCAACAAGTCGAAACACTCTCCTCCAGTTCAATAAGTCCCAATACTTGCACCAAGGCTTCTCCCAGCCCCACATGACTAAATAACACCAAGCTCCCCACTCACTCTTTTCTTCTGTCTGATTTGATAGACTTAGACCAAGTGTAGTTTTATGTTTCCCCGAAGGATTTACACCTGATATTGCATCCAGAGAAGACCCTGGTACTTAGAGTTAAACTTTATCTTCAAATTACAACGGTCTCAGTTGTACCTCCACCACTAGAGAGGTCTCAGAAAGATCCATAGGGCTAAAAACCACAGATGCAGTTCATCCCTTTGTTGAATATTTTTTATAGAGTTAATATATTTAAAGGGTAATACTTGGAAGTACTCTTGCACATAGTTGGTGCTTAATAATAGTTTGCTTAATTTTGGCAAAATGAAATTAGCTCGTACTTTTTTTTGGTTCATATTTTGACAAGTGGGAATACATTTACATATGTGTGTTTAGCATAGTGGCTGGCATATAATAGGCACTTATTAAATGTTTACTAACATATGCCGTTTGAAATCAACACAAGCAATTATTAAATGCTGAATTAAGTGCCGGGCAATGTTCTAGGCCAGAGCTGTCCAACCTTAGGTTTTTATTGAAACAATAGATAATATATTTTGATTTGCCTTTTTAGTGAGATCTCTGCAGTAGCTCAGCTTCGTTTACTGAAGCATTTATGTAAATGTCTATACCTGTAGGCGGGCCACATAAATTGCACTGCTGGCTGCATGTGGCGCAAGGACTGCATTTTGAACAGCCTTGTTCTAGGCACTGAGGATAAAAGACATAAATGAAACTATTCCTAGCCCTCAAAAATCTGGTATTCTGTTGGAGGAGTGTGTGTATGTGTGCTACACATATATGTAGTATGTGTATATTTGTGTGTATGTATGTGTTTGTATACATGCAATGTATCTTTATTGTCTATGTATATTAATAGATATATACAAAGGTATATTGGTTTCATGTGTAATTAGTAGAGTTGCCATTTACAAATAGTGATTACGCTGTCTCATCCCTTTCATTCATCTCCACTTTAGCTACATAGTCTTTTATTAGGTCTTCGTGCAGTGAAATATCAAAAGACAAAAGAACAAGTTATTATTATAGACTTTATAACACAAGTGGGACCAACCTGGAATTTTATCACTCAAATTGAGACATCATGGAGGAAATAATCATTTTCTCACTTTCCTCTTCAATTTTCTCTGTCATGATCCCTTTCTGTCTTCATATCCCAAATTATTTTTGGTCAGTAGTGCATAGAAAGAAGCAGGAAGATGTGTTATTTCCAGACAAACCTTGGGCTCTAGCCAAAGCCTTTCGAATTTTCTAGGTGAGGTATAAGAAGAACGAGTTGTCCAAGTTTATAAGACTCCTATGAGCAGCGCATCAGAAGAAGAAAAAGAGATTCTGCCCGTCAAGTTCTAAGTGTCAGTGTGAGTCTATTGAGTATGTTACCAGGATATTTCAGCTTGTTGGACTTAGAAAATGTCCTTAACACAAATGTTAGAGGAGTTGTAGGAAAATAGTTGCAGGAAAAAATTAAGGCACTGTTGGTGGGGCTGTGGAATGCTCTCAGCATTCTGAAAAGCAATTTAGAAGTATTTAACAAAAAGTTATTGAACTGATTGTGACTCAGTGATACCCCTAGTTGTTGTTCATCTTTTGTTCTTGACGAGGACCAATGACATCATGAGCGTGTTTGTCTTGACTTGCACATGAATTGTATTTCAGTGAGGCAGCGCTGAGCAAGGCTCATCAGCCTCACTTTCACCTCCAGAGAAAGCAGCATCCTAATAGGCCTATTCCTAAAAGAGATCAGAAGAAAAGGACCCGCGTGTACAACCAAATACACATATATATGCATATATGTATGTGTATGTATATGTATGTATATGTGCATGTATATGTGTGTGTGTCACTTCTATAGGCAGAGCAAATAACCAGAAACTAAGATAGCGCCCATCAATTAGGGAATGACTGAATAAATTTTGGGATATGAATGTAATGAAATCGTACTGTATTATAATGATGAAAGGGGTGGTTTCAGAGAAACCTGGGAAGGTTTGTGTGTACTGATATTACTGAAGTAAGCAGAACCAGGAGACCAATATCAGCAATATTGTAAAGATAAGTAGTTTTGAAAGACTTGAGAACTGTGATCAATGCAATGGCCAACCAGAAGACTGTTCATGATCTTTGCTGCCCATTTCCTGACAGACATCGATGTCATCAAAGAATATACATTTTTGGACATGGGCAATGTGGGAAATTAAACAGGAGGAAGAGAGTAGATTGAATTGCCTTTTGGAAAATATATAGCTTCCTTAATGACTCAACTTTTCCCTGAAATAAAGGCCCTTCTATTATATATATGTGTTTTCTATGTATGTATGTATTGATATATGTACATATGTGTACATATATATCCTATAAAAGACAGATCTTAACAATTGGAAAAATATTAATTGGTCACGGGTAGGCTAAATCAATATAATAACAAGGACAATATTGCCTACATTAATTTACTTATTCAATGCCATACCAAACTACCAAATAATTACTTTGTAGACCAAGAAAAATAATAACAAAATTCATTTGGAGAAAAAAATAATCAAGAATTTCAAGAGAATTAATGAAAAAAATGTGAAGGAAAGGGGTGTCACAGCAATAGATCTCAAATTATGTTACAAAGCAGTAATGATTAAAACAATTGGTGCTGGATAAAAAACAGAGTGCTTGATCAGTGGAATAGACTAGGTATACAATATATTGCAGCAAATGAGCAAATCCTTCTGCAAAAAAAGTGATGATGTCCATTAACAGTCATTGGTACATCTGAGAGGGAAGGTAAATATGTGCATGAAGACTGAGCCATGCCTAAGAATATTTTTACCTGAGGCTCAAACATTTGAGTTGGTGGGGGTGGGGGATGTAAAGGAGTAGATATCAGACAATAATTGTATAATAGATAGTTTAATCAAAGGATACAGTTGAGTAGGAGGGTGTTTGACATTCATCTTGGCAAGGTTTGGAGGGAAAGATGGGTCTTGAAGGACAGGTATCATGGGAATGAGGCCCTGCGAGGTAGGATGTCTTGGAAGTGGTTGTATGATAGCAGTGCAATCCAGTTCAGACCATGAGATGAGGCATGGGGGTGATAGTTGCCACATCTAGCAGGAAGCATTACCCTATAATAGCAGCCAAAGTGGGGCTTTTTCTGCTATTTTTTTTCTTTTGGAGTTCTTCTTAGCACTAAGACAACCAAGTGCCTTTGATTGAGCCTTGCCTTTGTTTGTAGGAAGGCCCACATTCTTTTGCTGATTAGGTGTGAAGCCTTTGGGCCCTAAGAAGGGTATATATACTTGGAGGTTTGCATTTTGCTTTGGGACTCACTCACTGGAAGAGTGTAGTGTGATTTGATCAGATGAGACTCTGAGTAGACATTAAGGAGCCCCCCAGCTTTGAAAACCCAGATGTTGGTGCTTCTCTCTCTGGTAACTATGTATGTAAAGCTTTGGTCAGACAGCTAGAAGCCTGTCTATTGATATTTTCTCTGTTTATAATTTCTGTTTATATTTGTTCTGAAGTTCAGGGTGCTGACTTTTTCCCCTGAACTAAGTGAATGGTATATGTATGTTTGATTAAAGTGATATCATTAACCCCTTGAAGTTACTTTCCTTAGAAAAGCAGATCAAAGAAGCTGTGCTAGTAGCCCTCCTGTGTGCTTGTGTTATTGGCCTTATACCTCCACAGAGCAGAAAGCAGCATTGTTGTTACATGCTCCCTTCCCAAAATGCTAGTGAGAGGATCATGAGATCATAGATTTGGAATTGGAAGGAACCTTATCTGCATTCCAGTCTAACTCTCCCATTTGGGGCCAAGAGAAATTAAGTGACTTGCGAGGGTCACACCGTTGTTTAATTTCTAAGGCAGGATTCCAGTCTGGGTCTTCCAGATTCCAAGTCCATTAGAATCACTAATCAATAGTGCCTAGGGGAAAAACTCTTTTTGCCCTATGTTCCTTACAGAGGTGGGTAGAGGTGAATCAAAAAAGTATTGGAAGCACACCCATTGACAATTCTCTCCTGTAGGTCAGATACCTACCCCAAATCTCTCTGAGCTGAGCTTCTATAGTAATAATGGAAAGGGAAAGGATTTGGGTTCTAATTCTGCTTCTGCTATTTGTACTGCCCTGTAACCTTGGTCAAATTCCCTTAACTCTCTGAGCTTCTGTTTCTTTTGTTTATAAAATGAGAGAATTGGACTAGATGACCTCTAAGGTCCCTGCCAAATCTTAACTCCTATGAGCTTAAGCACGGGAAGCCTTGGAGTTGTCATCACTGCCCTCCCCTTGCCCTTTCCTCCACAGGGAGCACCTCTTCCACCCCCACTGCCAGGTGGTGTCCATCAGCTGCACCTGTCCACATCCAAGCCCAGCTGTTAGGACCCCACAGCATTCTCTAGAACAGCAGCAAAAGCTTCCAATGTCAGCATAGAAACTTTGGTTCCTCTGAAGAAAGGGGGCTACTTGCATTGTTCTTTCATCTGGCTGCCTCTTCCCCAGAAACCATCTGCCAAATTGACTTTGCAGTTTGGGGAACATTTCATCTTCTCAACCAGCTGAACTATTCCTTTAGTTCATATCCATTACTTCTCTTTCCTGTTAGGAGTTAAGTATTCCTGTCATGACTTGACCGTTTCAAAATTGCCTGATAGTTGTATCATAAAACAATGGCAAGCCAGTCTAATTGAATCTCTCTTTTTTTTTAAGTGCACACTGACATCCGATACAGAATAATAATGCTTAGCACTTACAGACAACTTTTCATCTTCAAAGCACTCGGCTACCATTAAAGGCTGTATTTGCGGAAGATAGATTCCCTTTCTCTGTGTCATACCAAATTGCATCAGATTGAATTCGAGGGGGCTGAGGGGATGAGGAACAAGGAACTCTCAGCCATGCTTAAAAAACAGAGTCTGAAAATATGCACTCAGGGTACTTCTGGATGCTGTCCAGAAAATATTCTTCCAAGACTGATTAGTCCACACATCTTTGGGGCAGATGAATAATTCTATGCCCATTTTAAAGGTAGGTAAACTAACATAAGATAGCTCAGGGGCACATTGTTTAATAGCCTTGATTCTACTTTCTAATTAACAGCATTGGTTGAATTATGAGAAGAGTTCTGAGGTAAGAGATGTGGAATTAAAACATCATAGATCTAGAAAGGACCTCAGAGGCCATCTAATACAAACCCCTCATTTTTACAGATAAAGAAATTGAGATCTAGAGAGATGATTTGCCAAGGTCATACAAACAGTGAATGTGAGAGGTAGGATTTGAAATTAGGCTACCTCCTAAGGCAGGAGAACAAATGAAAGCAAAGACACAGTGCCTGATCCCAAGGACATTTTAGTCCAGGAAAATGGGACTCTTATTAGGGATGTTAGAAAAGAATTCTACTCAGCTATGAAGTAGACTAGATAACATCTAGGTTCTCTTCCAACTCTTTAAGTCCAGAGATTCTGTGATTTTGTGTTACACACATGAAATGGGCACAAAACAAAAATAAATTCAACAATTTAATAATATCTACATATCATGTTTAATTTCTCCCAATTTATTATTTTTCTTTCTCAGTGTCAAGAAGTTTTAAAATGCACTTACTATGTGCAAAGCATTGCTGGTCATTGAGATAGATACATGAGAAATATGAATAGAGACGTATAGAGAAAGACAGGGGGACAGAGTCTTGGACCTGATGACAGGAAGAGCTAGATTCAAATACTACACCAGATCCTTATTCACTAGGTGGTGATGGACTTATCCTATCTGAGCCTCAGTTTTCTCATCTATAAAATGGGGTCAACAACATCTATAATATCTATTTCACAGAATTAGCATATCAAATGAGGTAATGTATATAAAACACTTTACAAATTTTAATTGTCGTAAGAATGGTAGTTAGTTTTATAAAGCAGATACGCATTCCTAGTACTGTGAGGGCTCAGATAAAGCATAAAGGCAGGGTTGGCCCTTCACAAGACAATGAGGTCAACAAAGTTTATCTCCAACATCAACTTCCTTTCTTCCCACAACATGTCCCTCAGCCCATCTCTCTTGTCAGGTCCAATAAAGTAGTTATACTAGTGTATTTTCTGTTGGGCCTGATCTAAGACTAAGTGCATTGTAGATTCTTTATAATAATTAGTTCAGTTGCTTTAATTTCCAGCTATTTGGAGCTTATTGTAAGCATACCTGACACAATCGCCTGACACTTCCAACGTTTTAATATTATTGCTGTTTAGTCATTTTAGTCGTGTCCAATTCTCTGTGACCCCATTTGGTGTTTTCTTGGCAAAGATACTAGAGTGATTTGCCATTTCCTTCTCCAAATCATTTTACAGATGAGGAAACTGAGGCAAAAAGGGTTAAGTGACTTAACTAGGGTCGCATAGCTACTAAGTGTCTGAGACTGGATGTGAACTCAGCTCCTCTTGACTCCAGGCCTCGCACTCTATCCACCATGCCATTTAGCTACCTAACATATTAATAATATCATATTACTAAAATAACTAGTATTATGTACTACTTTAAGGTCTGAAAAGCACTTTACATACAGTAGTGGGTTGCTAGGTGGTGCAGTGGATAGAATTCCAGGCCTGGAGTCAGGAAGATGTATCTTCCTGAGTTCAGATCTGGCCTCAGACACTAGCTGTGTGACCCTGGGCAAGTCACTTAACCCTGTTTGCTTCAGTTTCTTCATCTGTAAAATGAGCTGGAGAAGGAAATGGCAAACCACTCCAATATCTTTGCCAAGAAAATCCAAAATCGGATCACAAAGAGTCATACACAACTGAAATGACTAAATAACAATGGCAAAAGTCTTATTCGATCCTAAAAACAGTCTTGTGAACTAGATGCTTTTATCATAGTTGAAGCTAAGAAAGGTTAAATGCCTTTTCCAGGATTCCATAGCCAATTAGTATCTGAGGCAGGATTTGAACTCAGGGTCTTCCTGGCTCCAAGTCCAGTCCTCTGTTCACCATGCTGCCTAGAGAAAGAGGTGTTTAGCTTTAAGTAAATGGGACTTGGAACTGGGAAACCTAGTTTCGAATCCCAGCTCTGACACTCATTAACTGTGTTACCATGCACAAATCACTTGGTTTTTGTGAGCCTCTGTTTCCCCATTAGTAAAAAATGAAAATAGTACTGCTTATACTACCTCCCTCCCAGAGTCATCATGCAGAAAATACCTTATAAGGGCTTTGGCAATTGGCTTTTCATTGCAGTGTTTCTCCAAAGCTTTTAGCTCATTATGTCTCTAAACAACTTGTTAGTCTTTGTACCTAAATGATAATAATCAACAGTTTTCAAAAGACACAGCAGAGGTGTAGGATATATGCCTCCAAACAAGACTATGGGGTAGGACTCTTCACTTTGACCCTATACATTTCAGTCAGCCTAAGGAGTGTGACCACAACTCTTCTACATGTAAGTAAAATTGTAAACTCTCTGAGGGCAAAGAATATTTCTTTTTGTTTTGACTTTGTATTCCCAGTGCCCGTTATACAATAGAAGCTTAATATATGCTTGTTGAATTAGAATGGATTAGGTCTACTGAAAATAGGTGACTTCTTTGTCCACTTGGCTCTTGAGTGACTATGGGCAAGTCACTTGTCCAGGCATCAATTTCCTCATCTATAAAATGAGGAAATTGTACTAAATGTCTTCTGAGCTCCCTCTATAAATCTATGATCCTATGATGTATAATTAAATACAAATTGTTTTCCAGCCTCCTAACTATACACCATCCCTCAGACTACTTTGTTATATCAGAGATGAGGTGATGGAAAGTTGACTGTCTTTATTTTTGTTCTTCATGTGTTACAGATTTGAATTAAATTAAGTTAGTCACATTAAAACATGTATGAATCCTGTAGTTTTCCAGGAATTATTAGAACCAGGTCTTCGACACAAGATATGAGTCTATAAATATTTTCGGTGGTTGAGGGAGTAATTATATTTTGGTGCTTATTCATCCTTAAATGTTTTCATATTTCCACATGTATGTCCGGATGGGCTTTGTGTGTGTGTGTGTGTATGTGTGTGTGTGTGTGTGTGTGTGTGCATATGTGTGTACATAAAATACAAATAACCCCACTTCAAAGGGGCAGTAGCTGAGTTACATTTCCAAACATTTTGTGATTTTGAACAGTATCCTGATAGCACAGAGCCAACATTCCATCAAAGTGGTTTGCTTCAGTAAGGGCCGCGCCGGTGTGGTATAAATTATGAATCATATATTCTGTTTTACATGCGAAATGGGAGCTCTGAGGTGTATCGCACTTGAACAGATGGACTCGGGGTATTTTCATGTTTTCGGCTGCTTATGTTTTGCTTCTAATGTCATTTTCAAAGACTCCATCATTAGCTTCAGACGCGCACAGGCAGGGAACTTTCGACAACTAAATCTGGTTAGTGGCAAATGTTCCCAACCCCTCTGACTGAGATAGGATGTTCGGGGGGGGGGGGGCTGGAGAAAAGCCCACTGGCAGAAGTGGGAGGGGGGAAGAGTCAATGTTCTTTCCACCCTGTGATAACTGTGTCTATGACAAGGGTACTAAATGGTGCCTCTTACAGAGCCTTAGTGCTCACAGGGTGCTGGATTTTTCATTAGCAGTCAGTTTCTAATTCTGAGATTTTCATCTTTGAGGCTATTGATGTTAACTGTGCCTCGGTAGTCAAAACTCAGGATAAAGGTTTAAGATTTGACTGCTGAAATAGGGTGAGGCAGAGGAATCAGAGAGAGGCTTATGTCTGGGGGTTTGCTCTCTTTCTCTTCTCTCAGGTCCTAGTTTGATGTGCTAATTTCTCTGCTGTCATTGCTTTTTTTTAAACCATTAGATAATAATCCCTTCTGTGTGTAGAGCCCTTTATTCTTTTCCAAAAGCTTTCACATTCATTATCTCATTTGAATTTCACATAGTCCTATGAGAAAGAGAAGGCAAATATTATAATTCCCATTTGACAGATGAGGAAACTAAGGCAGAAAATAATTGTATGATTCACATATAACAAAGTAGTGGAGAAACTGAGATTAAAGTCTCCTGACTCTCAGCCTATATCTTATGTCTACTGGACCTTGTCATTAAGTTGTTCAGGCATGTTCAACTCTATGTGACCCCATGGACATTTGTCCATGGGATTTTCTTGGCAAACGTATTGAAACGGTTTGCCATTTCCTTCTCCTGTGTATCCCCATTTTACAGATGAGGAACTGAGGCAAATAGATGTTAAGAGATTTGCCCAAAGTCACATAGTCAGTAAGTATTTAAAGTCAAATTTGAACTCAGATCTTCCTGGCTTCAGGCTCAGTGTGCTATCCAATACATCACCTAGGTGCCACTGGACCTTACTACCTCCCCAAAATTCTACCTACCAGGAGAGGCAGTTGGGGATAGTTAAAATAACACTGCCCTTGGATTCAGAAGACCTGGGTTCTAATTCAGTTTTATACTTAGTTTGTGACCTTTTGAGCCTCAGTCTCCTCTTCCATGAAACAGGAATAACAGTATTCCCACTAGTTAGTTTGCAGGGTTATCATAAAAAAGCAGAGAATAGTATGTTATAGTGGAAAAAGCACCTGATATTTACCCTGTGATCCAGAAGACCTCTCCACCTCCCAGAGGACTATGGTCTCACATAGGCTAGGTTAGAACTTGGGGGTTACCTTTAGGGGTTAAGTAATTGCTTTGGTTCGTTAAAGCCTGCTGATCCAGAGAAAAATTCTAAGGAAATCTCTAAAATGGCTTATGTTTAAACAGAACGCAGACTCCTTGAGGTCAAGGATAGTTTTATTTTTATCTTTGTATTTCTAGTTCCTAGCACATGACCTGGCACACAATGGATGCTTAATACATGTATGTTGATTAAAAAAGACTGAAGGTAGGAGTCATAAAAGCTGAAATTAGACCCCATCTTTTCTACTTACTACTTATTTGAAGTTGGACAAGTCACTTAAACCTCCCAACCTTAGTTTTGCTTCTCTCTCAAATAAGAGAGTTGCATTAGATTACTTTGAAGGTCTCTTCCATCTCTAGAGCTGTGATCATACACATGAGTTATTATTAGTACAAGGTTTGGGGGATGTAGAGCAAAAAATTATATTCTGACTTGTTTTAAGTCAATGCACATAAAATTTGAGTCAAGAACTCTAAGTTGTCTACTAACGTGTCAATTCAAAGCTTCAGTATCCTTCACTCCCATCTGCTTGAGTGAAATTGACCTATAGATATTGCCCTTAGCCTGTGTCAACACCTGCCTGCATTGTATGCTACTTGGCTTCCATGAATATTTTAGGTGGTTTGGCCTCTATATCTCCCAACACCCGGACTCCACGGAGGCAAGTGGATAGTTGTACAGCAGGACAAGGGAAGCGTGGCTCCCAAGTATCTGTTACTCAAGCAGAGATAAAAGAAGAATCGACAGGTGCTTTCCAGAGTGGAAATAAGCCCAGGTGGGCGAATCATACTTACATTCCCCATGAGCTGTGTGACAGGAATTTTCTTCATGGTAGCTGACCAGACTTTGAAAACTTTTCTGGATTGCTTGTGTTAATAGGTTGTTAATGATTGATGCAAAGGTCTTTTATGTCACCCAACGAAAAGGAAGAAAGCAAGCCTTGGCTTTTGAGGTGACTATTAGCAAGGCACTCTTGCACTGCAAAGTCTAGAGTTTAAAACATTTATGTTGGCTGAGCTTCAGATGGTTTTCCACAACGGCTCCGGCAGAGAATGAAACAATCTTGCCTGGTGTACTCCTTTCTTTGTTCTTTCAGTCAAACATTAAAAATACAGCAGGCTAAAAGGATAAAGTACATTTCATAGATTCTCCTAGATGGCAGGTACAAAGACTAGGAGAGGGGTGAGGTGGCTTGTTGAACACAGAAGACAAATAAACAGGAGACATGCCATAGGTTCTTTAGAAATTGGCACTTGAATCTCATTTTCATAGCGCTCAGTGCTCCTCCATAAAAGGAGATAACCACTAGGCTCTCCTTCCTAGGAAGCCCACCAAGGATCCCAGAATTATAGACTCAGAGCTGGAATCATCCTTAGAGGTCATCTATTCCAGTTCCTTAATTTTACAGATGAGAAAACTAAGGCACGGAGAGGTTAGGGGAGTGAGGTGCATATGGTGCAGTGGATAGAATGCTGAATTAATATGAAGAAAACCTGGGCTTGAATCCTGCCCTACTTGCTAGCTATATGACCCTAGGCAAATCACATTGCCTATCTGGGCCTCGGTTTCCTCTTTTGTAAAATGAGGGGGTTAAACTTGATGTCCTCTAAGGTCTCTTCCAGATTTTAATCTCGTATCCCAAGAGAGTGTTTCAGTGTGACATATACATTTTGTGAAGAAAAGATCTTTTCCAATTCTGCCTACCTAGACTGGAACTCCTCAAAGTACTCAAATGGATCTGTAATCCCATCAATGTAGATCTTCTTTACAATAATGCAGATGGTAACCAATCCATGCCTGCCCATCCCGTGCCCTTCTTATCTGTGTCCTAACGTGAAATGCAGCCAGTGTGCTAGTTGGCCTTCCTCAATTTCTTTTTGACTTTGTGAAGATACGAGTGGTGCATATCAGAGGTCTATTTATGCCTTGTTTTCACCAAATGACCAGTCCATCTTTTTTGACTTGGCATTTCTTCAATGGCATCCATTCCTCCGGATTTTTATAGTTTATTATTTGTTGTGTACTGCTGCCTGCTCACACTCACCATATGCTCCTCCATTGTTCTGAGTGATGCCCATTTTAATTCTTAGTAGACTTTGTAATACTCCAGAATCTGCAACTTTATGATACCAGTAGAATATTAATATTAAAAAGACTGGCCTTTATTTCAGGGAAAAGTTGGGGCTCATTAAAGGACCTACACAATTTCCTAAAGGCAATCAAACCTACTTTCTTTCTCCTGTTTTGTTCTGTCCTCACCTCCTTGTCCATTTGCCACACACATCCAAGAATTGCCTGAATATAATGTGGATTGGATGGTCCCTGAGCCCAGAGGAAAATGATCATTTCTTTGTCCCTACTGTTAGATTCCTGGGCCATCTCCAGTCATCCTGGTCCCACTGGACCCAGACGGCTCTGGAGGAGAAAGTGAAGCTGGTGACCTTGCACAGCCCTCTCTCCCTCAAATAAAAGTCAATTGCAAGTCATGTCATCATTTTTCCTGATGTCACGGTCCTCTTCGAAAATGAAGGACAAGTACAACCTGTGAGTGTGCGAGCTGCCTAAATGAGTACCTAGCCAGTTGGGTAACTCATCTTCCCCTCTCCCTCTCCTCTCCTTCTCCTTTCCAAAGGATGGTAAATTTGGATGGCCAGAAGATCCTCAGTGTACTTGGGGTTTACTGGCTAGATTCCTTCTTTCCCTCCCTCCCTCCCTCCCTCCTTTCCTTCCTCTCTTTCCTCTCTCTCTCTCTCTCTCTCTCTCTCTCTCTCTCTCTTTTCTTTCTTTCTTCCTCTTTTCTCAACCATTTCACTCTGAAACTCATAGCTTGGACTACAATAAGTTGCTGCCCAAGCTCCACTTAATGGCTGTATTTTGGACCCTCCTGGCTCATAGTGAATGTCTATGGTAATTGTTTCTCTTTTGAGAGGGTGTTTCTCTCCAAGTTTGATTTTTTTCCTTCTGATTAAAGGGGCCATCCCTTGCTTGACTTCTTAAAGAGGTCTATTCACTAAATGAGCCTTACGTCATTCAAAGTGAGAACCTGAAAAGGCCTTAGCCTAAAAGGGCCAGGGTCTTCCATTGCATCCTGGGCCATCTCCAGTCATCCTGGTAAATATCACTCCACTGGATCCAGATAGATTTGGAGGAGAAAGTGAGGCTGGCGATCTTGCATAGTCCTCCCTCCCTCAAAACAAAGTCAGCTGCAAGCGATGTCATTTTCCTGATGTCATAGTCCTCTTAGAAAACAAAGGACAAACATAAGACTACAGGCAGACTTCATTGTTCTGCCCAGTCATGATCCTCCCTAATGGTATAAAATCTCACTGTACGTTACCTAGCCACTCATTTATTTAAAACATTTTCCCCCATGTCACTGATTCTCCCCATTATGTTTTTTTTCATTTAATATCATGTTTTTTTTTCTTTCTGGAACCAGAAGAAGGTGGTAGTCCCATTGTACTCTACCCTCCCCTGAAATAATATTACTATGTTCAGTTCTGGAAGTTTAGGAAGGACTCTGATAAATTACAGAGTAGCCAGAGGATGACAGCCAGAATGGGTCCTGTGTGCATGACAGATGAAGAACAGTTGATGGACCTGGACATGCTTAGCTTGGAGAAAAAGAAGACTTAGGCTGATGTGGTACCTTTCTTCAGGTATTTGAAGGGTTGTCTGTGGAAAAGGGATCACACTTGATTAGTTGGCCCCAGATCCCGGAGCAATATGTGGAACTTTGCAAAGAGGCAATTTTAAGCTCAATATTAGGAAGAGATTTACCAACAAATAGAGCCATCCAAAAGTGAAATGGGTTGTTTCAAGAGGGGATGGGCTCCCCCTCCTTGAAGGTCTTCATGAAGAGGTTGGATGACCACTTGCTGGGTCAAAGTTAGGTGACACAGCAGATAGAGTTCTGAAACTGGAATCAGGAGGACCCAAGTTCAAATACTGCCTCAGATGCTAATTAGTTGTGTGACTCTTGGAAAGTCATTTAACCTCTGTCTACCTCAGTTTCCCCATCTGTAAAGCAGAGATAGTAATAGCATCTACTTCCCAGGGTTGCTGTGGGGGTCAAATGAGATAATGTTTGTAAAACACTTTGCAGCCCTTATTATCATTATGGATTTCTTTCCTGTTTAAGTTGGATTAGGTGGCTTATGGAAAAGTAGCTTGTTTATGAATTAGTGCAGAAAAAGTAGCTTATTTATGAATTTAGAATTTTAGAACTCTAGAGCTAGATGTTATCTCTGGGACCAACTGATCTAAGCCACTTGTGGACACCCCCAAATGTTTCCACATCCCCCACAGAAATTGCTCCTGAGCTCTAAGTAAAGCTCTTTATTTCAATCTCCCATAAGAAGCTAAGCAGGTATAAGAAATAATGAGCAACATGATTTCAGAAAACCTTGGAAAGACTTACATGAACTGGTGCAAAGTGAAATGAAAAGAACCAGTACACGGTAATGACAATAGTGTAGAATGATCAACTGTGAATGACTTAGCTATTCTCAGCAGTGCAATAATCCAAGACAATTCCAGAGAACTCATGATGAAAAATGCTATCAACCTCCAGAGAAAGAAGTCATGGAGTCTGAATACAGATTAACATATATAATTTTTACTTTCTTTGGTTTTTTGTGTGTTTTTTGTCTCTGTCTTCTTTCAAAGCATAACTAATATGGAAACATGTATATAACCTATATAAAATTGTTTTTGTCTAGAGAGAGGGGAGGAAAGGAGAGAATTTGGAACTCAAAATTTGAAAAAATAGTGTTAAAATTATTTTTACATATAATTGGGGAAAAATAAAATATTATTTAAGAAGGAAAACCAAAAAATTGCTCTCATTTAAACTTCTGTCCCTCTCCTTAATAAAGCCTAACACTTGTCCAGTGATTAGTTATGCCCCATCTATAATAGATTTTACACACACACACATACACACATACGCGCACAGAAACAGCAAGGAGTTTCAGTGGAAATTGGGAAGACTTGCACAAACTGATGCAGAGTGAAGTGAGCAGAATCAAGAGGAAAATTTATATAGTAATTACAACATTGTAAAAACAAACAACTTTAAGAGATTCAAGAAGTCTGATAATCTGAATCATCAACCATGATTCCAGAGGACAGATAATGAAACACACAATTCAGCTACTGACAGAGAGATGATGGTCTCAGGGTGCAGAGTGAGACATACATCTTTTGGATATGGAAAATGTGGAAATTTATTTTGCTTGATTATACACGTTTGTTGCAAGTGTTTTATTTTTCTTTGTTTTTTTTCTGGGTTTTTGGGGGTGCTAGGGGAGTGTGTTGTTAAGCAAAATTGTCTCATTAGCATGGCTTTTGTTTCTTTTGAGTGGAAGTACTTTCAGCTGTTAAGTGCTAAGCCCCAG
>CM053625.1:113957948-113988861 GCA_028646595.1 Phalanger gymnotis | reverse complement strand
TCAAGTTTTTGCTGCGGTGGGGCCTAAATAAATTTCTTGTTGTTTTCTCCTTAGAGAATCTCTCATACCTTGCGATTTCGGACCATTCAAACACATGCATGATTATATTTGAGATCATAAATTCGGCCTTCCTACTACAGGGAGAGATAAAATACATTTTTTCTAAGTTGAAAAAAGAGGTATCTTATAGTGGTGGCCAGGTAGTGAAGGAAAAGAGCCCTGAAGGGTATGCATTTAACCTGTCTTAGCCTTACAGTTGTTGTGAGAACACTTTCTAAACTCTAAAGCACTATCAGAATGAGAACAGTGTAAGTTACAGAAGTCAAGGAAGGCTTCATGAAGAAGGGAAGATGATCTAGGCATTGAAAACCAGATACTTCACTCCTAATACCTGTCAGGATTGGAAATATATGCATTGTTCATGGAGGTAGAATATGAACTTTCTCTTTGACTAAATTTCAGAATAGTTAGAGGTGGAAGGAATTTTGGAGAGGAAGTCCATTCTAGCATCCTTTGGAATTCCAAGCAAGTTTGGATACTTGATGGGGTTCATTTCCCATGTACATATGCTATTTCTAAGTATTTCTCCTCTGTTTCCCTAGAAAATCCTCTGTTCACCTGTCCCTCTTGAGGAATTTCTGTATAACTACCCCAGTAAATCTCTTATGTAGGCATGCAGCATCATGCTCAGCCTTCTCTCCATTAATCAAGAGTCACTTCACCTTCCACATACTCAATAGCATGCAAAATACTCCAGGCTTGGTTGGAAACCAGGTTACCCTTGTATGAGCTAATACATAATGAAATAGCTCAACCAGAAGAACAATTCACACAAAGACCACAAAACGTAGAAGAAAACAACTTTGAAAGACTTCATAAGTGACCACAGTAGTCACCAATTGTGACTTCAGAAGACAGATGATGCCACCTACCTCTTAGAAGAAGTGACAAATTAGAAGTGAAGAACAAGATATATAGTTATAGATATTGTTAGTGTGTTGATTTGTTTTAACTATGCGTATATGTTGTGTTTGCCCTTCATTCTCAAAGAGAACCATGACATCAGGGAAATGATGATATGACTTGTAGTTGACTTTGATTTGAGTGAGGGAGAGCTGTGCAAGATAACCAGCCTCACTTTTTCCTCCAGAGCCATCTGGGTCCAGTGGCTTGATAATCACCAAGATGACTGCAGATGGCCCAGGAGAGGCCCAGGAGGATGGCCCATGGGAGACCCTGACCCTTTCAGGCTAAGAAAGGCAGTGGATAGTGAGAGAGAAATGAAAAAAAAATCAAAAGAACATTTTTAAGTACATCGAGGAAAAAAATGTGCAAAAGGTGAATCAAACAGCATAATTTAGTTACTATATTTTGAATGTATAATTTGATTTTTAAAAACATAAACTTTATGTAAAAGAATTTCATACTTTCTTTTACATAGTGCTCTCTTTTTTCTTCTCTGTATGTTGAAATGTTTGTGTTTGTTGATGATTGGTAAGTTCAAAATAAAAAAGAAAATCTAAAACCAAAAAAATAAAATGGTGACTTCACACAGTAATTAATAGAGCACCTTAGTAGATAAAGGTTTGTGCAATTAAATTGAATTATGGATCATAGATTTAGAACTAGTTAGAACAAACCTAAGTGATCATCTAATCTAAGCTCCTCTTTTCATAAATGAGGAAAATGAGCCCCATAGAAATTAAGCAGCTTGCTAAAAGTTGCAATGCTAAGTGGTGGAAGTGAAATTTGAACCCAACTTATCTAATTCCACTTTTTTAGATTTACTTGCCCCTTAAAACTGAGAGACATTCGGTGATCATGACATTGTCCAATTCCCTTTATTTCCCACATAGTTCACAGGACTCTGCATGTAACATGTTAGGACTAGTTTGGCTCTTTCATTTCTCAGGGTAGGACATGGTGCTGTTCCATAATTACTCTCTATTTAGTTTTGTTTAAAAATCTATAATTTAAAAACCACTAAGGGCCAAGCTGGCAATTCAGTTTCCATGGTCCATTTAATCCTTGGCCTCCAATATTGAGACAACCTACAAAGGTGACAACTTGTGCCCGCCATAACAGAAATGTTTGTTCTATGAACATCTACTCACCCAGAGCTGACCCAAAATCAGGCACAGGACCATGGGGCATACCCCAGGGCCTACATGTATGAATATTGTCATTGCTATGTCAAGAAAATCATGGACAGAGAATAGCTAAAAGCATCTCTATCAGAGATCTCCAAGAATGTGCTTTGAAATAGTTACTCCTACTGTGCCTTGTTGGTACCAGCAAACAACATGAGGTTGCTGCCACTGACCTGTGGTGTACTTTTAAAGGGGAGCCAGATATTACTATCAGTCTGTATGACCAGAATTACAAAATCACAGAATCTCATAGTAGGAAGGTACCTCCTCCCTGACTGGCAGGCAGATTCACTATCTTGGAGTCATCTTTGTCTCTCCATGCTCTCTCATCCTCTGTATCCAATCAGTTAACAAATCTTATAATTTCTAACTCTATAACATCTCTCACTTCTTTCCCCTTATCTCCACTCACAGGACCACCATATTAGTTCAATCTCTCATCATCTCTTCCCTGAAGCACTGCTTTAACCTCCTCCCTGATACAAGCCTCTTTCCTTTCCAATTTACCCTCCACAAAGCTGCCAAAATCATCTTCCTAAAGCACAGTCATTCTTCTGCTGGAGAACCTTCAGGTGCTTCCTAATGCCTCTAGATTAAATTTAAAACGACATTTGAAGCCTTCACAGCCTGGTTTCAACCAAACCTTTGTAGGCATAGTACATTTCTGCCTATGACAAAGTTTATGTTCCAGATAAACTAGCCCATTTGCTATTTCATTCTTTCTTTCTTTTTTAAATTTGAGACTGGGTCTCTCAATCTCACCCAGGCTGGAAGTGCAGTGGCTACTCACAGTTGTCCCACTACTGACAGACACAGAAGCTTTGACTGTCTTCATTTGAGATCTAGGGCATTTTTACCCTGACTTAAGCAGCCTACTACTCCAGCTCCTCGGGGCTAACCATATTGGTACCTGACTTAATATGGAAACCTGATTGGCTTAAGCCTACTACAACTCAGAACTCCCTAACTAAAGCAATCTACCATCCTCAGCCTCCCCTGTAGCAGTGATTACTGGCATGCTCCACCATGTCCAGCCATTTCTGAATTTTCATAGACTGTCCTTATTGCCTCAACTGCACCCTTTCCTCTCCTCTACCTCTTATAATTCTTTTATTCCTTCAAGGTTTATCTTATGTGCTGTCTCTTACTGGAAGCCTTTCATATCCAATGATCCATATATACTTACCTATTTAAATGTTGCCATCCTATATCAGTATGGCAAGATTCATGACCTCAAGGATGACCATGAACATGCCTGAATGGTTTGGAATCGCAAAGTAAAAGAATTCTCTAGGTAGAAGGCAGAAGAAGTATAATATTTATTTAGACACAAGAAAATCCAATCCCAGGAGCAGTGATTCCAATTCCATATGGTAGCAACAATACTCCAAAGCCAGTAAGCCCACCTCAATGTAGCAACAAGGAAATTATAACACAATATTATAGCAAGGAGCCAAGTCATCCTGGAACCTTCCCCCCTGCTAGGGCCTTCCTGTAGACAACCATTCACGAATCCTGCTAGCTCTGCCTCAGTATCTGTCACCTCAGTGTCTTCTTGATGTCTGCTCCTGAATTCTGCCACTCTCAGTTCTGGGCTCTCTTTTTATACAGTTCTAGCCAGCATCTGATTGACTGGAACTCAGTGCACATACCATTGGCTCTGGCCTTAGCAACTTCCCTTCAGGCCCTGAGGGCTTCAAGCCCACATCAGCTTAACTAGCGAAAGGGTGTGGGCATGGGGACTTACACCTAGTTAGTGAAAGAGTGTGGGCCTGCCTCTAATCAGGCCTCCCTTTTTTGGCCGCACCTGAGGCCTATCAATGGGCTAGAAAGATCTTTCACTTACTGATTGGCCTTACACATCCCTCCAGAAGAATATAAACTTGAGGGGAGCTTTCCTCTTGTTTTTGTACCCTTAGAACCTAGCACAGTGCCTTTCATTAAACAAAAGCTTGTGCAATTACTTTGATTTGAACTTTACAGGTCAAACTTAAAGCATAAACTTTATAACTTCTCTGATAAATAGACATCCATGCTATGCCTGCAGGCACCCAGCAAAGAGAAACCAGCAAGCTGTCTCTAGGCAAGTTGTCCAGGTTTTTGGTTGTAGCCATTGTTAGTATTAGGAGTGGCATTGATCATAGGCAATGATTAGACACCTAGAGTGGTTCACATAGCTCCTAATAATCTATTTCCTGGCACAGTTGGCTTACAATAGGGGGAAACTGAGATTCAAATAAGTTTTAAAGTGCTATGCTAGGTATTGGAACAACAAAGACAAAACTAAATCAGTCCTTGCCCTCGAAGAGCTTATAATCTGTTGGTGGGGCACAATTTGTACCTGGGAAAATGAATGCAAATATATATATATATATTATATATGTATATATATGCAAATATACTAAAAGCAAAACTTTAAAAAAAAAATTGGAGGGATGAGGGCAAAAGCCACTTATAACTGGAGAGATCAGGAAAGAACTTCTTAAAGAAATAGCACCCAGTATGAGCCTTGGATGGAGCTAGGGGTTCTAAAAGGTGGGAATGAGGAGGGAAAGTATTCTAGGTATGGGAGATGGAATGTAAATATTAGAAATGGCAAGTAGACCAGTTTGGCTCAAATGTTGAATGAGAGAGAAATATTAAATGTCTGGAAATGAAAAACTCTGCAGGGCTTTAAATGACAGAGAAGTTTGTATTTATCATTGAGGCAACTGGGAGCAACTGAAACTTCAGAGCCATAAGATGCATCAGTGGCTCTCTATTGGACAAGGTGAGGATAGTAATGTACATAGTCTGACCTGTACTCTAGGAGGGTTATTTTGGCAGCTTAAGTGGAGGATGGAGGAGGAGAGCAGGGAAACTAATCAGAAGACCATTGCAATTGCCCAGGCAAGAGGTGATGAAGGGCTAAACTAGCATAGTAGCCATGTAAATAGAGGGAAGAGAACAGAGATGAAAAGTGGAGGTAAATTGACAAGATGTGGAACGTTTTGATATTTGGAGAGCAAGGAAAGATGTCAAACCTGTGTTTTTGGGAGAATGGCAGTATCCATGACAGAAATTGGAAAATTAGGAGGATGGGCTGAGTTGAGAGGGGGTAGTGATTAATTTCATTTTGGACATACTGCTGAGTTCAAGCTTCATATGGGGCATGCAGGTAGAAATGTCTAGTAGATGATTTAGGAGTTGTCTGCATAGAAATAATGGTCATACTCATAAGAATTCATGAAATTAATGAGAGAGGGAGAAAGAGAGGGAGGGAGGGAGGGAGGAAGAGAGAGAGAGAGAGAGAGAGAGAGAGAGAGAGAGAGAGAGAGAGAGAGAGGGAGAGAGAGAGGAGAGATATATAAGCTGAGAATACGATGTCTAGACTAGGACAAAGCCTTGAGATAGCATGGATGATAATATGGCAAAGGAAATTGAGATGTCACATGGGTTGGAGGACTAGGAGAAAAGAGTGTGGTGAAAGATGAGGAAAGACTTCCCACAAGGAGGGAGGTGGTCGACACTGTCAAAAGATTCAGAGAAGCCAAGAAATATATAAACTGACGAAAGTCTATCAGATTTAACAATTATCATTGTCAATAAGCTTAGAGAGAGAAATTTCAGTTGGGAGGTAGCCAGAAGTCATATTGTAAGGAGTTGGGAAGTAAGTTGGAGAAGGTGGAGCCAGTGAGTATATAGCCAGGCTTTTCTAGTAGTTAGGCTTAAAAGAGAGGAGAACTAAAAGCATCAAATGCTTAAGGAAGTGGTCTTGCAGGTTTTGTGATGAATGAAGAGAATCTAGCAGTTTAACAAGAGCATGGCAGTAAAAAGGGGTAGTTACTATTCACTTAAGATTCTGTACAAAAGCTTGTGGAGAGCTATACCCTTACTTTGAAAAGCTATGTGAAACATCAGAACCAGTGATCTGAAGGGACTCAGCACAAAAGGTAATGTACGTTCCACAGAATCACATGGGCTTACGCATATGTGGTGGCGATACCTGCCATGGATTCCGTGTCAGAAGACTCGGATTGGAATCCTGGCTCTGCTGCTTATGAGCTGTGTTTTCTTGGCAAGTCACTTCCTCTCTCTGGGCCTCAGTTTTCTTTATCTACAAAATAGGATTAATAACAACTATATTATTAATATAGTTAATATAACTATAACTACCTCATAGGATTTCCGTGAGGATCAAATGATCATTCACACACACATATGTGCGTGTATGTATATGTGTGCATATGTATGTATGTGTGTGTATCTTTGAAAATTTTAAAGTAGTGTATGCAGGCCAATTAGTATTTTCAACCCCTTAAAAATTCTAGCTTTTACTTTTTTCCTTTCATTTTGCCCTCAGAAAATATCTGTGAGGTCAACAGGTAGCTAAGGGGCACAATAAGTAGATCACCAGATTTGCAATCAGGAAGATTCATCTTTGTGAGTTCAAATCCATCTTCAGACGCTAGCTGTGTGACCCTGGGCAAATCAGTTAACCCTGTTTGACTAAGTTTTTGCATCAGTAAAATGAGCTGGAGAAGGAAATGGCAAAGCACTCCAGTATCTTTGCCAAGGAAACCCCAAATAGGGTCACAAAGAGATGTTCATGACTAAACAAGTAAAGCAAGGTACAATTATCCCCTTAATAGAGGGAGAATGTAAAAGCCCCAAAAGGAAGTGACCTACCCAAGGCCACCCACCTAGTAAAGCAGCATTGCTGGGATTAGTCTCATCTAGTCCTTTACATTTTGCTGGACCAGATTGTCCTTCTAGCCAATCTTTTCAGAAGTAAAAATCTTTCCTAAAGAACCACAAATGGATCAATTGTATATCAGCAAAAATAAAAACCACATGAAGAAATCTAGTCAGCTTTTCTTTCTAACCATAATCTTATATTGCAATTTTTATTCTCTTTTTATTGTCACAGAATATAAAAATTTACTTTGTCATTGATTTTAGACTTCCACAGCCTTCTTCCTTTAAAGATCTTAATTTTATACTAACCTTTCTTTGCTGATTGTTCATTTGAAAGCAATTGCATGAGGGCCTACTATAATATTTTAGCATAAAACCTCCATCCTTCTGTTTTTTAGTACTATCTATTAAAAAGACATGGTTCATTTAAATCACTGAATACAATAGCAAGCATCGTTGAATCTCCCTGGAGAACCCATACTTTAAAGCAGGCCTGTACAACCTACGCCTGTGAGCTGTGGCCGGCCAAAGGATTTGGAGGGGGCAGGGCAGTGAAAAATGTAGGGTTGCCACTGCTCATCCTCCTATTTGTCATGTGACCCTCGGTAACCCACCATCATCAGTCTGTCTCTAGTCTAACCTATCTGTGACCAGAAGTTTAGCCTATTATAATTCTGGCCCCTACTTATTGCCAAGTTGTGCAGGTCTGCTTTATAGTTTAATTCAATGCTGCCTCTTCCATGAAGCCTTGTATGACCTCCTCTACTTAGAATAACCTTCTTTTCCCTAAGCCACATAAGCATTTTTTTGTAATTCTGTAAGGTGTTCCTTTTACAATATTGCGTATTGGCACTATCTGTGCTGGTATCTTATTTCCCTATGAGATTGTAGGCTCCTCAAAGATAGGACCTCACCTTGTTGAAATTTCATATCTTACCTGGCACCAAGCATTGTGGTCTGCACAATTTTAAAATGTGCTTAATAAATATGTTACATGGATAAATGAATGAGGGCAGGAGGATATTTGCCTAAGTATCTAATGCAAAGGGTTTATTTGAAATGGAGCTTAGTAAAATGACCTCCTGCAGGGCAAGGGTGAATCTTACCTATATAAAATTTGGATCTCTTCAATGAATAGTATGGTACCAACATCCAACAAGACTTAATAAATGTTCACTTTGTAAAGAGTAATCAGTCCTTACTTGGCCAGTATTTTGACCTGTCATTATAGCTTAACTGTCCTTTCTTCCTCAATACTTAGCATAGGGAAGTGAAGAGTGACAAGAAAAATTCTGAGGAAGTATGACATTGTGGAGAAAGCACTGGACTTGGGTCAGGAAGACCTGAGTTAGAATCTTCCCTTAGATACTTATTAGTCATGTGACCATAGACAAGTCACTTAATCTAAGGCTCAGTTTTCTTATCTGAAAAATGGCTTGGTTGTGGTTTGTCTTTTATCTAAAAGAGGACCATGATATCAGGAAGATGATGACATGTCTTGCAATTGAATTGGATTGAAGTGAGGGAGGGCTGTGCAAAGTCAACAGCCTCACTTTCTCCTCCAGAGCCATCTGGGTCCAGTGGCCAGATGCAGATCAAGATGACTGGAGATGGCCCAGGATGCAGTGGGATACTTTGGCCTTTTTAAGCTAGTCTTTTCCGAGTTCTCAAGCTGAGTGAGGCAACACCCACTCAATGATTAGGCCAGCTTAAGAATTGAGTCAAGGAATGGTCCTTTTAATAAAAACAAACAAATAACTGGAAGGTGAAGACTCTCAGGGTTGTTGTCTCAAAGAGAAACAATTACTATTTGCATTTGCTCTGACCCATCAGGGCCCAAATTAACCATTAAATGTTACTTGGGCAAGGACCCATTGTTGGCCAATCAATGAGAACCAGAGCCCATAAACCCCAAGATAACTAGGTAGGTTTCAGTCTTCAAAATTTACCTTCCTTTGGGCAGAGCACCTTCAGGTAAAGGGAAAGGAGGGGAGGAGAGGGCTGGGGAGGGGAGGGGAAGGAAGAAGCTGAGTTTCCCAACTGGAACTGGCCAGCTGGGTCCATAGAGATAAAAAAAGAACCTACCTGATGGAGTTGGCAAGGGCATAATGGAGGAAAGCTCTTTAGTTTTCTTTGGATATTCTTCAAGTTGCTTTGAGTACCTCTAGCTGCCAGCATCAAGATGAAAGGTGGATGAGGCCAACCTCACTTTAGGCTGCTGAAGAAAAAGACTCTGGAAGAACATGAGAGGAGCCAGCAGCCTCTATCATGTCCCTTTCACTAGCTTACTACACTAGAGACTTTGGGGAACTTCCCTGTGGACGAGATGTAGGATGCTTTTGATTGAGTTGAGTTATCCCACTCTTAATGGGAGAGTTCCTTCACTCTGTATTGTCTGGTGTATGTTCTCATACGTATGCTATCTCTGATTTCTATTTTACTTTGACTTATATAAATGGATTTCTTGGATACCTGTTACATGTGTTCACTGTGGAACTGGTATTCAGTGGGAAATGGGTCAATCCTTAGATATAAAACTAGAGGTCCTCCTTCCTTCAATAATGAAATAATGATCAAAAGTTAATTTGAACCTGAAAACCATATCCCCTAGACAAATAATATTTAAGGGAGCAGAGCAGATAGATATAATTGTAGACCAACAAAGCTTCTGTTAGCCCTTAACTCTTGGCAGGAATTCAAGTGTCCCTTAGAGGAAGGAGACAGAAGGAAAAAAAGGTTAGATATAATTTATTCAGCCTCCTTTCAAGCCACACAACAATAACCCCCATGCTTAACATGGGAGAGTGGACCTTGCTACACTTATCCAGGTGAAAATCCATTTCAGTCAATAATCAATCAAAAACTGCAGCCAAGAGTACTTACCATTATTGTGTCAGGGGCCATTTTGGTATATTGATGAAGCCTAAAGAGCCCTTCTGAGAATAATATTTTTAAAGTATAAAATAAAATACATAGAATTATAAAGGAAACAAATGTTAAAATATAACTAACAAAACATGTTTTTTAAAAAAATCTAGTTCATGGACCCTAGGCTAAGAAATCTTGCTCCAGTAAAGTGTAAAATGGTCCTTGAGAGCCATTAGATAAACTGGAATGCTATTGCACAGGAAGTAGATTCTTATTAGTTGAGGAAACCTGGTCATACCCTGCAGGTTGTATATATAATATTGAGTCAGTTTTAGAACTAAGAGATTCAAGCAAGTGAGGGTCCTGGAGAGGACTTTTTTTTCTGGCCAGTCCTCTAAGGAGTCACTTGATTAGTTGAAGAAAGCTTCTGACTTGGTTTTATTCTCCTGCCCAACCTTGACTAGAGAAGGACTAAGTGAATTTTGGAAGACCAGTGGATTTGGGGCTTATTCATTGTATCCTGGCAGAGTCCCCAGGACAGCAGCATCTGTTGGCACCATCTATATCAAGAATCAATAACAGACTAGTCATGATGAGGAAAGGCAGATTAAAACCTTCCCTACCTCCTCTTAATTCCAATGCCTTGCCCTATGCCAGGAATAGAGTAAAAATTACATTATTATAAGGTTCATTTTAATGCAATGCCTTGTGAACCTTCTGGCCTCTAAATAATTAAATAATGTCTAGGTCATAAAGGTTATGGAGTGCATGCTTAGCAGTCACCCCAATAAGATTTGTGTGATGATTTAGGGCCATATTTTTTTTTATCTATCTAACAAGCACTTATTAATAGCTACTTTATGTCAGGTGCTCTGTTGGGCCCTGGTGGTACAAAGATTAAAATGAAACAGTCTTTGATTTCAAGGAGATTACATATAATTGTGAGGATAAAATCTATCATAGATAAATGTTTTCTGTGGGTACAAAAGGCACTCTGGACTCATACAAACTGGATCTGACCCTGAGGTCTTAGCCCCAAAGAGCCAGTTTCTTTCTGACTTGTTATCCCCACTTGGAGTTTTCCAGGAAAATCTCTAAAATAAAACTCAGGAGGAACTGATCTGTGTGTGTATATCTATCTATCTATCTATCTATCTATCTATCTATCTATCTATCTATCTATCCATCGATCGATCGATCGATATAGATATATATGTATACATACATATGCACATATATTTATACATAAATATATACATAATGTATATACATATATACACACATAGATTTATATATATACATATATATATATATATACATGTATGTTGTGTGAGTGTGTGTGTGTGTATACCAAATGTGGGTAGCAGCATCCACAAATTACAGAGAGGAACTCAATGTACAATACGGATATTGGGTATAAAACATCCTTTATTTTGCCCACCATCAGAAATATATAAGATGCAAAGGAACTCAAAAGAGCTCATGAACAAATGTAGGAGTGTAAGCACCCAGATACTCCATCACACTCTCTCTGAAAGGTAAAGCTGCACGGGAGTTACTGAAGAGCATTTTCCATTCACCTCAGAACTGCATTGTCCAAACAACTCACTATAAGGTCATGGAAGTTTGGCAAGATCCAGATCTTTTGGCCCAGCGTGGTATGACTTTAGTCCTTCAGCTGTGTGATGTTCTTCTTCCTTTATCTAAGGAACATGTTGTTATGGAACTCTCTGTCTCTGGGAATCTGATTCCCAAATAATAGAACACGGGGACTCAAATCTTGTGGGAACTCTCTAACTTGCCCGTGAAGTCTATTTTCAGGAATTTTCATTATTGACACACATGGTCAGAATAGGAATCAGGAGGGCAAAAGTAAGTATGCAGGATCTGAAGTTTCTAGGACCACCAGTCTTAGGTTCGTGATCCTCTTACAAGTTGTCATTTTTCTCTCATAGGAGAAGGGAAAGGGACATTGTTGTCTTCCAACCTTCCCCAACCTCCCTGCTACACTCAGGTTTGGAAATCTAAGGAAAACAAAAAATAGGGAAAAGAAAAGGACTGGGCAATTTCATGATTCACTTTTTTATACACCAAGAAACAAGATGGCTCCTTTGAAAAGGGTCTATCAGCATAGGCCCTCCTTCTGTCATCAGTCATCTTAGAGGAAGCCTCTGCATTGGGGACCAATCAGAGGAGTTCTCTGGGTTCTCTCAGCAAGATTATGGTGTCTCATGTCTACCTCCATGGGAAGGCCATGTCATTCAGATAAAATTCCTATCCCTTTAATCCTATCAAGTTGATTGGGAGTTTCCTCAAACTCCCTCTTGCATATTAAAAAACAAAATTGAAACAAATTAAAAACAAAGTACTATGGTGGAGGAGGATACCTACAACTGGGAAGGGGATGAGGAAAGCTGCAATTGGTATATCTTGGGTGGGCAAAAATAAGCAGGCCAGTTTGGCTGAAATACTGAATGAGTGAAGATGATAATATGCAATAATCCTGAAAGCGGATGCTGCAGTCTGATTGGGAAGGGATTCAATTACCAAATGGAGAAGTCAATAGTTTATCAGAGAAGTAAAAGGTGCCACTAGAGTTTCTTGAGCAGGGAGTAGCAGGGTTGGTCCTATCCTTTAGGAATAACATTTTTGTTAGCTCTGTGGAGGGTGGATTGGAGAAAGGAGGGATTGAAGGCACAGAGACCAATTCCAAGGGCTCGGAACCAAACAAATATACTTGTTAGACATTGAATTAAAGGTCTGGTGTTAGAGACTCTGGCTATACAGGCAACCTAGGGAGACTCGCACTCTCCTTTTAACGCCCTAGGAAAAAGCAGTCTTCAATCAATGTCCTGTGTAAGCTGTCTGAAAATGTGTTTAAAATTCAAGGAAATGATGTGTGTGTGTGTGTGTGTGTGTGTGTGTGTGTGTGTGTGTGTGTGTGTGTGTGTGTGTGTGTACACATGTGCACATAAAGATATATAAAAAACAAATCTGGTCAGTCACGATGACAAAGAAAACTTGGTTTGTTTCCAAGTCCACATTTACTGAGTTTGGAATCTGGTGATTGTCTTGTTTGTTGTTTTTGATTTTTGATTGTTTTCTAAAAAAGGCCTCAAAATTGGCGATTAAAAAGGATCATCCATACATTTAAATGTGTTAAACAAGGGGTCAGGCCATACCTTCAGAAGACCGACAGGTCAGTATGCTTCCTTCCTCTCTGGAAGGGGGTGATGGACTAGCAGTTTGGAAGAAGATTTACTTTGGACATATCCAATGTGGTGATTTGTTTTGCTTGACTGCATAAGGGAGAGCTTGGGATGGAGAGGGGAGGAGTTGAGGGAGAGACTGGGGTGAAGTGGAAGAGATGCCTCCCAACAAAGAGAGCATCACTAAGGCATTCAAAAATATGAGGAAAAATATGAAAAAAATTCAGAAGGGAATACAAACAAGCCAGTTTTGTTGATAGCTTGCTCAATTTAAAATACTGTTGTTGTTCAGCCATTTCAGTCATGTCCAACTCTTTGTGGTCCCATTTGGGATTTTCTTGGCAAAGATACTGGAATGATGTGCTTTTTTCCTTCTTCAGTTTATTTTACAGATGAAGAAACTGAGAAAAACAAGGCTAAGTGATTTGCCCAGAGTCACATAGCTAGTAAGTGGCTGAGGCTGCATTTGATCTCAGATCTTCCTGACTCCAGGGCCAGTGCTGTATTTGAAGAGCCACCTAGCTGCCCCAAAATATACCTCAATAAATGAACTATATATAACAGAAGTTCATGGGTTCATACACAACCTTTTTTTCTCTTTGTATATTGAAATAGTTATATTTGTTGCTAATCATTAAGTTTGTAATTTAAAAAATGAAAATTTTAAAAATTAAACAAGGGAGTATCAGCTTTAGAGTTGGAATATCTTAGAGACTGTTCAGCCCAATCATCTTATTTTCTAGATGAGGAAACTGAGACCCAGAGTAGGAAGGTACAACAACACACAGGTGATGTTACTAGTGAAAAAGTCAGGATTTGAACTCAGGTGCTATGACTCCAGGTACAGGACTCTTTTCAATGTACTTTTACCTGAGAGAGAGCATTTTTGCCCTTTTAGGACATTTATCCTCTCCCCCAAATGTGAGAAGCAGAGTTCCTGCCTCCCTTAGTGTGAAGGAGCATTTAAGGTATTCGTATTGATTGCTGGGGCGCCTTCGATGCATGCCTCTGTTCAAAGTGTTGATAGAGTTTAAAAAGACCAGCTCTAGAAAATGACAGTCAGCTTCAGAAATTATTTAGCATAAAGCAAGAGCTTTAATTAGGTCAAGGAAAAATCATGTGATGAAAACAAGGAGAGAGTGACAGGCGGGTTTCTCAAACTAGGCTTTTTGCTTTCAGTAGCTCAGTGGTGGCTGTCTCCTTTCAAGCATGGAGAATGGAAACTGTTCCTTAATGTGCTCATGTTTTCCTGATTGTGAACAGACATTTCTTTTTTTTTTTCTTTCTGTTTGCCAGGCAGACTTTGCCCGGCCTCACATCCATGCTGGGCAGGATGGAAAGAATTATTTCATTTGCAGTTGCCAAACTATTTTGCATCAATATGAATTCTGCACAGAATTTGCAGTGGGCTCTTTCGCAGCCTGATAAACTGGGTAGAGATATTACTAATAATAATGAGGATGCAGTCACTGAGGGCCATGAGCCTGATAGAGTCCATTTCTTTTCTCCCAAAACAAAGACAACTATTAGCTGAGGCACATTAGGCAAACTGACCTTTAACTCAGATCATACTTTGTTCTTTGCCTTTGTTTCACCTAGAATTTGGGCATGAGAATGGCCACCCATGAACCCCAGCAGTTACATGGATTAAAATTTAGAATTAACTGCCTTTGTTTAACTACAAGCTGCAAATTCAAATTGTGATGAAGACTTAGGAGAAACATTTCCAGTCACCAGATCTCCAACTTGCCCCTTTATCTCTTGAGTCTGTGGCATTCAATGACTAAACCAGCAATAATTCAGAGAGGCATGGGAATATGGACCATAGACTCAGAGCTGGGAAGAAATTTTAGAAGTCATCTAATGCAAACTCCTCTTCTTACATGAAAGGTGGACAGATCAGGAGTTCCCTAATCATTTTGTTTGGATCCCCAACCAATGGAATAAGCCCACAGAAACATGATGCTTTGGGACATCGGATAAATACCTCCTCATAGGAGGTATGAGCATATATATTGGTATATGGAGGAATGGGACAACTTTTTGGAGGAATGGGACAACTTCTGATTGTTTTCTTGTTATTGGAGCTGCCTTCCAAGGGCACTGGTTAGGATTTCTGGAAGACTGGTCAGACACTTGGACAGAGGAACTGTCCCCCTCAAAACAAGTAAAGTGATAGACATGTTCAGTCCTCTTGGATCTTTTTTTCCCCTTTGGTCATTATTCTTTTCAAAAGACAGATCAAAACATAGCAGAGACCTGTGTTCTGGACAGGAGATGCACAGGACGTGTTCAGTCCTCTTGGATATTTTTTCCCTTTGGTCATTATTCTTTTCAAAAGACAGATCAAAACATAGCAGAGACCTGTGTTCTGGACAAGAGATGCCTGCTCATGTGCACAGTTTCCTCTACCTCCCCTCTCCTCTCAGGAACTAATGACCAAAAAACAACAAAAGCTACTGTGGATCAGAGGTATGTGAGCCTTACATTTGCTGGTCCACAACTTTCTCAACCACTCAACCCAAGAGAAGAATTCCTGAAAGTGGATTCCTCAGCCAAGAAGATAACAGCAACTTGGACAGTGATAGAGTTCCTGCAACAGTATGTAGTTTCATGTATTTGTGCACTTGGTTTGAGAGGGAGACAATGGACAATACTCCTGTTTCTCAGGGATTTTGATTTTCTAGAAAGAATGATCCCATAACTTAGCCTTCTAGTGAGAAAAGAGAGGTTTGTGGAGCAGCATGAATCTTGGAGATTACTTTGAGAATACGCCTAAGTTTAAAAGTCCTAAAATCTAATTTTCCCAAAGAATGGGAATTTCCCATGCAGAACCATGTCAGAATCTAGAATTCTATCCAAAGAAAGGGGATTAAGTAGTTTTTCAAGAATAATCTGAAATTCAAGAGTCTGGGGATCAAATCTTTAGAACAGGGGGTCTTAAACTCTGTGTGTATGTGTGTGTGTATGTATGTGTGTGTGTGTGTGTGTGTGTGTGTGTATGCACTATGGACCCCTTTGGCAGTATGATAAAGCCTATGGATCCCCTCTCACAGCCATATTTTTAAATGCATAAAATAAAATACATAGGATTACAATGGAAACCAAAGTTAAGTGAAAGTAAAAATGTAACTTTTCCCCCAACCAGGTTCACAGACTCCCTGAAATCTATCCATAGGTCAAGAATTACCAAGAGAGGAGGGGATTTCTTGAATAGCATGTCTCTTGGAGGAAGAAGAGTATCATTCATGTGAAGCTGGAGGAAAAATTAGAGTTAAATCCATAAAAATGGGATTAGTGACCAGGACCTTGCCATGAACATCCATAATAGTGAGCAGCCCTAAAGTTTGTTTGCCTTTTGGAGGGTAGTCTGAGCCACAGGTGGCACTATGAATCTGGGATAATCATGATCTCTAAAGCTACCTTTTTTTGGAATGACTAGTAGTTCCATGTCATCTCCTCATTCAGTCTCTTTAGTCCTAACTAAATGCATGATATCCTCCTGATTTCCCAATCTCTGCTGACATGGTAAAGGAGGGTTGTGGGGTGCGGGGGAGGGAAGAGAATGGATTCCCAGTCTCTGTCTTTCTCTTTCTCTCTGTGTCTCTGTCTGTTTCTTTCTCTGTCTGTCTGTCTGTCTCTCTGTCTCTGTCTCTCTTTCCCCACCTTTGTCCTTTCTCCATAGCCCCATCCCCTTAGCTCCAACTTTTGAACCAAAATTTTCTGAACCTGAACTCCTCTATTGCTAGTATGGTCCACCCCATTAACTGGCTGACTGATCTTGCTTACTCTTTTACATATATGTCAAGAATTTGACCTGATCTTTTCAACTAATCATAAGATGTTTCCTTTTTGGTATCACCTGCTTTTCATCCACTGAGCAAAGCCAAGTAACACTGTCAAATTGATTAAGGACTTATTCATACCTAGTTTACAACTTTGGTTCATTGATTGATTCAATAAGTGCCTTGGTTTCTTGTGATTACATTAATTGGGATTGGGATAGAACCTCACCCTGACAATCTATGAAAGGTTTCTTTGTTGATCTTGTGGGCCCAAGCATTTCCAGGTTTCATATTCTCCTCTTCATCCAATTAGCTAGAATGGAGCAAAAAGAACTAAGCAGGATCATAACATTTAGAAATAGAAGTGATCTTAGACAACACCTAGTCCAACCATTGCATTTTACAGAAAAAGAATTTGAATTCCAGAAAGGAAATGGGACTTGGCTGAGATTACACAGGTAGCAAATCCAGTATATTTTCCTTTATGCATCATATAATTTTTTTAAGATTCCCCTTAGACTTATACAATCTGATGTAAAGTGAAGTGAGAAGAAAAAGGAGAACATTGTACACAATAACAGCAATACTGTAACTGTGAAAGACCTAGCTACTCTGACCAATAATATAATCCATGACAATTCCAAAGAAATCATGATGAAAATTGCTGTTCACCTCCAGAGAGGGGACTGATGAACTCCGAGTACAGAGTAAAACATATTTTTTTCATTTTCTTGTGTGTGTGTGTGTGTGTGTGTGTGTGTGTGTGTGTGTGTTCTTTTACAATATGGCTAATGTCAAAATATGTTTTGAATGACTTCATATGTATAATGGATATCATATTTTTTGCTTTCTCAATGGGTGGGGGAGGGGCAGAAGGAGGGAGAGAATTGAGAAGTCAAAATTTTAATTTAAAAAATTGTTCCCCTTTTATTTAGACATTCCTGGTAGAATATAAGCTCGCTGAAGCCAATGATAACTTCACTTTTATTATCCCTATTGCCTATCACAGCAGGTGGCAGGAAGTAGGTGCTTAATAAATACATGTAACTGGAACCTTGAGAAAGGAAAGTTGTGAGATCCCAGGCCCCTTGTAAAGGCTGAGCTCGAATGGCCAATCCAGCCATAACTCACTCCATAGGAGGCAATATTTGTTGGTTGACTTGAACAGACCTCTAAAGGCCAGCTAAATTCCCGCTCGATTTCTGCTTTCCACAGGCCACTTTTGAAGCCGCCAAGGTTCCTGATAACCTTGTGTTTTGCATCAGTTGCTGCTCATATGTGAAGATTAAAACAATAGCTGCTGGTTATCATCTCACCTAGTATTGATTAAAATCTTTGCTTGAAGACCTTCCATCTCCCTCTTCAGTGGGGTGTGTTTTATAATTCTCTGTATTCCCTGTAACACATGATGAATGCTGATTTACAGAGTCCCAGTGAGATGAAGTCTAGTGTCAGGTAAGATTTGTCAGTTTGGAAGTATAGATTATTTTATGTTCCTCGAACTTTGTGGCCAAGGGAACACAGATCTTGATTGTTAAATCCATCCACACTTTCCCCAGGGCTATGAAATGCCAGAAACATTAAATAGCCCACTTAATACATAACCTCATTCTGTATGCTTGACTATTTTGTTTTTAATTTTTCTTCTTTTTCCCGGCTGCTCAAACGAAATGGGATCAAAGAAAAAAAATTATCCTCACTGGATTTTGTTAAAATATTAATAGGTTAGGGTTGACTGGCTAAATTGAATATCTATGCTGATCTGGCTTGCATGTTTAACTTGTGCTTAGGAAAATATGTTTCCTAGGTGATAACCTTTTATGTACCAGCCTGACTTCATTGAAATGCATAGAGATAAAAATATGTCATACTCTATGGCTATGCTATTCTTGTGTGGCCCTGTGATTATTCAGATGATAATTGACCCCCACCTGTAGACTTCTCAGATTCTGTAGTCAATCATTCCATTTGATGTTAAAATATGTGAAAGTACAATTATATAATTTACATTACAAATCATGCTGAATGCCAAGAATCTCAGAGCCTTGGCAGACAAATGCACAGGATTGGGGGAGGGGATGGGTGCCCTTTTGTCAATAAATGAAATGAATCACACTAGGAAAAGTATTCAACTTTTCTTATTTGCAATCACACAAGAGCGTGTGTGTGTGTGTGTGTGTGTGTGTGTGTGTGTGTATGATAGGATTTGGAAACACTTAGCTCTACTCTGAATCTTTCATACTTATTCAGCTCATTCTGATGAGGAATGGGATGTTTATGTTTTGCCTAACAGTGGAAAGAACCTTGGACCTGAAATTGGGAGTCTTTAAATTCAGCTCTTGTCAATTACTACCTCTGGAATACCATTACTTTCTCTCTGTGAGCCTCAATTTTCCCATCTGTCAAATGGGAATAAGAATAATGACTATCTTTCTTCATAGGGCTGTTGTGAGGAACAAATGAGATCTTGCCTACAAAGTGCTTTATAACTCTAAAGCACTATTGGAATGTCAGTTACTATGATAGAGACTAATCTGAAGACAAAGATTGAGTTTACTGCCTTACACCACTCATCCATTCTAGCACATTGTGTTTGTTACTGCTGTTTAGATAAAGACTTTCTCTAGACCAGAAGCTTGCGGAGAGGAGAAGAAATGTATCCCAACAGAGATGATTTGAATGAGTAGGTATAGAAAGGGCAGGCCAATACATACCACAATATTTTGTAGCATCACTTTCTGCGGTAGCAAAAAAGATGGGAAAAAATGGGTGTCCAATATTAGGGAAAGGCCTGAAAAAAACTATTGTATAGCAAGGCAATGAGGATATCATTGCATATTAAGGAATGACAAATTTGAAGAATTCAGAGAAACATGGAATGGTTTTATGAACTGATGCAGAGTAAAGAAAATGGAACCAAGAGAACAACTGCTTAATGACTGCAATGACATAAATGAAAATAAGTTGGAAAGGAAACTGAGCTCTGATTAATTGCAATGATTCACTTTGGTCTAAGGGAACAGATGAGGAAACACTTTTCTCCTTTTAGTAGAAATGTAGAGGCATATGGCAGCAGAATGCTGCATACACTATCAACTGTTTTGTCAGTCAGTTTTCATAACTGTTTTCCTTTTTAATAGGATTCGATATGCATTCTTCATGTTAGTCCTTAATCTTAGTGCCTTCTCTCTGTGATTATCCCCAGTTTAGCCTGTATATATATAAATATATATATATTATATATATATATATAATTTTTACATAGTTGTTTGCATGTGGTCTCTCCTGTTGGACTGTGAGCTCATTGAGGGCAGGGACTGTTTTTTTCTGTTCTTTATATCCCCCTTGCACTTATATAGTAAGAACTTAATAAGTGTTACTTGACTGACTTACTGACTGATAAACATATGTGTATATATATATGCACATATATACATATATATCAGAAGAATATATATGAGGAGATGTTAGGAAATTTATGAGGAGATATATCAGGAAATATATCAAAATTTTAAAAAAGACATCAGTAAAACTTTGAATGAAAGAAAAAAGAATTAATAGTTGGTATAGGGCACAAAAGCTTAATTGAGCCACAATTGTTTCATTGAATATGTATAGATCTGTCTAATGTAAGTCCTTGGACTGAAAATATGAATATTTCAAGTACTGGACACATGGTCACAACACAGACTATATCTTGTGGCCCTATTTGTGTGGCAGCATGATAAAGTAGACTTGGAATCTAAGAAAGGCAAAAAACACAGTTCCTATTCTCAACAAATCCATGTTTTAATGGAGGAGACAACATGCCAATAACTATGTACATAAAGATACAAGCAATGTAATCAGAAGGTAATCTTAGAAGAAAGGAAGGCATCCCAGAAGGCCTCCTATAGAAGATGGGAATTGAAGAAAGGCAGGGAAGATAGGAGTCAGAGGTGAGGAGAAAAATCATTCCAAGCATGGGGAGTAGCCAGTGCAAGTGCAGAGTCAATAAATAGAGTGTCCTGTTTGAAGAGAAGAAAGGAGATCAGTGGAACAAGATCAGAGAGTGTATGGAAGGAAATAAAGTATTAAGAAGACTGGGAAGGTAGGAAGGGGCCAAGCTGTTAGTAGCTTTAAATGTCAGATAGAAGGTTTATATTTGATACTGGGTTTATTAGGGAGCCAGTGGATTTTATTTAGTGAGCGACATTTTCAGACCCACATTTTAGGAAAATTACCTTAGCAGCTGAGTAAAAGATGGGTTGGAATGGGGAGAGACTTGAGGCAGGAAGACTAATTAGAAGGTTATTGTAATGGCCCAGACCAGAGAGGGCCTGCACTAGGGAGGTGGTTGTATGAATGGAGAAAAGAGGACATATAGAAGGAATGTTAAGACTGCAGACTGTTGAGTCTTATTGTCTTCCCAGGGTTGGGTCGATTTAAGATTCAGCAAGTAAGGGAAAGAGGTCTTTATTGAGGTAGACTTTAGGAAGGAATGCAGTACCCCTACTCTTAATCTTCCTCAAACCTGACTCATTACATTGGTTTCCAAAGTGTCAGAGGAGAAATCAGCACTATCAGGGTACTGATTTATTAGGACAGGAGACATTAAGAAGAAGCTGGTGGTACTGAAGCTCAAGCATCTTGGTGTAGAGCACAGGTGTCCAACAAGAGGTCTGCTGGCTGCACTTGACCCACAACACTCCTGAGTGTATCAGAATCAGATTAAAGTGTAATTGGGAAATATTGAACAAAATAAATACAAATATAATAGAATGTAGATAATGTTAATATGTGATTTTCTCTTTTTAAAAAAATATTATTTATTTGACATTCTTTTCTTTTTAAATTTTGAGTTCCAAATTTTCGTTCTCTTCCACCCAATGAAAAGGCAAGCAAAATGATATCAATTATACATGTGAAATCATGAAAAAACAAAGTTCTACGTTAACCATGTTGCAAAAGAAAAAAAAAGAAAATGAGAAAGTTGTGCTTCAATTTGCATTCTGAGTCCATCATTTCTCATTCTGAAGGTGCATAGCATTTTTTTCATCATTAGTCATTTGGAATTGTCTTGGGTCATTTTACAGACCAAGTCTTTCACAGCTGATCATCATTACAACATTGCTGTTGCTATGCACAGCGAGTCATATTCTGATTCTTTTCACTTCACTTTACAAAAGTTCACATAGGTCTTCCTATGTTGTTGTTGTTGTTGTTTTCCTGAAACAACCTTCCCTCATCATTTCTTATACACAATAGTATTTCATCACAATCATATGCCACATCTTGTCCAGCCATTTTCCAATTTATGAACATTCCCTCAATTTCCAATTCTTTGCCACCACAAAAAGAATTTTTATGAATATTTTTGTTCACATAGGTTGTTTTTCTTTGATCTCTTTGAAGTACAGGATCTCATAGTTTTACAGCCCTTTGGGCATAGTTCCAAATTGCTCTTCAGGATGGTTGTATCAGTTCACAGCTCCAACAACTTATTAGTGTGCCTATTTTCCCTCAATCCCTCAAGCATTTGTCATTTTTGATAGACATGAGGTGGTACCCCCAGAGTTAATTTGCATTAATTTGTATTTCTCTAATCAATAATGATTTAGAGCATTTTTCATATGACTATAGATAGCTTTATTTCTTCTTCTGAAAACTGCCTGTTCATATTCTTTGATCATTTATCAATTGGAAATGGCTCTTATTTTTATAAATTTGACTCCATTCTTTACATATTTGAGAAATGGGGATTTTTGTCAAAGAAACTTGCTGTAAAATCTTTTGATATTACTTCATTGTCTATGGTACTTTTAGCAAAATATAGTTTCTCCAATTATGTCATGTCTATTTTTGCATTTGCTTTCATTAAGCTCATAATTGCTACCCCTGCTGTTTTTTTCCAGCTATAATACAGGGTGTCCCTAAAGTCTGGACACATAGGAAATCTCATTAACATCTCATTAACCATTTCATCAAAGACTCCGTGTTGTACAGTGACTTCTTTTTTCTGGAGTATGCTAAAGGAGAAGGTGTACTCAATGAAAATCACAGATGCAACACACTTGATTGAACACATAAACACATAAAGAGTGAATGTGCTAAAATTGACAGCAATGTGGAGTTATTGCATCAAGTTCATGTGAATCTTGCAAAGTGCATCAACCTTTGCATCACAAATGATGAAAATCATATTGAAGATGTTGTTTGCTAATATTCCAATTAAATAAAATGTTGTTGAAAATTTCATTCATTTCTTGAAAACATGCATTCTTGCCTATGTGTCCAGACTTTAGGAACACCCTGTAGAATCTACTCCAGACATTTATTTTAATTCTATGTGTATCTTCCTTTTTTTCAAGAGTGTTTCCTGTAAACAACATATTGTTAGATTCTGGTTTCTAGTCCATTCTGCAATCTGTTTCCATTTTATGGGTGAACTCATCCCATTCATATTCACAGTTATGTTTACTAACTTTATATTTCCCTCCATCCTATTATGTTTTCTCTTCTCTCTCTCTCTTTTTATCCCATCCCTCTTTAAATGTCTGTTTTGTTTCTGATCATTTCCTCCTTTTTGTCATCCTCCCTGATATCTCTTATCTCTTTTCCTTCCTATTTCTCTATAGAGTCATATAGATTTCCATGCCCAACTGAGTGTATATATGCATATATTTTTCCCTTTTGAACCAACCTGATGAAAATGAGATTCAAGTATTGCCCACCCCCATTTTCCCCTCCACTGTAAAAGCTCTTGCTTGCATGCTTCTTTTATGTGAGAAAAATTTCCACATTTTTACTTCTTCCTTCCTCCTTCTTCTAGTGCACTTCATTTCTTACTCTTTCATTTTTCTTTTTTTTTCAGATCATCCCAACAAACCCTAACCCTAACCCTAACCCTAAATGTGCCCTCTATGTAGACTTCTTCTAACTGCCCTAATAATGACAAATTTCTTAGGAGTTACATGTATCATCTTCCCATATGGGAATGTAAACAATTTAAATATATTAAGTCCCTTGTGATTTCTTGTTTATCTTTTTATGCTAGAATCTTGTGTTTAAATGTCATATTTTCTATTCTACTCTGGTCTGTTCATCAGCAGTGCTTCAAAGTCCTTTATTTCATTAAATATCCATTTTCCCCCCTAAGGCTTATACTCAATTTTTCTGACTAGGTTATTTTTGGTTGTAATCCTAGATCCTTTGCTTTCTGGAATATCATATTCCAAGCCTATGCTCCCTTAGCATGGAAACTTCTAAATCTTATGTGATCCTGACTGTAGCTCCATGGTATTTGAATTGTTTCTTTCCAACTACTTGAAATATTTTCTCCTTGACCTGGGAGGTCTGGAATTTGGCTATAATATTCCTGAGAGTTTTCATCTGGGGATCTCTTTTAAGAGGCGATTGGTGGAGATTTTCAATTTCTATTTTACCCTCTGGATCTAAGATATCGTAGCAATTTTTCCTTTCTAATTTCTTGAAATATGATGTCTAGGCTCTTTCTTTGATCATGGCTTTCAGGCAATCCAATAATTCTTAAATTATCTCTCCTCAATTTAATTTTCCATGTCAGTTGGTTTTTTTTCAATGAGATTTCATGTTTTCTTCAATTTTTTTTCATTCTTTTGACTTTATTTCTTAATATCTCATGGAACCATTAGCTTTCATTAGCCCAATTCTAATTTTTAAGGAATTATTTTCTTTAACAAGCTTTTTTTAAAACTTTTTTTTCCATTTGGACAATTCCAATTTTTAAGGAGTTCTTTTCTTCAGTGAATTTTTGTGCCTCTTACCAAGTTGTTAATTCTCTTTTCATTGTTTTCTGACATCACCAATTTTTTCCCCAATTGTTTCCTCTACCACTTTTATCTCTTTTCTTTTTCTCATCTCTCTTGGCCCTAGAACTGTGACCAAAAGGTCCCCTACTCTCTTGTAGCAACAAGTGCTGGTGCTCCTTTCCACCCTTTAATGGCATCCTAGAACTGCTTATTGGCAATGGAGCTGCCAGTCAGTACCAGCCGTGCCCAATGCTGTCAAAGCGTTCTTTGTAATCTATTTTTGACCAGCTGTCCAGCCCCCTTATCATGTCTATGCTGAGAACTCCAAAAACTCCTGCTTCTGCTGCTGCCACTTCCAAGGCCTGCGCCGGTGCTACTGCCACCATGCTCTGGACAGTCTTCTAAGTTATAGTAGGATGGAAAAATGACTCACTCTCACCTTTTGCTGGCTCTGCTGCTCCAAAATTTGATTTTCAGTGTATTTTAAAGTTGTTTAGAAGAGTATGTTGAGAGATTTCAGCTGGGTTGCTGACTGTACTCTGCCATCTTGACTCCATCCCTTATATGTGGTTTTTTTTAAGTCAATATATTACTGGAAGGGATTCTTCTGTACTGTTTAGCGGTCCTATTTCTATTTGAGTTTGACACCATTAGTGTAATGGATACAGCAATGCAATTAGAGTTAAGAAAAGAGGGCTTCAAATTCTGCCTCATGGACTTATTAGCTGTTTGACCCTGGGCAAGTCACAATCTCTCTGCCCCTTAGTTTTCTCATACATGCAGCACATTAGGCAGCTAGTTGGTTCAGTGAACAGAGCACTGAGCCTGGAGTCAGGAAAACCTGATTTAATATCCAGCCTCAGACACTTACTAGCTCTGTGACCTTGAGCAAAGTTACTTAACCTCCCTCTGCCTCCTTTTTCTCAGTCGTGAAATGGGGATAATAATAGCGCTGCCCCTGTTGTGAGGAGAAAAAGAAATAATATTTGTAAAGCCCTGCAAGAGATGATCTCTTGGAAGGTGAAGCCTACTCTAAGGGTTAATGATTTCTTGTGTCCCCCGTTCTATTAAAATGTACTCCTTATACAAAACAATACCTGCAGCAAGCTAACTTTGGGAAAACGTGTTTTTCAGTATACCTTGCATTGTACTCGACCCTCCCCCAGTCACCGGGACCCTGTGTTTGAGCACAGAAAAGAAACAAATTATCAAAGACTCCCCATCCCCCATCTGCGGTTTTCTTCCTACCACCCTGTGCACCTTATTCCCTAATATGGTAAACAAACAGCAAAAGCCCCTGTTGCTGGGTAGATTTTCATGAGATAGATTGCACATCCTGAAGCCCAGCCAATGGGATGAAGGAGAAGGGGGTTGGGGGTGGGGAGGACACAGGAATAAAAGGCAAAAGGGGCTACTCCCACCTTGTACTCCCTGCCCTGCCCTGCCTTGCACTGAACCTTGAGGGGCTGTTCTATTTCTTGCAAGAAAGTAATAAACTGCTTTCTGCTTTCAAGGTACCCAAGTCTTTGTCTTGATTGGTTTGAGTAGTGGTCTTTATTCCACACAGCCCTTAGTACAATGTCTGGCACATAGTAGGCACTATATAAAGGCCAGCTCATATATGTGAAATGAGAGGGTTGGATTTTAAAACCTCTAAGATTGATCTAAGCTATAAAATCTATGCTCCTATGATTTTTTAAAATTTATGAGCTCTCAGTAAGGGTTGGAACAAATGGTCATTCCCCCCCTTTATACTTTCAGAGTCTTGACTATCCTGTCACCACGGCATTAACAACTTTACTGTTTAAAACAACAACAAAAAAAACCCAACCAAAACACAAAAACAAAAAACATGGTCCTTGTCTAGCCCCACTCTCATCTGGGAAATAAGATAAAAAATTTAAATCAATTCAGTAAACATTTGTTAAAACCTTACATGCCAGGTGCTTTGCTAGACCTGGGATAGAAAGATAATAATAAAATACTTCCTTCCCTCAAGGATCTTATATTTCTCTGTGGGATACAACATGTGTTACCAAAATATATGCATCATATAAGCGAGTACAAAGCAATTGCACGAGGAAGAAAGCACCAAGGTGTCAGGTAGGTGGTGGCACCTGAGCTCAGTCTCAAAGGAAGTTTGGTGTTTAAGAGAAGGAGGTGATGAGATAGTGCATTTCAGGCATGGGGGACAGATAGTTTGTGCTAAGGCACAGTGTTGGGAGACGGGGTTTTGAGTATGGGAAAGAGAAAGCAGCTGATTTTGGAGGGAATGTGGAGTGTATCAAGGAGACTACTATTGAATTTTGTAAAGGAGCTTGGTTGTATGTGGATTCAGACACTGAATAGAGGACTTTGTATTTTGTCCTGGAGGATAATATGAAGCCACTGAAAATTACTGAGTAGGGCAGAGGTATGGTCAGACATATGCTTTAGGAAGATTATTTTGGCAATTGTGTGTTGGATGAATTAGAGAGGAGAAAAATTGGAAGCAAGAAAGCCATTTAGGATTCTGGATGAGAAGAGAGATAGGGAGGGCCCAATGTGGGTGGTAGCTGTATGAGTGGAGTGAAATGGCCAGTTGTGTGAGATGTTGTGGAGGTAGAACTGACAAGACCAAGCAACTGATTGCACACGGGGGTATGATGAAGAGGGAAGGAACTCTGAAGAGGTGAAAATTTAGAACAAAATCTAGAGGAAACAAAATCAAGAACTGTTTCTCCTCACCACAGAAAATATCCAATGAGCATTTTTGGAGGCCCTTCTGAGCTTGCTTTCAGCTATGGCAGATAGGTGTCTCCCTTTCCAGAGCTCACACATCATTCGCTGACGCTTTTTTTCATACAGAGAAAGCACTCAAACCAAACGACCCAGGACCAAACTGAATGACTGTACTAATTTAGTCATGTTAGAAAATCCCAAAGTTTGGAGTTCCAGCTGATACCCTAGAAATTTTGTAAAAATAAAACAAAAAAAGCCCACAAGTTCATCCTTAGCATATATTTGAATTCCTTTTTCATTGTGTCAATTCATTTAATAGCAAGGTTCTGACAATTAATGGAAACATGTAACCTGCTTCTTCCTGCTTTCATTACTCTGTATTTGTTTATCTTTAAGTGGCTTGTCTAAACTCACTCAGCTAGTATCTGAGGCTAGATTTGAACTCAGGTCTTCCTGACTCCAGACCCAGCGTTCTATCTACTGTACCACCTAGCTATCTGAAGCTCAGATGCAACAAAGTATGGATCAATTCTCTGCTGTTTGTGTTAATTTTGGCCTAACAATTAATACCAAGAAAATGTAGGTGCTCCATCAGCCACCACCACACCATCCGTATGTGGAGCCATCAGTTACAGCAAGTGGAGAAGTTTCGAATGCTGTGGATAAGATCACTTACCTTGGTAGTGTACTTTCCAGGGATGTACACATTGATAATGACATTGACGCACACATTGCCAGAGTTAGCTCAGTGTTTGGGAGGCTCCAGAGGAAAGTAGGAAAGAGAAGAGGTATTAGACTGACTACCAAACTGAAGGTCTACAGAGCTGTTGTGCTGACCTCATTGTTGTATGACTATGAAATCTGGACAGTATGCCAGGAAACTGCATCGCTTCCATTTGAATTGTCTTAGGAAGATTCTGAAGATCACCTGGCAGGATAAGGTACCAGACGCTGAGGTCCTTGCTCAAACTAAACTGCTGAGCGTTCAAGCTCTGCTTCAGAGACTACATCTCTGATGGGCTAGGCATGTTGTTCGAATGCAAAATATTCACTTGCCAAAAAGGCAATTTTATGGAGAATTCTCACAGGGCTCAAGCATTCACATGGTAGTCAGAAGAAGCAATCCAAGGACACTGTCAAGGTCTCTTAAGAATGTTGAAATTAATTGTGTGACATGGAAGGCACCGGCACAGGACCGCTCAGTATGGTGTGCCCACACTAGATAAGTGCTGTCCTCTATGAGCAAAGCAGAATAGAAACAGGTCAAAGGAAGCACAGGATGGGCAAATTTGGAGAATCCACCCCAAATGCTCACACAGACTGTTTGTGGCCAACCTGTGGTAGAGCATTCTGAACTCCTATTGGTCTGATCAGCTGCAGTAGGACACAGCGAAACTTGGTTCTAGCATAGTGATGTCATTTTTGTTATCTTTGACAATGAAGGACAATAATTATTTATTTATCTTTGTACATGCTGTTTTCACTCAGTAAAATGCAAGCTTCTTAAAGGAAGGGACTGTTTTCATTTTTATCTGTGTATTCCCAGCACCCAGCACAGTACCTAACACACCATGTGAACACGGACCGCCATGCAAATGCTTGCCCCGTGTGAGTTCTGCGTAAAATAGTCTTTTTGGCAAGCACACACTTTGCAATCAAACAATGTGGCCAGACCATTGAGTTGTGTTCTCCGAAGCAGAGTTCTCTGAATGCTTCGAAGTTTAGTTCGAGTAAGGACCTCAGTGTCTGGTACCTGTTCACTTGAGATTCCCTTCAGATTAGGCATGAGCAGTTTGAAATGATTCTCGGTTTATGGTTTAGTTCAAGGCCCTGGAAGAAAATAGGGCTTACTTTCTCAAAGGCCTTCAGGCACACTTCCATACCAAGGGACTTAAACTGACAGATTAGAAAGAAAATGACGAACCTTTTCTCTGTAGAATGTGGTTCTTGCTAAACTATAGAAAATGCTCCTCCAAAGTCTGGCTAAGTGACCCAGGGCAAAGGACAATTTATATCCTCAAAAACAAGATTAGGGAAGAGAGAGCTTTCTGGGTATGGCCTGTGGTAGCATCATTTCACTGGGGATATGTTAATGTGATTTTAGGAGAACTGGCACTTTAGAATCTGTCTGCGTTTTTTGGGAAAGTAACACACACACACATATACACTCTTTTGGTTGTACTTTTGAAACCTGAGACCATCTGAAACCTGCTCCTATTCTTGCCCAGAATGACAAATCTCAGGGAATTTGAGTCTTCTTGGCTCAGGTACCTTGGAGGTGCTGGGTGATTTTCACTCATGCATCTTAAGCCCTGGCTGATGGAGACACAGCTTAGAGGCTGAAGTATCCTGACAGGAATCAGGGGATTGCTCCTTTTGTCTGATTACACACAGAGGTTTCTTCAAGTCAAGAATGAAAACAATTACCTCATTTGCCTAGTATTTATGGGGGAAGGGGCAGGATGACATAAGGAAAACAGCATGAGCACAAGATTGGGTGTCAGGTCCAAGAGTTACATCTGCCATACTGGCCTGGTGAACTGGAGTAAGGCATCAAAACTCTATGAACCTCGGTTTCTTCATTTGTAAAGTTATACCTATCCTGACTTTCTCATGAACTTATTGTGACATCAGTTCATATTATGGGAGTATGATTATGGGTTGATGTCTTCTCCCTTTCTAGACTGTACTGTTGTTTGTCCTTTGTTCCAGAAGAGGACCATGACATCAGGGTGGTGATTCCATGACATGCAAGTGAATTTAATTTAGGTGAGTGAGGACTGTGCAAAGTTACCAGCCTCACTTTCTCCTCCAGAACCATCTGGGTCCAGTGGCCAGATACATATCAGGACCACTAGAGATGTCCCCAAATGCAATGGAAGAAAAAGTCTTTAGCAGGTCTCAGTTTGACTGAGGCAACATCCATTCAGTCTAGACTGTAAGTAAGCTCTATGAAGGTAGGGCCCAAGTGTTAGCTAAGCTTTATCTCTCTCCCAGGAACTAATAGTGTACTTAGCACATTGAAATGACTTAATATTAATATTAATAGTAATATTAATGTAATTAATTAATGTAATTAAAGTAATAAAATTGTGCTGGAAAGCAGGGACTAGAGTGAGCTCCCTGCCAAGTTCCTCCAAAAACCTATAAAAAATGGCTTTGAACCAATTCTAGAACTGCAGAAACCACAGGGTAGCAGAGGGAAGCAGGGCTCTAGCCCAGGATAGCCTGGACAGTCTCTGGGTAAGGTCTATCCCACATGGAGCTGGGAGCAGACGGGAGTGGAGCTGAGCAGAGCAGAGCCCAGTGTGGACGGTGCAGACCAACAAGACCAGGAGCCTGGCAGAGTGTACCCAAGCACCCTGAATCAGTGAGCCTCAGCAGTTACCAGACTTCTCAACCCACAAACACCAAGGACAACAGAGTAGGTTAGTGGGAAAAGCTGCTGGGGACAGGGAGTTTGCTGTTTGGTCACCACCCTGGGGGCAGCAGAAGTGGGGCAGCTGCAGAACTACAGCTGCAGTTGCTTCTGGCCCCATGCCCACCTGGTGGGAGGAATTAAGTGGCTGATCAGAGCAGGAGTGAAGAGCCTGCTGAAGATCTAAGTCCAGTCCAGATTGGGGGTTCTTGGGGAAGGAGGAGTGCTGGTGAGGCAGAGCTAGCGCATCCCCCCAGGCTTGGAACATAGAACTCTTTAGTCTATAAGTAGTCATACCCTGCTGAAAAACTCAAGG
>CM053625.1:113913517-113956017 GCA_028646595.1 Phalanger gymnotis | reverse complement strand
CTAGGAAAAAAAATGTTCTCAAAATATACAGGTCAGTGTCATACTTGGGTAATTAGGAGTAACAGTTTTGAGGTGTTTTTGTTTGTTTGTTTTCTGTGATGATGGTCTATCTTCGGTACATATTATCAAGGATATTTTGCAGTTTGTAGTTGGAATATGAGGATTTGTCATGTGGGGTATATGTGCATGTGAATGTGTGTGTGTGTAAACATATGTTGTCCACATAAGTTATGTGGTCTCTCTAGATGCGGCTCATAGGGAGGCATGAATAGAAATCTTTAGAGTCTCCTCCATATACCCTTCTCCAAGGGAGACTTTGATTCCTGCCAAGAGGAGTCCAGAAGGTTGAGTCATAAGATTGATCACAAGCTACTTACTTTGCTCTTCTCAAAGAGAAGGTACAAAGCTGGAAATTTTTATTTGCTCTCCAAATATTGTTTTTCTAGGAGAAATAATTGTTAGTTTCAATCTTTGCCCCTGATTGCAATCCATTAATAGTAAAGGAATACTCCAAGCCATACATACAAAGACTTGACTCCCTTTCTACCACATGTTAATTACAAGAAGATTATCACACATAGAAAATAAAACCATTAATCTAATCTGATAGCAAACAGAAATCAGAGAAGTTACACAGACAAGAATATTCCAGACAATACACAGGGTGATTGTGCTCTCCCACTGGGAATAAGATGAGAATGTGAGAGAGAGAGAGAGAGAGAGAGAGAGAGAGAGAGACAGAGACAGAGACAGAGACAGAGACAGAGACAGAGACAGAGACACAGAGAGATTGTTTTTGGTCTCACCTAAGGGGAAATTCCCTAAAGTCTCTAGTGTAGTAATCTGGGATAGGGACATAATCAGTGGTTTTTCTACATGTCAGCTTCTTTCCAGAGTGTCTTCAAAGACCTCTCCTTGAAAAGAATCAGGAAGTGTCTATCTCCTCTCTTGAAAGTGGAAGTCAAAAGAACCAGAGTTTCTCATTTCCTGAGTTATCCACCGTTTCAAACCTCATGTAAGCAGAAGTGTTTAGTAGTCCTTTTCTACCAAAGGGAAGTCTTCTGCAAATGGGTTTGAGCCCTGGGTTACCGTTGTCTGTTAGTTTATGAAGGATAATGAGATAGTGGTGTTTAATTCTGACAATTTAATTATTTTTTTTGTTGATATTCAATAGGTATTAATTTTTTGTATCCTGCAGCAATATGTTGCATAGTTTCTCCTTTTCCTTTTCAAAATCTGGATTGATCAATAAGCCCAAACTCCTTAAGAATGACATTTCTAAAATTTCTGATAGCAATGACCTGATCTTATATACCCTCCCCCCCAATTTCTATAAATAAATCTGCATGACTCAGTCATTTTTTCAACACTTCATTGTTAACCTCTAGTTGGTCGAATCCTGGGGATATCACCCTTGGAAGGTCTTTCACTTCTGCTCTTGGATATTTTTGTTGTTCACCTGTTTCAGTCAGGTCTAACTCTTCCTGACCCCATTTGGGGTTTTCTTGGCAAAGATATGGGAATGTTTTACCATTTCCTTTTTCAGCTCATTTTACAAATGAGGAACTGAGGCAATCAAGGTTAAGTGACTTGCCCAGAGTGGCATAGCTAGTAAGATCTGAGGTCAGATTTGAACTGAGGAAGATGAGTTGGATCTTAGCCAAGATCATTGGTTCTAAAGAGCGGTACACCATTGTCAATTGCATAGGGTAAATCTAGCAGCATGTACCTCACTGTCACCCTTTACTATGTCTCTGTGAAATAGAGTCTGCTTTTTCCAGAAGTATTTAAGTTTTTAGCCTATTTATCATGGTATTTGAGAACATCTAGTAAGCCTTTTCCTTCTTTTCTTGTTGAGAAAGTATTCTTATTTCTACCACCTCTCCCATACACTTATCACCTTCTGTTTTGTATTGTGGGTATTTGTTTCCCTGTCTTCCCTATGGAGCAACTAGAGGGAAAAGAATTTGTTATATGTAACTTATGTGTTTCCTACAGTGCCCTGAACCTTGCAGGTACTCGATAAATGTTTGGTAAATTTAGTTAAACCAAAGAACTCCAGCAAAGGCAAGTAAAGGAGAAACTTCCTTCAGCCATCCATGTCATCCGTGTCACTCATGCATCTGGGAAGTGCCTTTTCACTTAGATTGTAAGTGGGGGATGGGGGGTGGAAGCTAGGGAAGAAGAATATACAAAACCCTAAAGTACATTTAGTAAATACTATTTGCATAGAGGCTACAATAAATGTAGTATAATATAACCATTTCCTAAACTTAAAATGAAAAATCTTCTTTAAATGTGTCTTCCATGACTTGCCTTCATTTTTTAAAATATTTCCTTGCCCAGAACAGGATACAGAGCTGTTAGTATGGTCATCTTTTTGGACATAGCCACTACAGGAATTAGTTTTGATTGACTATGCATACTTTTTACAATGGTTTGGTTTTCCTTTCCCTTTCTTTTTCTAATGGAAGTGAGGAGGGATATGAAGAAGGAAAAAAAACCAGATTCTTGTTAATTAAAAAAAAGAAATTATTCTGGGCTAGCCCAAAGTTGAAAACAGGCCTCAGATAGTAAAAGCAACTAATGCTCTAGACTTGTTGTTGTTGTCTTTTTTGCTGTTTTCCTTTTTTAAAGTCTCTCAAAGCAATTACTTAAGAGGCATTCTTTGGGCATCCTAGGCTTGGCATTCTCCATAACCCCTAGACGAAAGTGTGGTAATTTTGCGATTTGGCAAAGGAGCCAGCCGTCGATGTGCCTCCCTTCCCTCTGGGTTGTGTCCTTATTCATTAAGGGCTAATTGCAGTGGTCTCCAAATGAAATACAGCAAAGCACATTCCATTTCAGCGCCAGTTTGCTTAAAGTCTGCAAAGCCTTATTATTAGCGCTATTTAATTATGGAAATGGCAGCCATGGAGAATTCCGAACACACGCTCTCCCTTCATCATTAGTTACAGGGCAAAAATGAAACACTTGCCACAATGAAGGGTTCATATTTCAAGCTTATACAGTAGCTGCTAAAAGGCTCTCCTCAGAAAATCAATTTTATTAAAGTCCTTCAAGCACTAAAGGGACTTGCATGCAACCAGGCAATTTTAAAAACATGTCCATGAGCCCTGGCTTTTTGATTCATGTTTTTAGCGAGGTTATTTTCGACTGTTTTCAATATCGTCTCCTCGAAGCAGGGTCAAAAATGATTTGGGGGGTGGGAGCAGAAAGGGTGAGCAAAATTTGTAAAAGGGCATTGTATGGGGATCTTTGAAACAGGAATGCCATTAACTAAATCACAGCAATTGTCAGGAGGGCAGTGTGTGTGTGTGTGTGTGTGTGTGTGTGTGTGTGTGTGTGTGTGTGTGTAGCAGGTGACAGGGGAGGTTTCAGTCCTATATTTTTTACTTTCTTTTCAAACTCAGGAAATTAAATGGTAGTGAGCATTTAAAAAAATGTGATTCCTCTCCCTTATTTGAATGGAAATATAAAAGGCATCTTTGGTGGTGCGTATAAATGGTTAGATTCATCAAATCACTTTGTAAAGCACACCCTATCAATTCCTTTTTCATGAGACCTTCCCATCTGACTCTAGCACAAAGCGAACTCTTTCTCCTTGGACATCATGGAAGATTATACTCCCGTAGACTATCACAGCACAGAATGTCAGTGCTGGAAGAGGCCTTGGATATATATCTATGTCTTTTTTTTTTTTTTTACAGAGGAGGAAATAGAAACTTGGAGTTGAAGAAATGACTTGGTCAAGGTCACACAGAAAGCTAATGGCAGAACTGAGACTTGAACCCTGCTGTCCTGACTTGTAGTGTAGTCTCTTTTATGTTATGCTAGCCTCAGTGGGCTACCTCACTCATTCAGTTAAGAATGATACGCTTTTGAAGGCTTTCAGACTGCTGTAGCATATTATGGTACAGCTCTTATTTTCTATGGGAAAAGTGAAGTGAAAAACATCATGAAGGATGTGTATGACTAAAGGGAGAGGTGGACTAGTCCTATAGAAAAAGTGAGGGACGATAGATGGACAGTCCAAGTGTACCACTGTTATAGAACAGAAATATTAGAAGAACCAAAGGGCCAGGGCTGGTAGTGCACCCTCAATTTCCTCATCAATAAAACAAGAGGGTTTTACCAGGTCCCTTTCAACTCTCAATTCTCTGACCTTTAGTCATTACAAGCTAGGCAAACCCCTGCCAGGATGCTGGCTGAGGGCTGCATGCATGGCTCTGTAAAAATGAAGGCAGGACAGTTGCCAGCACCTGGGGGCAGTGGAGATGGTGGCAAGGGATTCATAGCATCAAAAAGGGTAAAGGACAGTTAGAAACTCTACTCCTAGGGAGGCTGAGGCTGGTGGATCGCTTAAGTCCAGGAGTTCTGAGCTGCAGTAGGGCTAAATCCAATCAGATGTCCATACAAAATCCAGCATCAATATGGTGAGTCTCAGGGCACAGAACTTTTGAGCTGGTCAGTAAGTGGTTGCTGCACTTTCTGCCTGCATGAGATAAGGAAACCAATATTGGAGAATAAAAAAAAAACAGAAGACTGATGATCATCCTTACTTCCAACTCTGCTTCTAGAACATAAAATTAAAGATTTTGAGCTGGAAGGGACTCTAAGAAGGATGGTGGAGTGAAAAGAAATTTGGATTTGAAGTTTAGGACCTTGAGTTTGAAATCCAGCTCTGCTTTCCATTTATGTGACTTTGGGCAAATCATACAACCTTTCTGGGCATAGGTTTCCTCATCTGTGAAATGAGAAGGTTGGAAGAGATGATATTAAAAGACATGTTTAGCTCTCAATTTATGATCTTGGTCCAAGCTCTTCATTACCCAGTGATAGTTTAATGACCCATTAACGGAGTATGGAAAGAGTAATTCTCTGACTTAGAGGATTTGGGTTCAAATCCTGACCTCTGTCATTTAGTACATGTGATATTGGGAAAATCAATGAACTCCTCTGGATCTCAATTTTCTTATCAATAAAATGAAGGGCTTTGGGCTAGAAAACTTATTAAGTCTCTTGAAATTCTAAATCTATGATCCTCTGATCTTGCAAATCACCAGATATTTCTAACTAATCTATATATATTCTTATGTATCTAGTAACTATCTTCAGGGCCCGTTGGGGTAAAATTCCTTCATATGGCCTCAATTTAGGGTATTAAGCCCTCAGTAGAGCTTCCTATAAAGGTAACTTGTCATTAAAAATAAAAATTTATGTACAGATATTTACTCACAGAAGACATAAATCCAGTAACTTTTTGGATATGTGTACATTAACCAAAGTCTTGCTTTGCAGAATATTCAGCTCCTCTCAGCTGAGAGTTTCAATAAATGTGTTCCCTTATTACTTCATTTGGTCTTGTAGGCAGTAAATGTGCTCTCCTGTTACTTTATTTCCTATTAAATTTTAAATTGTTGCTTCTGCTATCTTTCTACACCTTTTTCTCCCTTCAACCCAGACCCACTGATGCATTCTAAAGGTCAGTAGTTTCCATGATGTGTAAGGTGCTCCACCACCTCTGACTGCCAGGGTACTGGGATTTCTGAAGTAGGCACACCAAAGAAAATAGGAATGGCTCAGAAGATGTTGCCACGTGTCCTCCAGAGGCCAGGAATCCACCCCAGAGATTCAGTGTAGCCCCAAGAAAATGCAGAAAAACCCCATGTGGCCTCAGCACACACTAGACACCACTGCCAGGACTCCAGTTCAGCACCAGATAAGCTGCCAGACCCCCTATAGCCTCCGGCTGCCAGCAGTGGAGGCCCCAGCAGAAGAAGCTTGGACAGTGGCCCCTGTGCTCCAGCTCAAATTTAAAAGCCAGGAAATAGGCAAACATCATGAACAAAAACCAGAAACAGACAATGACCAAAGATTCTTTCTATGGGGATAGGGAAGATCAAAACACAAATTCAGAGGACAGCATTGTCAATAATAACCACTTCCAAAACCTCACAGGGGAATGTAAATTGGTCTCAAGCCCAAAAAACTTTTTTGGAAGGGCTCAAGAAGGATTTTAAAAGTCAAATAAGAGTGCAGAAGGAAAAATCAGGAAAAGAAACAAGAGGTATGCAAGAGTCAACAGCTTGGAAAAGGAAGGACAAAAATTGACTGCAGAAAACAATTCCTTAAAAAATACAATTGGAAAAAAAAGGACACTGAAGAAAACAATTCCTTAAAAAGCAGAACTGGTCAAATGGAAAAAAGGCACAAAAACTCACTGAAGAAAAGAACTGCTTAAAAAGCAAAATGGGAAAAGGAGGTATAAAAGCTAACTGAAGAAAATAACCTGTTAAAAATTAGAACTGGGCAAGTAGAAGCTAATGGTTCTCTGAGACAACAAGAATCAGTCAAACAAAATCAAAAGAATGAAAAAAATGGAAGAAAAACAACTGACCTGAAAAATATATCTACTCTAGGAGAGATTATTTAAGAATTATTGTTCTTCCTGAAAGCCATGATCAAAAAAAGCACCTGGATAGCATCTTTCACGAAATCATCAAGGAAAACTGCCTGGAGGTGCTAGAACCAGAGGGTAAAAAAGCCATCAAAAGAATCCACAGATCCCCTCCTGAAAGAGATCTCAAAATGAAAATGCCAATGAATATGGTAGCCAAAGTCCAGAATTATCAGGTCAAGGAGGACATGCTGAAAGCAGTCAGAAAGAAACAATGTCAATATCATGGAATCACACTCAGGATTACAGAGCTTCAAGCTTCTACATTAAAAGATGAGAGGGTTTTGAAATTGATAGTCCAGAAGGCAAAGGAGCTTGGATTACAACCAAGGATCAACTACCCATCAAAATTGAACATGATCTTTCAAAAGAGGAAATAGGCATTCAGTGAAATATGGGACTTCTAAGCCTTCCTGATGAAAAGATCAGAGCTCAACAGAAAATTTGATCTTCAAATACAGGACTCAAGAGAGGCACAAAAAGGTAAACAGGAAAAAAAAAAGATGTTGCCATGAGCCTAGCTATTATTGCCAATGCAACACCCACAGCAGCTGCTATGAATATGCAGGCAAATTCCTAGGTTTGAATCACAAGGTATAATAGAGTCCCTCCATGGAAGATAGAACCAAAACATTTATTCCAAGACCAGAAAGCCAAATCCATCATAACAGCAAAGAATTCTATACACATTATGAATGCACAAGACACTGCCAGCCCCATGCCTTCCCTCCGTCAGGGCCTTCCCACAGACAAACTCCCTTAAGCAAAATCACTCCCTCTCTCACTCAGGTTAGCTGCTTTGTGTTTCTCTGCTTGCCTCCTCTCTCTCCAAGCTGCAACTCCCACTTTCTCTCCCAGTTCTGACTCTTCCAACTTCCTGCTCCACCCCTTCCTGGCTCTGCAAACTCCTCCCACTATGGGCTCATGTGACTCAAGCTTACATGTGACTCAAGCAGGTCACATGGGCCTATTAATGGATGGGAAAGATCTTCCCATTTTCATTAACATAACAGCACCCTCTTATTCAATAAATTCCAATAGGACAACTCCCCTATTCAATAAACTTCAGTGGCTCCCTATTACCCCCAGGGTTGAATATAAACCCTCTACTTGACTTTCAAAACTTTCATAACCTGATCCCTTCCTAGATTTCCAGTCTTCTTACGTTTTACTCCCTTCCTTGTACTCTATGATGTAGTGACACTGGCCTCCTGGCTGTTAAACATGACACACTATCTCCTAACACTGGGCATTTCCTGTTTGGAATGCTCTCCCTCCTTATACGTTCTTGCAGGGAATTCCCTGGTTTCCTTCAAATTTCAGCTAAGGTCTTACCTTCTACAAGAAGTATTTCCCCAACTTCCTTAATCTGAGTGCCTTTCCTCTGAGATTACCCCCAATTTATCCTGCTTATATCTTGTTTTATATGGTTGTTTGCGTGTTGTCTGAATGTGAGCTCCTTGAGATCAAGGGGACTGTTCTTTATCATTCTTAGCACTTAGCACAGTGCCTAGGCACAAATAAATTCTAGTTGACTGACTGTTACTGACCTTGTGGCACAGTGTCATATCTGGCAAAAGTCTTTGGTACTCCAGAGCCTATCACCTCCAGGACTTTCCAATTATGGCACCTCTTCATGAGACTCTCTCAGAGTTACACAATGCCAGGTTATAGAAATGTAAACCCACTGGACAATTTGCCCAGGTAAAAGATGCCCTAGAGTTACAAGACTCTGCCAGGCAGCAGTCCAACCTGGCTCTCTTGTCCTTCCTCCTGAGATTATAGCTAAACAGCTACATGGTGCAGTGGCTACAATATTGGACGTAGAGTTAGGAAGACCTGAGTTCAAATCCCATTTCACTCTTACAAACTGGGTGACCCACAAGTCACTTTGGCTCTCTCACCCAAGGTTTCTTCATCTGTAAAGTGGAGAGAATAGCACCTATCTAACAAGACTTACATGAGGGTCAGATGAAATAACATATGTAAGTGCTTTGCAGGCCTTGAATAGCTATATAAATGCTTGCTGTTGTTATTATGACAATAAACTCTGCAATTTGAGCATATTGGCCCAGGCAGCTCAGCTGGTTTTGTTTTATAGTCTGAGTAGAGGCAGCCTCAGAGGTAGAGGGAGACTGGTGCTCTAATCTGAGTCATTGGCAATAGCCCCTGCCTCCTTTTTTCAGAGATTATTGTCCTGCTTTCCTAATTGTGATACACAAATGATGAACTGGTCTGAGAAACCATAGATGGTTGCATTTTAAATGTTGTATAACATTCAGTTGAACAGAGCTTTTTCATTCTAGATATTTATAATGGCTATTTTCCCCCTTTAGACCTTTACACACAACTGCCAAACATAAAGACAATTTTTGAAATTTGGAAACTTCTTTTGGGAATCCTTAATGCTTAGCTAGGAAAATTCATTTTCTTTTGTGGATGGAACTTTAAAAAAATTATTACTTTCTCATGACAAAATAAAAATATATCTTTAATTATGTCTTGAGGTAAGACATTTTCCAAAGGGGACATATCTCCATTTTTAAAAATGAAAATCAGTGCAAAAATGGAATTGGATACACAGAATCCTGCTTTTCAAGATTTTTTTTCCTGAAAATGCATCTTTTATACTAAATGGGTGACATCTATATTGCATTGTCTATATATTCTAAATGGCATCTCTTCAAATCCAGCAGAAAGCTGTGGCCAAAGGGAGAGCACATCTATACTTTCCTCAAAGTTGCGGCTTAGGATTGTAGGCCTTAGAGCTAGAAGAAACTTTATGAATCATATGGTTAAAACTTCTCATTTTACAGATGAGGAAACTGAGAACAAAGGAGATAAAGGGATTTTTATATGGTTATACAGCTAGTAAAGAACAGGCTGGGAATTCATGTCCAGATCCCCCAAATCTCCAGGGTTTTACTAATAATTAAAAATTCTTTTCTTTAAAGTATGTTATTATTGAATGGCACTTTCATCCAGATATAGAATAAAAATATGAGGACAATAGAAGAGTTCTCTCCTTGCCTGGGATTGCACCAAGCCTACCATCAGACTCTAGAAGCAATGCCTTGGTTATATTTGTTAAAATGCAGGGACCATGTTCAGTAGAATGTAAGTTCTTTGAGGGCAGAGAATGTTACATTTTTAGCTTTGTCTATCTAGCGCTGAGCACAGTGCATATACACAAATATTTATTGAATGAATAAATGAGTGAATAATGACAAGTCAATTCAATAAATCTTTATTAACTATGTGTGCAAAATAATGTGCCAAGGACAGGAGATACTGAGTTGAAAATTGACAGTCTCTATCCTTAAGGAACTTACACTCTAATAGTGGTCAGGCATATAAGTACACACATAAATATAAATATAAACATAGACTTTTATAAAGGAAAAGGAGAGATCTAGACAAAATGGTATGAGAAATCTCTTTCTACTGAGGAGATTAGGGAAAACATTATGGAGGATATGGTGTTTGAGGTGGAATCTTGAAAGCAGAGAAAGATTTCAACAGGTCAAGATGAAGAAAAAATGTATAACAGGCATGTGCAATGGTGTCTGTGATTACTTAGAGGTGGGAGAGAACAGAATAAGATTAGTAAATGCCTAAATAGTCCAGCTGGGTTAGAACATGGCAAAAATGAAGAGAAATAAGGAAATAAAATGAGAATGAAAGCTTACAGACATATTGTGGGAGGCTTTGAATGCTAGGACAAGGTATAACTGGGTCCTGATTACTGTGAATGTATTTGCAGATTGTCTCAATGGTAGAGAAGCAGCTGAATTTTCTTGAGCAGTGTAGTGACATGGATATTGTGACCTTATACTAGGAAGATTATTTTGGCAGCTGAGTAAAAGGTAATTTGGAGAATAGAGAGACTAGAGACAAGACAGTATAAGCCACTATAAAATTTCTGGTGGGAGATAATTGGGTCTTCAATTAGAGGGAGTAGAGTAAGAAGAGAGGAAAATATGGGTTTGAGATACATGACCAAGACAGAACTTGGCAACTGATTTGATGGGGCAAGAGGTGGTGGTTGATAAGAAAAAGAAAGAGTAAAAGATAATTTGTACTTGATCATTGATATGACTGCTAAAATGTTTAAAGGGAATTTATGGGTTTAAAAGTAAGGATTTTTTTTTGTTTCAATAAGGAAGGAATAAACATTTTAGACTTTTCAAGCAATAATTTTTCTTTGGGAAATGAATGAAAGCATGACCCATATTACTCTGAAATCTTTGATTAGAACTAGAAGGGAATTTAGGGATCATTTAACCCAATTCTCTTTTTATAGATAAAGAAACTGAGGCGTTTGGAGTTTGGATGACTCACCCAAAGATGCAGAGGTACAGCTGGGATTCAAACACACATTCTCTGACTCCCAATGCAATACTCATTCTACCACCCCACAGCCTACCATACCAAATGACAGGATGTCAATGCTGCAAGGGGCCTTAGAGGTCATCTAGTCTAATCGCGTAATTGTGCAAAGGAAGAAACTAAGACCCAGAGAAGTAATTAGCTCAAGGTCGTACCACGAATTAAGGACAGAAGTAGTACTAGAAATAGAATTCAGGTCTTCTGAACACCATTTTTATAGTTTTTTTCTACTAAATAGTATCCTAACGGGTGCCATATTTTAGCATGTGTATATTAAGATGAGCAGCCAGATGTGTAAATACTTGTTTCCCAGGCTCAAGTATTATTTTAAATAACCAGAAATGGGCTTGAGCCAAGCATTTTATCCAGGCACTAAATTTCAAAATGGAGCCGAGAGACCTTAAAAATTTATGATTTCACAGATGCAGTGATTTTTTTCTCCCCCACTATCATAATCTTAGAACATAAAAAGTAAAAATATCCCCTTGTGGTTTGGCTCTCTTCTCTCTGAGTTTCAGTGACAGGATGCTTGTAGATTAGCTGCCTTGCAAAAGCCTACCACTGATTTGACATAGGGGTGCCTAACACCTCCCTGGTGACTGGCTTCAAGTCATTTGGCTTGGTCATTATTGGGGGGGGGAGTCTTTTTCTCTATAGCCAGGCTCTTTACCATTGGGGTGTCTGGCTGTGTTGTAATTCTGGCAGTGCTCCAACTTGAAAGAATATTTATCAACATGCTTTACCACTTCCCCTGAGAAATCAAGCCAGACAAGTACCCTGAAAACCTGGGGCAACAAGCCCCATAACTTATGGCAGAAGCATGTATGGCTCTTACATGGATTTTCCAGCTATTCTTCTCTTCTTTTCCTAATGATATACTCACTCCCAACTTTCTCTTTCCCCTCTTATCCAGCACCATCATCTTACCATTCCTGACAAAGGAAGTTTACATTCAAAAAGTAGATAGGTTCAGAAGAGAAAATATGATAGATGGACAAGATCTACAAATCATCACATTGACACAATCCTAAAGGTTGAGAAATTGAACTGTGGCATCAAGAAAGCAGCTTCCATAGTCAATAGTCCTAAGGAGGGTAAAAGTCTCTCTCCTGTTCTGAGGCTCCTTATAGCCAGAATATAAAGGTAAAGAGATATTGATACCTTTGGGTTAGTATTTATACCAGCCCATTTTACTAACTTAGAATGAGAAAGAAGCAAAGAGCCAGGTGAATTTCCAAGAAATGGGATAGTATAGCTATGGAGAGTCTATTTACCTGGATGGCCTTCCTTTTATTCAGCGTTTCTGTTCATGTTTGCATCTGTTGTATTTAATTCTGAAGAAAATCATGTGCACTGGACTTCACTATAAATTGCTTGAGGTCTTAGTCACAGAATACTTGAAATGGCTCCACAATGATGAATCTGTGTCACAAGGTCAATGACAGCTACAGCTCTGACCTTTATGTAGCTCCTTAGGCATACTTGTTTCAGAAATCATAGGAACTTTGCAGTTAGTGGTTTGGGCCCCTTTCATACCATTGTAATGAAAATTAAAGACAAGAGATAAACAACCTGAGTGGTACATCAGTAACCTTGAGATAGCTTTTTAAAAAGAAAAGAAAAACCTCTGGAATGATAAGTAAATCCTTTGGAGAGAATTTATGGGGAAAAGGATCAGAAGGTTTGAAGAGGTTAGGATCTGGATTGTTGTAGAGAATATCCACACTGATAAAAATCACAGTTACATAATAATAATAATAATAATAATAATAATAATAATAATAATATTCTTTAAAATGTGGGGGCAGGTAGGTGGTATGTTAGGTAGATCTCCAGACCTGGAGTCAGGAAGACCTAAGTTCGAATCTGGCCTCGGACACTTACTAGCTGTGTGACACTGGCCAAGTCACTTAACCTTCTTTGCCTTAGTTCTCTCATCTGTAAAATGAGCTGGAGAAGGAAATGGCAAACCACTCCAGTATCTTTGCCAAGAAAACCCTGAATGCGGTCATGAAGAGTTATAATGACTGAAATGACTAAGCAATTGTCAACAGTGACATTTAAGATGTATGATTGCTGATGATTGAGAACAAATAGTGATTAGATCCCTAAAGTAATGCAGTAGAAAAAACCTTGAACCAGAAATCAAGACATTTGGATTCTAGCTCTGAGTCTAACTTTATGACCTTGGACAAGTCACTATACATTTTTGGAGTCTTCATTCGCTCATGTAAAATGAGTAGGTTCAACTTATCTGAATTTTCTTATACCTCTAAAATACTTTCATACTGTACCAGTCACTACTTAGGAAGTTTGCACAAAGGAATCAAACAAACCAATGGTATATAAAGACTTCATTATGGTACATTTTGTTTCAAACAAGGGAAGGTCTAAAATCTAAAATTAAGCATATGTGGGGAGGGGTGTTTGTTCAACAAGGAAAGGGTACAAGAAGGAGGTTGTTGAACTTCTAATATAATGGTCTTCATGCCAGGGAAGGAGGAATAAGATGGGGTATGAGTAGAGGGTTGGGAGATGAGGATCAATAGAGGTTCTCAAGAAAAGTTGCCCTAGAATTTGGCACACTTAGTGTTGATATCTTTCCATTACTTCACCTAGTAGATTTGTAAGATGACTGGGGTCCTGACTCCTATACTCCAGGGCAGTTTAAGGGAGCAGGTAAAGCCCATGGGTTTTATAGGGAGGAAGCAGGTTCCTGGTTAGTTAATTTTCCATCTTTGACATCATAAGCAAGGAGAAGTTTGGCATTGGCAACGGAAGGTCCAATTGATTACAGAGGGGCATGGAAGTTTCTAGATGAGAACAGGGTAGGGATGTTACACATGAGGAAGGGTATCCAGAATAGAAACAACATATTTCAAAGAAGTCTTGTGAATTTCAAGGAGGTACAAAGAAACCAGAGAGGGTTTTGGTTATCACACATACTATTTGCCAAACAGTCCCTCCGAATTTCTGGGCATGAAAATCACATGGTACTGAAAGATCCATCCTACGGTATTTGCTGAATTTTCTGTTGGCTCACCAGAGCAGAACATGTAAGCTAGGCTCTATAGCCTCGAAGATCTTTGTGCTCCAATTAAAGAAATGACTAGCTAGTGGTCTCTAGAGTTCTAAGAAAGAGCCAGTCTCACACGAATTATCATGATAGAAAACAAAAAAAAATTGAATAGATGGAATTCACTGTTTTAAAACCCACATTTTATCACCATCAATCAATATTTATTAATACCCAAGAAAAGCACAGAGAGTGCAACTATTTGATTGCCTGGGAACAGTAGAACAAAGATCACAAACCAATTTGTCTTCTACCTTAACCCCATATAACAAGTCACATGTACCATAATTAGCCTTATGGGAGCAAAAAGGAGTTAAAAGGGTTTTTCTTACTTTAAAACAAATAAGAGTTTATACTGGTATATTCAAAATGGCAACAAGAGGAAAAATTTCAAAATGTAATAAAAAGTTCAAGGGTTTTTCTGGCTAACTAACTGGGTGCTGCTGACTGGGGTTTGAATCTCAAAAGAACTAAAATAGACTTGAAGCTTTGAGCTTTTCAGAGCAGAGATTCTAGCAACTGCATTGCAGATTAAAGCCCAAAAGAGAGAAATACGATGACATCATCACAGGACATTAGAGATACTGCAACATGTAAGTTGCCTTGTTCACATTTATCCCCTAGTAAATATCCATCTATAATTTCCTTCTGATTGAATATGTACTGTTTGTGCTTCCATACATAACTTTTGGTATGATAGCCTATGGAAATCTTTCCACCTGTGTATTGGCAGGAGGCAGACATAAAGGTCTTTTATTTCATTCACTTGTTTGTGTTATTTTTTTTTTGTTTAGTATCTTTCCCCTTTAACTAATATGTCCTCTAACTAGGCTAATAAAAGAAAACACATAAGTGAAGACTAACGAATTTTGAGTTGCTAGTGACTCACAATAGTCCTCAAACCTGCAGTTAGTGTGCTGAGAGCCCAAGTGATGGGATGCTCTGTTGTTATAAATGCTAAATAAGGCTGTAGGCAGCAGGGATTAGGAAGCTAGCATACAGGTTTCATTGTGAAGAATAGTCTTTTCCTTAATCTTCATTAACCACTCTCTTCTCTCAACCTCTTCCCCTCCTGAGTTTGCCTTAGCACTATGTCTTTAGTTCTAATTCTATTCCTCTGCTTCCACTCTTTCCCAAGGTGACCTCATGTGTGGAGCCATATGATTTCAGCTACTATCTTTACTCTGGCGACTCATGGAACTACCTCCCCACTGTTCCACACTCTCCTTTGTCCATTCTTAGCTGTCCTATTTCTGGTGCTTAATTATAGCTCCTGCTATGCAGACAATAGCCATCCTATCATTCTAAAAGATGATTGTGTCTGCTTGTTGTTTTGTCCAGGATAGAGAAGCCACATACCTCCCCTGATCATATGAACTAGCAATACCTCACATTCAGGGGGAAAAATTCTGAAGGAATTCCAAATGATGCTGCCTGTCAACCCACTTGCACCACACATTATGGGAAGTCCTAGAAGCTGATGATATGATCCATGCAAGATGTCTTTATTAAATTCATTGCAATTTTTAGATCCTGTGGCATGTTTATAATAAGCTACTTTAAAATATTTTCTTGTTAACAGGAATAGACATTTTTCCAGCTTCCCAAAAACATAGGCACTACAGAGTTTAGGTGGGACACTTGAATCTATGAGACCAGGGCAAGCTCATGCCTTGGCAAATATTCTTTATTCTATGTATCTTGAATTCCTTAGAAACCACCTAGACTGTTCAGAAAGGAAGAGCTTTTTTCATGTCAAAAGAGAGGTTTTCCATCCCCCTGTGATAAATCAGAAGGCTTTAAAACTTAACTGGAGGAGAAAAAGATTTAAGAATTTCAATTATGAAAACTTACAAAATCTTTCCACCAGGGTGGTAATTGCAGTAATAATCCCCTTTGTTGCAGACGCTACTGTATTATAGGTGACCTTGGCTTCCATTATGTACTATTGCCTTTGGCTCTGAATCTATAACTCAGTAGACTATTAATTATCTTGCCATAAGTGCCGGCCATAGCGGAAGACTTGCTGGAGTTGTAAATGCCACATCAATATACAATGAAACTTATAGGATTGTTTGATCACTGTTATCAGTGATTAAATTTCAGCATCCCCTGCTGTCAGAGGAAGGACATTATGAATTTTCCTTATAGTACAGACTGATTTGAACTTTAATCATTTGAATGACCTTTATTTACTTTTTTGCAATTTTTGACAGTGCTAGGATGAACGGTTTAAAAATGAAATACTGAATGCTTTCTAAGAAGTTTCTTCAGTATGTTTTCCCAAGGGATTTATAAGACATGCCGCAAGATTGCATGTTATCATTTTCCAGCATTTAAAGACATAATATAATAATTATTGTCTAGCACTCATCATTATGCACAAAGGTTTTTGAGGCCATATCCTCTATTGAAAGCTGCACAAAACACCCACAATTCTCCACACCCCTTCCATGTCTAACTGAGATTTGGACACTAAACTGAGCTTCAAGAAGGTGCCTTTTGATGAATGTTTTTTGGAGGTTGTCCCATAAGACCTCAAAGTCAAATTTGATAAGGGATGTTTTCTTGTTGTTTTTGTTCTTGTTGGTATCTCAATCCAATAAGTTCCAAAAATTGAGAAAGAGCAAATATTCTTACTCCTCTGGAAATTGTATCTTTTGGCTTTGGTCTTCGGCTGCAGCAGAGGAAATATTCCTATAACCTCTCGGCAATAGTGACTAGCCCAAGAGCAACATTTCTATTTTTTACTAATGCCTTAATTGAATTTAGGAGGCTGGTTATGTTCTACAAAAGTCCTCAATACCACATCAATGGCACACATTCAAAAAGATTATTATTCAGTGGATCAGATAAATACGGGCTGCAAATGTGCTGATTTACTCCAGCTTGTAAAACAAAACAATTTATGTATACAATTTAAACATTCTTTCTACTTTTTCATAAACCACATCCCTTGGGTGTATAATTGAGATTTCCTTGCCACCCAGAAGATAGCAAGATAGGCCTTTTGGCTTTGTATCTCTTCTAACTGACTACAGCTGGGGCTGTGTGCTGTCTTCTTTAGAAATGATCTGTGTGTGGATTTACATTAACTCCTGTCAGATGTTGGACACCTCTGGTAACACTAGGGAGCAGGCTGACACAAGGATTATTGATAGAGTTTAAATAGTCAGTTGTCTGAAGAGCCTAGAGGCGCTGTGAATGGAGTCATTGTCTTTTCTCTGTTTTATTAAGTGCTCTGAATCTTACCAGGGAAAAAGGAAAGGACACTAGGGTGAGGAAGGAGAAGGAAGGGGGAAATAGGGCACAGTTTTGGTAAAAAAAAAACTGCTACCCGAGGAACATGGGCCATAAAATAGAAACCAGCTTGGTACAATGGAAAGAGTAACAGAGAGCAAGTCATAGAACTTCTCTGGAACTCAGTTTCCCTTTCTGTAAAATAAGAAGTTGGACTAGATGGCCTCTAAGGACCCTTCCCAGCTTAATCTGCAATCCTAGGTAGGAAAAGTTGCCAAACAGAAGAGTGGTTTGAGTTCATAACAGCACACTGTAATATAGGGATCTCAGTAAAATAACCCTGTGGGGTAAGTAGTAGATTATCTCTATGTTTTTACATTTGAAAAAACTGAGGCTGACAGAGGTAGAGTTCCTTCTATGATTATGTAGCTAATTATAGTCAGATCTAAATAAATCTGAGATCCAGGTTTTGGTCACTATGCATCTTCTCTCTCTACCATAGTGATTTTTCCCTGAATCCTGAGGTGACACCTTTCATATTCAAAGCTGATATGTCCCAAAATCCATAGGTTTATGAAGCTTTTGTACCATAAAATGCTTTTAGAATACTTTTAAAAAAGATATTGTTATTTCCCATTATCGCATATTGAACTCCCCATATAACAAGGCTTAATACAAGTAAGAAAAACAAACTGACAAACTGAAAAATATAGCATTTGTTTCATTCCGTACCTGTATTCTACTCCCCTCTATTAAGAGAAAAGAGCTATATTTTGTCATTAGTCCTCTCAACACAGTTCATTGCTTTTTTCTACATTCTGATGTCCTTTATCATTGTTTTCATTTATATTTTTGTGGTCACATTGTATATTGCTTGCTTGGCTCTGATTACTTCACTCTGCATTACTTCATAAAAATTTTCCTAAGTTTTTTCTGAATTTTTCTGAATTCTTTATATTAAGTGTTTCTTAGGGTACAATAAAATAGCATTACATTCATAAACCTCTATTTGATAATCCATTCCCCAATCAATGGACAACTACTTTGTTTCCTTTTTTTCACAAAGAGTGCTGCTATGAACATTTCTTTCCTTCTTTCTTTCTTTCTTTCTTCCTTTCTTTCCTTCCTTTTCTTCCTTCCTTCCTTTCTTTTTCTTTCTTTCTTTCTTTCTTTCTTTCTTTCTTTCTTTCTTTCTTTCTTTCTTTCTTTCTTTCTTTCTTTCTTTCCTTCCTTCCTCCTTTCTTTCTTTCTTTCTTTCTTTCTTTCTTTCTTTCTTTCTTTCTTTCTTTCTTTCTTTCTTTCTTTTTGAATCTTTCCTTCTACCACTGACTTCCTTGGGTTATATGTTCATAGTGAGGTTCATAGGAATTGGAGCTTAAAAAAACCCCTACAGATCATCTAGTTGAATCCCTCTCATTTAATAGTTAAGAAAAACGGGCCCAAATACATTAGTTATATAATTTGCCTGTAGTCAGATAAATTTGGGGTTTCAACATTCAATCCTTGCAAGACTGCTGTAGCTGTTCCAACAACAGACCTGCTTATTTCTTCTAGCTCTGGAAAGGAAAATGACTGCTGAGATGTCAACAGTGACTATTGTCTAGGCACTGCTGTTGCTGATGCAGATCCTTTCTGGTAGCCCTATACCCCAAAGTCAGAATTAATCCTAAGAAATGGATAAGTCAATCACGTTTATAATTTAAAACAGCAGCATTTGGCTTTAAATGAGGTTTTTTTTTGGCCTCATTCCTTCTGCCCCTCCTCCTTTTAGTCAAATTAAACTTATTGATTAGAGCCCATTAGTATGTAATGGATTGTTAATTTGACTCATCTTACAAATCACATTTATATGTACCAATAAAATATTTGGATTTAATATACGCATGTCACATTTATGGTGACAGTGATGAAGGCTCAAGCCATTCCGACTGAAGGCATGAAGACACATTGTCCTTTATCTAGAACAGGGAGAAGGTACCAAGCATGGATGTTGAATGTTCCAAAGGTGGGAGAGATTCAGAAGAAAGAAAATCAGAGAAAGGAAGAAAAGTGATTATTTAGTGATTCTTTAGAGTAGAAGCTGTTCGAGATAATTTAAGAAAAACTACAAAAATAAAATGTCTCTACAATGTTTAAGACACCAGAGCCCTACTATCATATTCAAGACATCATTATTTTTAATTACTTTAAAATTCCTAAGACATGGTATAACACATAGATTCCTGCTAAACATCAAGGCATGATGTTACCCTGAGCTATTATTGACTCTCAAATTAACTTTTCACATCCAATGATTTTTCAACTTACAAAATCCCAAAGCCTACCAATGGACTTCTCTCCAGCTTTGTCTGGTGGGAACTAGAAGTTGCATGAGGGCAGAGAACTAGTCTTATCTAAAATTTCTATCTTCTCTACCACAGTACTCTGTATAACTGGTATGGAATAAGTGGCTGTTGAATGAGAGAATGAATTCATGAATATGTGAATGAAAGAATGAAGTATATAATTAAGCAATCAACCAACATTCATTGAGTACCTTCTATGTGCTAGGCACTAGGGATATAAAACCAAAAAATGAAACAGTCTCTGCCCACAAAGAAGTTGATGTTCCATTAGGAGAGATGTAGTATGGGGCAGTGAATTGAGGGCGGGCTTGGAAGTCAGAAGGACCAGGGTTGTATACCTGCCTTTGTCATATACTAACTTTGTCATCCTGGGCAAGTAACTTAACCTCTTGGTATTCTAGGCAATTCTCAAAAACTATAGGCTGCAATGTAGGCGCCAACCTACCTTAGAAGATGGAATTTCCTCACCGGGAAGAGAGACACTAAAAGTTGTAGAATGGGGGAGGTGAGGCAGTTAGGGATGTCAGGAAATCATGTAGATGTTGGTGCTTGATATGAGTGTTGAAGAAAAAGTTGAATCTTTAGGGCAGAAGTGAGGAAGGAGTACATTCCAGAGATGGACAACAGCCAGTACAGAGGTATGGGAATAGGAAATGTAGTGTTGTGTGTGAAAAACAGCAGAAAAGCCAGTCTATCTGAACTGTCAAGTGCAGGAAGGGGTGATCAGTGTGTTGCAAAGTTTACATTTCATTCTAAAGGCAGCTGGGAGCTACTGAAGTCTATAGAGTATGGTAGCAACATGATCAGATCATTAAGAGTTGTTGAGAGATTGGAGATAGGAAAGAATTATATGAGGGAGACCCATTAGGAGACTATTGCAATCATCCAGATAAAAAGAGATGAGGACCTGACCTAGGGTAATGGACATCTGAATACAGAAGGGATGGATATGAGTTGTATATGTAGTCAAGGTAGAAACTGCAAGATTTGGTTGGTGGTAGAAACCACTAATTGGCTATTGAGGGTGAGAAAGAATGAGGAATCAAGGATAACGCTGAGGTTGTGAACATGGGAGACTAAAAGGATGGTGGCACCATCAACAGAAATGACGAAGTTCAGAATAAGATTTGATTTGATTTTGGGGGGAGTGTTCAGGCATAATGAGTTCCATTTTGGAAATTTTAAATTTGAGATGCCTATAGGACAGCTCATTTGATGTCTACTGAGCAGTTAGAAATGTTTCACTGGGGCTCATGAGAGAGACTAGGGATGGATGTATAGATCTAGGATTCACATGCACAGAAACAATCATTAAGCCTTTGGGAGGTGATGAGGTCTGCAAATGAGAGTATACAGAGAAAAGAGAAGAGTTCAGGATAGTAACTTGAGCTACATCTACAATTGAGAGATGTGTGGATGACAGTGTAGCAAAAGATTCTAAGATAAGAAGGAGCAAGCAGAAAGGGAAGAAAGGGAAGGGAGAGTAGTGTCACCAAAACTGAGGGAACACTATGTATCCGAGAGAGTAAGGGAATTTTTAACAATGTAAATTCTGCCCAGGGGTGAAGAGGGTTAAGGATTGAGAAAAGGCTATTAGGCAATTAAGAGATCCTTGGTAATTCTAGAGAGAGTAATTTCACTTGAGTGATGAGAAGTAAGTGACAGGAGAGGAAGTATAGAAATAACTATAGATAGTTTTCTTTTTTCTAGGAGTTTGGCTACGAAAGTTGAAAGAAATAGTTTGAGAGGATGGTAAGTCTAGTGATTTCTCTTTTAAGGACTAAGGAGGCTTGGGTGTACTTGTAAGAAGGAAGAAAGAAACAAATATGAAAGACTGAAGAATAGAGAAGGGTAAGGATGAATGAAGGGTCAATCTGCTAGAGAAGATGAGAAGGGATGGCACCAAGGACATGTGTCTTCCTTAGTGAGGTCACCTCTTCATCCTTATTCCTTCACCTTATTCCTACAGAATTATATAATAGAAACCAGTATGACTTAGTCAAGTTTTGCATTTCTTTTGGGTTTACTTCCAGATAAATACAAAAGAAGACAGATTTTACTAGGGCTTGGTCTATCTCATGTCTATTCCCTTTATGGTCTAGATCAAATTCTAATTCAAAAACTACTTAACAAATATTTGATTTGAATTGCTGCCATGGAATTCTTATTGTAAGAAAAGATGTTTCTCTATATTGCTATATACATATACCTATATAAATATAAATATGATATTTAAAGCATTTTCTCTACAATTCTTTGATGTAGACAGTGCAAGTAATATAATCTCCCATTTTGTGGAAGAGAAAACTAAGATTCAGATATAGGTGATGTAACAAGCACAAGGTTACATGGTTTCAGAATCAGGATTCAAAGTTAGATACCTTAATTCGAATCCAATATTCTTTCCATTACAACAGGCTGTGTATAACAGAAAAAGTTGGCAGGGGGCTGGGAGTGGCGGTGGGGTGGGAGGAGGAATATAGGTCGGTAGTTGGGCCTTGAAAATTGTTTTTATTATTCCAAAGACTTTGGCTTTAATGACATTTGTTATGATGACATTTGATCTGCAAAGTATCTCCCCCACCCCCAGACAAAATAACAACTGGATTTTTTTTTCAAAACTGACCAAATTGTTTGGTAATCTCTGTCTCATTCCCTAGTGGACAAGGAATTCTGCTGGGCATCACTGATAGTTTTGGCATTATTTCATCAGTTTTTAGACAGGGATTTCTATTAGAAAGGAGACTGTGTATTGTCAAGTTAGCTTATTGAACTCAGTACATTTCTATTTGTCACTAACAGGTATGTGTCAGAAGCAAAATGCTTTGGGATGCGAACCATGATCTTCAGTTTTCCTCAGAGACACTGTGTATATTCACCAGGATGAGATGACCTAGTTTTGGAGGAAGCAACTTTTATTCAAGAAAAACTTTTAAATCTACTAGAGTATCTCCTTTTATACCTCAGAAAGTGACCCTTCTTTATAAATTATGTTACTAATGTTTGTATTTGCAAAGTCGAAAGGCAGTGAGGAAATAGGTAGTTTCCCCAGGTGATGCAGAAAGACAGTATCAGAACAGGATCCTACTCTGCATATGTCTGAGTTTTAGTTATATAGGGATCCAATCTGGTGGAAGACATGGATGTTAGACTTTTGTGAGTTTGTATCTTGTCATTCTAATTAGATGGAAAGCTTTTTAAAGTTAGCAATCATGTCTTTCTTATTTGTCTTTGCATTCCCAACGGTTTCTTGCTCATGACAGCTGTCCTAAACTTATCTAATTGACCAATGGAACGAGCGATGAAAGGAGATTTTGAAATATTCATATGAAATTGAGCAACTCACTTAAAACTATTTTGATGCTATTTGCCCATCTTTGGAGTGATAATACTTAGCACAATACTTAGTGCTGACTTCATTGGGATGTTTAGAGAATTAATGACACAAAAGGGCAGTGTTTGAGAGACAGTTTGGCATAGTGGATGAAAAAGCTAGTCTTGGAGTCAAGAAATCCTAGATTTTAGTCTTGCCTCTGAAATGTACTGACTGTCTAACCCTGGACAATTCATTATATCTCTCAGACCTCCAGAAACTCTCTAAAACTAAATTAGAGATGAGTTAGTAGGGGGTGGGGCCTGTTTCTATGCCATCAGTTCCTTATACCAATAAAATAGTAGGTCCAGACCTCCCCACTTTGCTCTAGCAAAAAAGGTAGAGGACAATTCTTATGAAATACAGAGAATGTAGGAATGATAATAGTTTGGAGGAAGCATTCACAAACATTTTTGTTATGTAGATTGGTCTGTATAAGTCCTAAGAAAGCTTGTACCATTAAAAAACAAAAAGTGCTCTGGATTTCCATGTCCCATGAAATTATCAAATTTTCAATCCTCTTTGGATGATCGCCTCTGTACTTATTGAGTCTGGACCTCAGACTGTCCATACTCAACACCTTTGCATCTTAATAGAATCTGCCATACCAGAATTCGCACTCCACTGGCATGGCCTATGAGAAGCCAAGGTCATTTTCAATCCATGAGTATGGCTTTGGCAGAGGATAAGCATGCTTAAATATTAAATGCCACTTGCTTTATCAATTTTTTTCGGTTAAATTTTTTACCTAGATTTGTCTATAGAGTTTTAAGAAGCAACGTTTTTCCTGACCTCCTTGACATTTTCTCTTGAAATCACTTTGTATTATTTTGTGTATATACCTTTTTGGGTGTATCTGTTTTATTTTCTTCAGTAGAATTGAATTGACAATATGCATAATTTAATTTTTGTGTTTATATCCCTAGTTCCCGAGAGGCTATGTAGACTAATGGATAGAGGGCTATCCTGAGAGCCAGGAAACCTGAGTGCCACCTTTGGCAACACTAGCTATGTGACTCTGGACAAGTCAATTGACCTCCTAGGCCATTCTCTGTACTCAGGGGTCCAGAGAAGTTACCAATCTATATTGTGAAACAGTATTTCTTCATCTGAGTGTTCTCTATGCCATTCAAATCACAGGTTCAGTTTCTCTCTCCAGGACTTGCACAGTACCTGACACATGGTATCTACTTAATATATGTTTGTCATATTAAATTAAATTGTATTTAAGATATTCTTTTTAGGGTGTTAGAATGTGTTTAGAACATGGGCCTCAATATTATACTTTAAAAACTTTGCCATATTTCATCAATGTGGTTTCTCACCCATCAGATGCCAAACCCTCTCCATTTTAATTGATGATTTCCATCAGGTTGCCGTGGCTGAAAAAAATGTATTTACTAATGACCTACTCTCTAATGATGAGTCTCTCTAAACATACCTCTGCTTATCCTCAGATAACAGTTTGTCACCAGGCCTACATTCAAAGCTTTTCCAACTTTTAGTGGACTTATCAGAACTTGGACTTCTCTAGGATAAACTTCAAGAGCACAGGGTCACCTCCAACTCACAAGGAGGAATGAGAGTAGTACTTTAGTAGAGGAATTAATAACATCACAAAGGATTTAGCTTAATTCCATCATAATAAATTAACTGCCTGTGTGATGCTGGAGCCATTCTAGGTTGCATGATATCACCCTGGTAAAAGGTATAAAATTCAGAATAGACATTTCATTGAACATTCTAAAATGGGATACTGAAATACATAATACATGCTTCTGCTATGTGGATAGGTATTCAGCTACGACTGAGGCCAAGCACCCCAGATGGAGCACTGACTATTATTTTGAGTAGCAGAGTTAAAAATAAAACTCCTGACACAAGTGAGGAAACTGTATTCCACATCCTTCTAAACTGTCTTCAGGGACATTTATTTTCATAACACAGTAAACCAAAAGTGAAAAAAACTCCGATGTTTCTTTCCATTTGGCTACATTATGATTATTTGTTCTAAACATAAATGGATAAATATGTGATCTCAAATCTTCGTTCAGAAACAAGATTTCACAAGCTAAAAAAAGGGAGTGGGAAAGGGTAAAAATATCGAAGCTATATTTTAAAGTGCTGTCTTTGATTTCCTTTGGGTTGTGTTTGCTTTGTGGGATTAGCGGGATAGTGTGGACCGTTTTTACAGGCTTGTATTGTTAACCCAGGAATGTTTTGGCAGACGCAAAATTAGAAACAAATTTCATGTGTTCCTCAGTGCCCTTCAGTGCCATAAAGGACAGGAACAAAGTATGTTGGTTTGTCATCGGAGCTCCAGGAAGCCACAAAGAAACAGAGCTTAGAAACCAAATTGCTCAAAATGGGAAAGGAATGAAAAATGCATAGCAGATGCTACATGGCTCCAAAGGCAAGCCTGAGTATAGAGAGACCACCAGTAATGCTCATTGGCCTTGAACAATGCATGCTTTCGTTTTGAGAAAGAGATGTTATTTCTTTAAGAATCATCTTTATGTACATTTCTTCAGGATGTGAAATGATCACGGTAGACACAGAGATATGCTCTTCCTCTTTCGCCAGCTTGTTTATAGTAGCGTGTGTCATCCAGTTTTCAGGCTGTTCCATGGTTTGATTGAACAGGATTAGAATCACAGGATCAAGAACTCAATGGGAGTTTAGAGGGTAACTGGTACAAGCTGCTCATTTTATAAAAAGGGAAACTGAGGCCTAAAAAGATAAAGTTACTTTCCCAAGGTCATGTCCTCAGTAGTCTGTAACAGAACTAGGATTTAAACCCAGGTCCTCTGATTTCAAATTCAGTGCTTTCTATGTAACATCCAGCTGCCTGTCTTATGACAAAACTATCTATTTAAGAAGGCATTCTGTTCTTAGCATTATAAACATGCTGAGTTTAAATGTTATGGACCTTGAAATGGCAAATGGTTTACTGATAATTAGTATTTTTATTGTGTTGTTTGTGGCTGTAAACCATTAGTCCAGTCAAACACCACTAATGGCAGCAGCATAACAGAATGGAAAGGTATATTAGAGATTACCTGGTCCAGCCCTCCCCAAGCCCCAAACATGTTGCTCAGGGTAAAACAGAGGCTGATACAGGAGACATGACTTTAAGGTCACATAGCAAGTTAGGGGCAGAGTTGGGACCAGAACCTAGGTTTCTTGATTTTCAAGGATACTCTTTCAGAATTTCTGGAGTCAGAATTATTAAAACTTTAATACAGTGCTATTTTCAAAACTAAGGGCCCATCATATTTTATCTATCTCAGAGAGAAAAAAAATCTTAAATGACTTAAAACAATAGTTTAGTAAAAGTGATTAAATAAAATATTATAGAAACCTTTTGGATTAACTATTCCCCTGTGTTTAAAAAGGGATGCTAAAATGAAATGAGGGTTCACCATAAAGGATAATAAATCTTAGAATTAAATATGAACTGTTCTGGAGCATTACATGTAAAAATATTGATCTCTGTAATTAGTGTGTATATTGGCCATTATAGGAAAATGCATACCTTTCTATTAACACACACTACATATATATTTTAATTTTAGGTCCTAAAAATATTTTTTCTTAATTTAAAAATGGTAATCTATAAACAAGGAACATTTGATTTAATTAATATCTTCTCGATAATTATATTTATTTTCTTTTCTCATGCTTCTGTTGTTAGGGGACATTTATGTTATTAGAAGAACTTGCTCACCTCTGGATGTTCTTTTTTTTTGTTTTCTTTTACACAGGCATGTTACCCTTTAGTTGAACATCTATCTTTTTTGATTTAGGCTCAGATTTGCTGGACATGGTACTTTGAGTTGAATCATGAGCTCCTTTGTTTTTTTTTTGAAGTATACAATTCCATTCTTTCTGCAATGTCTGGTTAAAGTGACATAATTCAGTCATATTATCAGATTCATAGATTTAGTTTGAAATATTAAGAGGCTATCTAGTCCAACTGCCTCATGTTACACCTGGGAATATGATAACAACAATAGGCAACATTTAACACTTACTATGTGCCAGGCATTATGCTAAATACTTTATAATTACTATCTCATTTGATCCTCAGAACAACCCTGGGAGGTAGATGCTAGTATTATACCCATTTTGTAGGTGAGAAACTGAGGCAGAGTGCCCAGGGTCACAAAGCTAGTAGATGTTTGAGACCTTATTTGAACTCCGGGCTTCCTGACTCCAGTCCCAACAATCTATTCACTGGGCCCCTTAACTCACTAAGTCCTAGGGAGGTTAAGTGACTTGCCCAAAGTAACATAAGTAGTGGCAAAGGCAGGTTTTAAACTCACCACCTCTGATTCCTGAGCCAGTTTTTTTTCCACTATACCATACTTAAGAAATCCCTTTTCAACCTGTCCTTAAAGCCAATACCTTTGACTGGGATAGAACTAATGGATCAGTTTTAGTTCTGTTGCCTCTTGATTCTTTTCTGCCAAATTATCTTCTATAGTAACAAATCTATTGTTCTTTCTCATATAACTTGCATATATTTGAAGAGATTCTTTATCAGGTATTCAACTTTTTGATGCATGGGGAATTCTAAATTCTAACATAAATTTATTACTCATTTCTGATTTTAAGAATTTTGTTTCACTTTTGAGCCCATTGGACTTCTCAAGTGCTATAGCAGTACCCACAAAATAGGGAAGACCTAAGAGAAAGCCCTAGAGCAGCTCTATGGTACAGTGGATGAAGCACTGAGATTGGAATCATGAAGACTCATCCTCATGAGTTCACATCCCACTTCAGACAGTTTACTAGCTGGGCAAGCCACTTACTCCTGTTTGCTTCAGTTTCCTCATCTATTAAATGAGTTGGAGAAGGAAATGGCAAAACATTCCAGTATCTTTGCCAAAAAAAAATCCCAAATAGGGTCATGGAGAGTTGGCCATGAATAAAATGACACAAGAACAAAAGAGAAACCTCTCCAGAAGCTCATTGAGTAGATCTTCCTTGGAGAATCAATGGTAGAACATGGAAAAGAATCATACAGGATAAGAAAGCAAGGGTAGATTGCAATCTTAACCAATGGAGGGATCATAGAATCATGGATTTAGAGTCTCTTTTCCGTATTTTATATGTATTTATGTGTAAATAGTACCTTTGGAATAAGAACAATTGTGATCAACAAACACAACATTAAAATGCAGTTCTACAGAGAAAGGGCACTTATTCAGGGAAAGAGGCTGAAGTTTCCTATTTCCCAGCATCTAATTTACATATAATAACTTTGAAGTTGATGGCTTAGGAAAACCTAATCCCTAGAACAGTTTGGTAACTATGGGACAAGTGTATATTGTCTGGTCATGGCTTAAGTGAGTAAAAATTAATATTTTGGTTTATTACCATGAGCCAGAAATGAGGAATTTCACTGAAAAAAAGATCCTGATTTGGATCAATAGGGTAGCTTTAGGACTTACAGATAGCGCAGGGCTCAGAAGAGTTCAGAACAGAGAAGAGACATCAAAACTGGTCAGAAAAGAGAACTCAGAGCTTCTATTGCCATCTGCTGATTAGAAGAGTAGACTAGAGAAGAAAAAGCTTTGCTTTGGCTATTTGGATGAGCTAACTAGAGGAAGAAAAATGTTATCTTTCCTTTACTGCCACACAGTACCAGAGAAATGGAAATGCCTCAGAGCCCAGAAAAAGGAAAGGATCTGGAAAAAATTCTACTAATTTTAATCTTAGGGTTTCTACTTTTGCTGATAGAGCATAACACTCCCTTAGTGACTCAGAAAAGGAGCAGCCTAACCAGAAAAAACTAAAACCCTTGAAAGAAGTATGCATTGTCAAGCAAAACACATTTATACATTGGCCATGTCCAAAGAATATATGTCTCATTCATTCTCCATCCTGAGTCCAATACCTCTCCATCAGTAGGTGGGTAGCCTGCTTCATCATGGATCATCTGGAATCATGGGAGATCAATGTGTTGCTCAGAGTTAAGTCTTGAAAACAGTTTGTCTTTACAATGTTATTATTATTTGTTATTCTCCTGCTTCTGCTCACTTTACTCTGTAACAATTCATAGTTTTCACCTGACATAATGACACTTCTTATGACATTTTGGAATATAGTGAGTAAACAAAAGATTTACAGTATATGTGTTTTTGTATATATGTATTAAACAGTAACAATAAAAAGTATAATAATAACATTATAAATAAAAAGTGTAATACATATCTGTGCACCTGTTTGGTAGCTGATGCAAAGATTTCTTGTTTTACTTTACATGCTCTTGTATTACACACATCTGATCAGAATTCAAGGCTGACATAACTTTAATACATCCAGGTTCTGATTTGTCACCTAATAAGGAAGAACATGACTCCCATATGAAGAAATAGGACAAATAAAATTGCTTAGTAGAAATAGCAGCAGCTAGGTGGCACAGTCTATAGAATGCTGGATGTGGAGTTAAGAAAATACTGAATTTAAATATAGCCTCAGACACTTGCTAGTTCTGTGACTCTGGGCAAGTCATTTGACTTCTACCTGCCTCAGTTTCTTCATTCCTTGTAATTGAGATAATAATAGCACCTACCTCCCAGGGGTGTTGTGAGGAACAAATGAGATAATATTTGTAAAGCACTTTGCAAATCTCAAAATATTATTTAAATCCTAGCTATTATTAATATTAGCTTAAAATCATGAAGTCTTGGCCTAGAAGTCAAATGTTGCTTCGTTCATTGATTTATTAAACAAGTAATGATTGTATTCTTACTGCATACTCAACCATGTGCTTAAATACTACATAGGATATAGGAGGAAAAGACATGATCCTTATTTTCAAGGATCTTATATTCTTTTTAGGAAGACAAGGGTCAAACATATGAAAAGTATCCTACCCGGGAATATACCAACATATGTCATTACATAGGGCAAGCATGGATGGGGGAAGAATAATCCTTTCCTAAAGTAGTGGGTAACCAGGTGAGTGCCAGCATGGTATAGTGGAAAGAGAATTGGCTTGATTTTTGGCCAAAGTGCTTGCCAGCTACCATATACCTATTCCAGCAAAACCCTGAAGCTCTCACCAAACCAAACAATGATCAAGAAATAAAATGAGGAGTTACAGTGACACTTCTCGTCTCAGAACTGCACAAAAAGTCAGAAGCCTGAGGGCAAACAGAAAGTGGATTGCTAGCAAGGCCAGCATCAGCACAGGCAAACAAGTCCAGTGTTACCAGAGAAGGGTGAAGAACATGTGTAGCCTGCAAGTCTTTGTGTTCAGAGTTAGTGTGAATGGAGGATTCCATTAAAATGTTATATTGCTGTACCAAAAGCTTTCAGGATGGAAGTAGGGATGGAAGAAGACTGGACTGAAGTAACCCTATGGGGTTTAGTCTCATAGGGAATTATTTTCCAACTGACATAAATGAAGAAACTTTAAGTTGCCTTCTGATGGGGAGGCCAAAGTTGAGGAGGCCCTCATTGGAAAGGAAAGACATCAAAAGCTCTGGAACTCCTGCCCTGAGGCCATGCTGACCTGACCAGTTGTTGTGTTGTTGTTATCCCTTCTGGAAGAGGATCAATGATATCATGAGGTGTAGCAACAATCTGCTAGCATCTACCGTGGCTGTGTAAGACCAACAACAACCAGCACGCAGAAGGCCACTAACGCAGGTTCTTTGATCTGCTTTACTAAGGTAAGTAACGTTAAGGGGTTAACAATCTTACTTTAATCCCACATACAAATATAACTGAAGCAGTTCAGGAGGAAAACCCAGCAGCCTGACCTTCAGAGCAGATACAAACAAATTACAAACATACACAATATAAACAGACCAAATCACAGTTTTTAGTTACCAGGAAAGTATCAACATTTGGGTTTCCGAGCTGGGGAGCTCTTAACAATGGCTTGCCCAGAATCACACTCGACTCTTCCAGTGAGTGAGAGCCCCAGAAGTCCAAGGCTGACCTTGGATCTCATATACCCATGTCAGGGCCAGAAGGATTCAGGCCTAATCAGCTGAAAGGGTGTGGTCCTGGGGTTTAGCATCTAGTTAGCAAAAGGTTGTGGGTCTGGGGCTTTGCACCTAGTAAGGCTTAATCAAAGGCATTTAATTAACTTAGCATTTCTAAAAGAGAAAACAGTAAAAAAAAAAAAAAGTCCCACCTTAATTACCAATACATGAGGTTAATGTCTTGACTTGCATGTGAATTGGATTTAAGTGAAGCAGAGATGCTGTACTGGTGATTAAGATGGACTTTTTTTTTTTTTTTTACTGTTTTCTCTTTTGGAGCATTGTTTTAATCAAGTGATTTTGATGAGTCTGGCCTTTGTTTCTTTGATTAAATTGAGAGAGATTAAATTTGATGATCTGCTTATGTCAAAGGAAGGGCTAGTTCACATAGGTTTGAGTCACATAGTTGTGACACCTGAAGAAGTGTCACATGGTTTTGAGTCAAATGGTTGTGATGCCCTTTGACCCTGAACAGGGTATATAAACTCAGAGGTTAGCATTTTGTTTGGGGCTCTCACTCACTTGAAAAGTATTGTGTGATTTGACTGGATGAGATTCTGTGAAGCTGTTGTTAAGGAGCCTCCTCGCCCCAGCTTGAAAACCCAGATATTGGTGCTTCCCTGGTAACTGTGTACTGAGATGTTGGACAGAAAGCTAGAAGCCTGTCTACCAGTTTGTGTTATTTGATCTGCTGATATTTTCTGGTTGTAATTTCTGTTTGCATCTGCTCTGAAGTTCAGTGTGCTGGCTTTTCCCCCTGAACTAAGTGAATGGTGCATGTATGTTTAATAAAAGTAAGATTTTGAGCTCCTTAAAGTTGCTTTCCTTTGAAAAGCAAATCAAAAAACCTGTGCTGGCAACTCTTCTGTGTGCTGGTGTTGTTGGCCTTACACAGCCACAGTAGTGGCAAGCCACATTGTTGTTACAGGTGCATAAAGCTGTCAGCTTTATTCTCACCTCCAGAACCATTGAAGTCCAGTGTTGATATATTAATTTAAAAATGAATATATAAAATGTGTGGTTTTCTAAGTCAGTAGAGACTCCTGTTTCTATTTAAGTTTGACACCAATGATCTGGAACACCTACTTCCCATGACTGGTAAAAGCATACTAGCTGGCTCTGACTTCTATATCCTAGCCTTCTTCCCCCAGACCACTCCCTTCCCAACTCCCAAGTCTCACTCTGTGAATTCTTATCAAATTAAGGCTTTCGAAAAGAGCACATGGATCAATAGTCCTATTATTCCATCCTGAAGCCTTTCCCCGACCACTACTCCTTCATATATGTTGTCTCTCCCTATTTGGTTGCAGGCTTCTTGACAATAGCTACTATCTTGCTTTTGTTTTTGTATCCTTAGCACTTAGTAAGCACTTAATAAATGCCTTTTCATTCATTAATTCCTTCAATAGAGTAGAGGTGGTTACAATAGGTATGTATGTTCAAGTCCGGTTTATCTCTACACATGAAAAGGTAAAAGAGATAGAGAAAAATCTATTTAGAGAAGTAAGAGAGAAGAATGAATGTTTTTTGGTAGTCTTCATACATATTTGATAATAACCCTACAGTAAAAAAATTGTGGGGCATACATCCCTGTATGTATATTTATTTATTTATACTTTGTGGGTACATGATGTAGGTTTGCCACATTTAATATTTCATTTTAATAACTGTTGTATTCAAAAAAGATAACTCACAAGGACATGTACCTCCAAATGGAAGGTTTCAAAACTTTAGAAAATCCTTTCCCAAGCTTTTAAAGTGTTTTATAGGTGAAATGTCATTTTTAGCAACAAGATCTCATAATGATGGAAACAGTTCCAAACATCTATTTTAAAAATATTCTTTCCACAGCAGGAATGTTTTTAAGAAGTTATTTTATTCCTTATTGTTAAGATGTCTCTTTTGTCTTATCAATCAATAATAAATTAATAAATATTTATTAGGTGTCTACTATGTGCCAGCTACTGTGCTAAACATTGGGGATATAAAAAGAGGCAAAAGACAGTCCCTATCTTCAAGGGGCTCTCAATCTAATAGGAGAGACAATATGTGAACAAATATATACAAATGAGCTATATATATACACAAGGTAAATAGGAAATAATCAGCAGAAGGAAAACAGTAGGATTGAGAGGGGTTGGGAAATGCTTCCTATTAAAGATTAGATTTCAAGTGGGATTTAAAGGAAACCAGGAAAACCAGAAGGCAGAAATGAGGAAGAAGAGCAGTCCAGGTATGTGGGACAGCCAGAGAAAATGCCTGGATCTGAGAGAGGGAGTATCTTGTTTGTGGAAATTCAAGGAGGGTAGTGCACTTGATAAGGAGTGAAGTGTAATCCTGGAAACGTAAGAGGGGACTTGGTTAGGAAGGACTTTGAATGCCAGACAGAGGATATTGTATATCTGATATACAAATACATAATGTGGCAAGTAGGACATGACCGAAACGACTCAACAAAAACAAACAGCAACAGATGTAAGAGATGCTATGGGGGTAGAAACGACAAGACTTGGCAGCCGGTTGAATAGGGAGGGGGATGAATGAGGAACCGAGGATTGCTTTAAGGGGCTGTGAACCTAGGTCACTGCAAGGATGGTAGTGCCCTAGACAGTGCTAGGAAAGTTTGAAAGAGAGGTGAGTTTTGGGGAAAAGAAAATGAGTTCTATGCTATAGATTGCAAATCATTCTTACCTGCTCATTTTATGCAAATCATAAAGCACTTACCAGCTACTTCCCTTGCCCAGAGCTAACCAAATGGTGTCTTCTACATCCATGAAATGAGCTAAGGGCATGATGTAGGTTCACTGAGAGAAGGAGGGGCTTTTCCCAATGGCATCTGTGCAGTAGCTAAATGTCCCTAAATCACAGTTATGTTGTAACCAACCCAAAGGTCTGATGACTGTCATAGAAATGGATATGTTACATAATCACATTGGAAGAAGAAGAGTGGTAAGTGTTGGGTGGTAAGAGATAAAAGGTGAATGGCGTGGAGCTATGTTAGAGACAAGCCCTGTGGATAGCTATTTTGGAGAGGGTAGCACGTAACCTATTTTCTCAGTAGCATAGTACAGTAGATAAAGTGTTGAACCTGGAGTTAGGAAGATGTGAGTTCAAATCCCAATTCATACATTTACTGTGTGACCCTGGACAAGTCACATAACCTCTCTCTGCCTCAGTTTCCCCAAGTGTAAAATAATGGAATTTAATTAGGTATCCTTGAAGATGCCTATCAGTCTTAAATAGATGACCTTATGATGACCTGGTTATAAGCTATACAGTGGATAAAGCTGGATCCAGAGTCAGGAAGACCTGAATTCAGATATGACCTTAGACATTTCCTAGCAATATGAACTCAGGCAATTCACTTAACCTCTGTTTGCCTCAGTTTCTTCATCTATAAAATGAGGATTATTATAGCCCCTACATCCTAGGGTTGTGATGAGGATCAAATGAGATACTAATTGTAAAGTGCTTAGCATAGTGCCTGTCACAGTGTAGGTGCTATATAAACGTTAACCATAATTATTATTGTCGTCTACTCATTTACCCCAAGAGGTCCTCCCAAGGCCCCCTCAGGACTATATAACACCCCACTTAGAGAGTACTACTTTATGCAGATACAGAGGAGAGGAAAAAATTGATTCAAATACATGCCAATGAAAGTATAACAAAATTATGCATATTCCCAATCACTTAATCCATCAATCAACAAGGATTTATGGCCTGGTCCTATTATGTTCTATGCATTGTTTTAGGGGCTAGGGATGGAAATATAAAAATAAGAGTATCTATGCCCTTTATGAACTTATACTCCACTACAATTTTCTATATAATGTACAATATGCAAGTAGCTCAAATTTTCTGTAAGTTGGTGAAGGATTATCAAGCAATTTGTAATATAATCTTTTGTTAATGTTACACATTAGGAGCAATAATATGTCCTTGAATGATTTAAAAGAGATAGAAGAAAAAAAATGTTAAAACTTAGATTTCATGTTTCAAATGTGGCTCCTACAAATAGATATGCTTTTGTTTTAATACACTAACAATTTTTTCACTATGCAAATTATATGTGTTCCTTAGCAACAGGACAAATAAGTAGTTTCCCTCTAATATGAGTGTGTGTTAGTTTAGAAAAAGCACACAATAAGTTAATTAGAAAGTGGTTGGGTGTGATTTGTAAATGTCATATTAACATGATGTTTTCCTTTGCATAACCAAAAGATTTATAAACACACTGATGTCATTTATGGAATGGGTTATTTTTATCCAGTAAACTTTTTTCTTGTCTTCTCCACAATTTCTTGCCCAGAGAGGAGATTTCTAAATCAGATGTGATTGGGGGCGGGAATGATTTATAATTACAGACATGTTTGAGGGGGGAGAGGGCATATAAAAATAGGCAGTAGTTATTCAAATCATCTTAAGATTCTTTGCTTTACCAAAAAAATCTTCATGAAGTTTCTTTAAATAGAATAATAGAACATGTAAATCTTAGTCCACAAATTAAAAACTGTATGCACTTAAACTGGGTTCAACCCGAGGGACCTTTCCACAACTCATACAGTTTCTCTAATTCATTCCCTCACCCAGAGTTTCTCCTCAGAACAGAACATTAGAGTTTAGCAAATTTCACTTCCTCCTGGGATATTGAGAGCAAATAGGGCTTTTCCCAAGAATGCCAATTGCATCAGAATTGGATCTTGCGAAGGTCTTTATAGAAAAGATAATAGACCCTTCACTCTCATTCAAGAACTCAGACCAACAAACTACCAAATATATAACCCAAAACCTCCCCCCACAAAAAATACAAAACAAAAATAACATATCCAAATCCATAAATAGCCAAAACATTTCTCCTTTCCTCTTTAGTGGGCTTCTATCTCTTTCAGAAGAGAATATAGTATAAAGTCCACAGACTTAATGAGAGTTGTTGTTGAACCACATCTGACTCTTCTTCACCCTTTTTGGGGGTTTTTTTTGGTAAAGATACTGGAGTGGTTTGTCATTTCCTTCTCCAGCTTGTTTAACAAATGAGGAAACTGAGGCAAACAGTTAAGTGACTTGCCCAGGGTCACACAGCTAGTAAGTGTCTGAGTCTAGATTTGAACTCAAGAAGAAGAATCTTCCTGACTCCTGGCTTTATCTACTGCACCACTTAGCTGCCCTAGAAAACAAATTTAGTTGCATATATTGTATATTTGAGAACAGGAAGGGATCTTAAATCATGTAGTGACTAGATTTGGACTAGATTCTAGTCCAAAGCCTTCATTTTATAAATGAGGTAACTGAAACCTAGAGAGTTAAAATTACTTATAAGTCATAACATCATCATAGATTTGGAGCTAGAAGGGACCTTAGAGGCCATCAGGTCTAAGCCCTTCATTTTATGGTAAGAGGCTATGATGTTAAGTGACTTACTCATGGTCACACAACTAGTAAGCATCTGAGGTAGGATTAGAACTCAGGTCTTTTGGACTCTGAGCCTAGCACTGTGTCACCCAGCTGCGTGAATCGGACTTTACAGGTCCCTAGGTCCAAGCCCTTATAGTAGCTCACATACATACAATGTCTTAAAGTTCACAAAGTATCTTGCATGTTATCTCATTTGATCCTCAAAAATAGTCCTATAAGGTAGGTCCTATTATTATTCCTATTTTACAGATGAGAAAACTGAGTCTGAGAGCTGTGAAGCAACGTGCCTAAGGCTGCACTAGTAAATAGCAGAGTCAGAATTCGAACTAAGATCTTCTGCTTCCATTTCCCATGGGCTTTCCCCCGTGCAATCCTCCCTTATATGAAGTTAGGTTTTGGGGGGAGCATTTATCATTCTGAGCTCCTATTTTAACTCATGTGCTAGGATTTAGCAGGGGGTGTTTTGCCAGGATGAAGGATGTTATACAGGAAAGCATGCATTGGACAATTCTTATCTCCTCAGTGAGTTTGTGATGCCCATGCCTTCTTGAGTTCAGGCTTCACACCTGAAAAGGTAAGGGAGAGTCTGCCTGATACAAAACTGTACTTTTCTTTAATGTACCTGCTTTCATGGCTCTTACAGGGTGATATTCATGATTAAAAAAAGGATTTCTGCTATATTTAGCAAAATTAACTGCTGCAGCAATGATAAAAGATAGCTCTGCTTTCATAGATTCCAGTGGAAGAATCTTGGAGATATCCAACACTAAATTTCTGAGGATCCATGACAATGACCTGGAGCTTTTGATCTAAAGCAGTGCTTCTCATTCCCCTGGAGTTCCAATATCTATCTAAGGTTTCTGATTTCCTGGGTTTATAGGAGAACTTGGCAGAGCTACATCAGGGAGGAAATTTCTTTGAGAATTAACTGTACCACCATCCCAACTGGTGGCAGCAGCCATCAGTTGAGCAATGATTTGGAGAAAGGAGGGTGGCTTCTTATGCAGTGAGTGTTCCCTTTCGTGTTGGAGCAAATTGCTTTAACAGGGGAGTTAGGAAAAAGAAGCCTCTGGTGCTTGTGGAAGGGTGCAGCTACCGTTGTCTAAGAAACTAGGAGGAAGATGCCTTAATGGGTGAGGAGCAAATAGGGCTTTTCCCAAGAATGCCAATTGTAAAGTGCTCCAAATGGAGAGGGTGCTGACCATGCTTGCAGTCCCTCAGCAGCACAGAAGTGCATCAAGGTGTCATGGTTGGTTCTCAGTACCTAGTTAGCAAGAATAATGAATAAAAATAAGAATCCTGACAATGGTGGTCTGACATCTCCCCTGCTCTACCACGCTCCCCTTAACACTGTGAGTGTGTTAGCTTCCAAAGCAACAGCCTCATGCTTTTATTAGTCTCTGCCTCTCCCTCCCTTCAACCTCAACTGAAGGCCCACATGCCATTTGCCTAGGCTTAAATGGTGCAATATGTCCACATGGCCAAAAAATTCCTAGTTTCATTTCCGGTAGAAGTTGTCTCTTACCTAGATATTCCATGCACTTTGCAAGTGCACTGACCCACTGGGAAGGCACCTGGGAAGAGCAATGATGGTGCATCTCCCCCTTCTCCCAAGTGTGTTGTCTACTCTGTTCATAACATGAGTTCCAGACAGTGAGGTCAATTCATCAGAAATTCTAGTCTGAAATAACTGAGATATAAAGTCCAGGCTATATAGCTGATGAATCAGTCTTTTTCTTCCCTCTAGAGGAATGTCTAAGAGTCTTAGGTGGTCTTCCTTCTTGACTATATTTTTCATACAAGTGCTCTTCAATTTCCAGGTAAGTAGTAGTAGTAGTAGTAATAGTAGTAGTGGTAGTAGTAGTAGTACTGGTAGTAGTAGTAGTAGCAGTAGTAGTAGTAGTGGTAGTAGTAGTAGTAGTTGTAGTAGTAGTACTGGTAGTAGTAGTAGCAGTAGTAGCAGTAGTAGTAGTGGTAGTAGTAGTAGTAGTTGTAGTAGTAGCAGTGGTAGTGGTAGTAGAATAGCAGCAGCAGAAGCAGCAGCAGCAATAATAGTAGTAATAGGAGGAGGAGGAGTAGTGTTGTCACTGCTTTTGTTGCCATTACTTCTCTGAGAGCTGGAAGATATCTATCCTTATTGAAAAAGGAAGAACCTGTACAAACTCTCTGACACTTTTTATCTGAGCTCTATTTGAGGTAATCTGATTATCAGATTAATCATACCAACCACTTCCTTCCCCTCCACCCCAAATGTGGAAAGGGGAAGGCACATAGAAAAAGCCAGAAGGACTAAGAACCAAAGAAATTGTATCACACTGAAAACCAAAGGAATTGTACCCCCAGTACGCCAAGTGTGAATTTCTACCCAGCTTTTTTATGCTAAAACAATTGATCGAAAAGTGTTTATTGAGAGCCAGCAACATACCAAGCACTGAGCTGTTATGAGTTTATTCAAAGGTGCCTAGAGTCTGCAAACAAAAACTTGGAGCAGTTGTAAAAGGCCTGCTCCCTTTGTTTATTGATGAGCATAAATGTTAGAGGCTTGTACCCATCCTTGATATTAGGTAACTGCCTCTCTTTTTTAAATTCATCATGGATAATTACTGTAACTAATATAAACCTAAGTATCTATGATTACTAGAAGTATAGTATTATGTATTACCCAATGGCTCCATCTCAACCACAAAGACTTCTAGGAAAGATGGCAGACTTGCCTCTGCTTTGTGGAGTTGCTCATTAGCTATACATTTCAAACTGCTCACACTCACCATACACCTCTCTATTTTATTCTATGTTCTATTAATTTTTTTTAAATCTTTGGCAACAGTTGTATTCTGTGTTATGTCTTGTTGCCATATAGCATCAGTAAGAATGTTAGTATTAAAAAGATAGACCCTTGCTTTCATGGGGAGCTATATTGTTCATAATCACCCATTATCCTTCTTGTAAGATTTTACAGATAAGTTTATATTCCAACCTGATGTAGATACTGACAGCCTTCTCTTTCTATCTGGTAAGTCAGATTCTTGCTTAGTAGGGGGCTTTTGAGTCTGCTTGTTGTGGTAATTAATTTAAATTGGTTAAATTTCTGTAGAAAAATGTTTATAATTCATATCAATGTCATTTCTGTTGTCTATTTCCCACTTTTTTTTCAATTCTTTATAAAAATATTTTAGGGTTAAATTGGTTCAATTTTCTACTCACCTTTTTCTGATTCTTCTTTCTTGTCTTTTGTTGATTCTGACCATGACTCTGATGAGTTGATGGTCCCAATTACATAGACAGTTGACTCAGTGATAACACCTCCATCAACAGCAAGTCTTTGTTGAAATTTAATCATTTCCATTTTTTGTGATATTGTTTCATGCTCAATACTTCTGGTGTTTACTTTTTATTTAAAAAAAAAGAACGTGTTTGTGGTATAAAGGTATGAGGTTTCTGAATACTGTATAAATCTTTAACCTCTCTTATTCCTTATTCCTAAACCACCCTTTCCCATATATTTCTCTCTATCCTCATTGTTTCATTGGAGAGTCACTAAGTGTCAGAATGTATATTGGTTTAATTTGGAGAGTCTTATCAAGTTCTTCATATAATTTCTCTTCGTTCTCAGTAACCAATGTTGGTATATAAGTTGAAATTATTTTCATGATGGTCTTTAAAAAAACTTACCATTAGTACCACAATACATGATACCTTAAGTAGCCCATAAAATATTTCTTAGTAGCCTTGGGAATATGAACGAAAAGCTACTCCATCAAATTCTTTATTTGTCCATCTAAGGAGAACTTTTATGACATCTTTCCATTCATCTACAACTTCCTTTTTTTCTTCTTGTTTCCTTTATGGCAAAATGTTGATAGGATCATAGATCTGGAGCAGGATGATTGATGAAATTCAGTTCCTTCAACAATATGTTCATTCGTTGTTAGTCAATGGGCAAGGCTTTCACATTTGGAGTGTCAACAGTCAAATTAAAGCTTATTGATGACCTAAGAACTATGTGATCCTAAGCATCTTCTGCCCCCATTTCCTGCTTCTCTTCCATCATCACTGCAGAAGCAGAAGGAGGCTGCATAGGATTGAGTGCCATTTTACATTCTTCTTTGTTTCCTGGGTTGCCATGGCCAAGAATTTTCAACATCTTTTGGCCATCCTACTGGTAATGTGCCTCTATGTGGTAAGCCAGGTTTGTCCTCAGAAAACAGATTTATTCTATTGTCAGGTCCAAACTGGAAACCTGTCCATCATGATAGGACCTGCCAGAGCTTGTGTTCCACTGGCGCATAGCCTTTGATCATTCAGGGTTAGCTCTATGCTACAGAAACATCAGAGTAGAACTTAATGGATATGCTACAAAAAATCTCTTATCCAATTCTACCAATATATTCACCACATTTATGCTAAAAGTTCTATGCTAGTTTCTAGGGATACAAAGATTTTAAGAAATGGCTCTATGTCCTGAAATTGCTTAAAATCCATTGGCAGGGGAAAGGGGCAGATAATGAAAACACAAATAGCCAAAATATATTAGAAGATAAGAAACATACAGCTGAATAGGGCAGCCTAATAAATTCAGAGAGTGGTGAACTCTAGCTTGGAGGGTAGGCGAAGATTTCATGGAGGATATGGTACTTGAACTGAGCCTTAAAGCAAGGGAAAGATGTCAACACACACATGGAGGGAGCTTGGGTGGCATTTGGTTAGCTGAAAGGAGAAGACTGGAGGAAATGGTGTAGTCTGGTTTGGTCACAGTGTATAATAATATGAAACATCGTAGGAAAAGCATATTGGAACCTAATTGCTATTAGCAAATAAAATAAATGTCTTAGTGGTGCTTAAACACTTCTTGCCATAGTTTATGTATGTCTCCACAGATATAAGAGGTTTCCATTTCTTGCTCATCAAAATTGTCAGCCTCAGGGGCTGCAAAGGGTGCTGATGTTCTAGAGAAGGTCCTTCCTCCACCACCCTCTAGAGGTTACTTAAACAGTCTTGCAGGTTGCCCTGACCTTTGTTTCCTAAAGAGGGTACTGGGTTAAGAATTTGGCCAGCTGACACTGGGAAATTATTCATTTTTAGACCTTTAGTAGTAGAAGCCACACAAACTAAACTGAAAGTGAAAGGATATTGCCAAGCCACAAAGAGAGAATATGGCACCCCTGTGGCCCTTCTTGGGGTTTAACATGAATTAAAATCTTTGCTGTCTTTTTCATTGATTAAAGGGCATATATATGTTATGTAATTTAGATGGAGTTGTTTTTTTTTTAAATTTACTTTGGTGCATGTGTGCCTGTTAAAGTAGAATATGTTTACTGGTTTTATATTTGTAAAAAAATTTCTTATCCAGAAATTCTAAAATGTAACCATAATTTTTGACACAGACTCAAGATATGTACCAGGCTCAGACAGATAATTTGTGTAATACTGATACTTGTTCTCTCTCTCTCTCTCTCTCTCTCTCTCTCTCTCTCTCTCTCTCTCTCTCTTTCTCCCTCTCCCTCTCTCCTTCCCTCTCTCTCTTTCTGTCTCACACACACACACACAGACACACACACAGACACACACACACACACACACACACACACAGACACCCCATCACCACCACCAACAACAACAATGACTTTTGAAGTAAGAAGATTTGGAGTAGGAAGACTCCAAAGACCTTCTTTGAGTTCCGATGTTACTCTGTGCCAACTGAAAGGTCTTAGAGAGTTCATATGACTTCTTTGGACCATGTTTTTCTTTCTTTTGAGAAACAAGAAGTTTCAACCAAATGAGTTTTAGATAGTAGTTCCATTGCTAGAAGAGACCTCAAAATTGTTTTTTTGTTTGTTTGTTTGATGCGACCCTCTTATTTTCAGATGAGGGATATTGCCAAGGCAACATGGAGTATATGATAAAGAGATGGAAAAAGAACCAGGCCTTTGGATGTGAAATTTAGCCCTATTTCCATTGTACTGCACTATTTCTAAGCTCCTTTCCATCTCTTCTGTCATATAATCCTTCCTCCCTCCCTTCCTTTCTCTATTTCTTCCTCTCTCTCTCCCTCCCTTCCTTCCCCCCTCTCTCCCTTTCTTCCTTCCTTCCTTTCTTTCTTCCTTCCTTCCTTCCTTGCTTTCTTCCACCTTTCCTTCTGCTTTCTTTCCTCCTTCCTCCCTTCTTTCCTTCCTTCTTTCCTTCCTTCCTTCTTTCCTTC
>CM053625.1:113878377-113913017 GCA_028646595.1 Phalanger gymnotis | reverse complement strand
CTTTCTTTCTTTCTTTCTTTCTTTCTTTCTTTCTTTCTTTCTTTCTTTCTTTCTTTCTTTCTTTTTCTTCTTTCCTTCCTTTCTTTCTTTCCTTCTTTCTTGCTGCCCCAACCCTCTCTGAGCCTGAATACTCACCTATAGAACAAGCATAAAAAGCATTTCCTATGTTATTTATAAATGGAGAGACGTAAAAACATACAGACCCTCTGTCCTTTGTTCATTATTCCATATGCTATCAGAGACATGAAAGAGACATTCCTTGAATTTATGAATTGGCAAACCTGTTTCATAAAAGTGATTAATGATAATTAACATTTTAACTTCAGGTCATTTGATAGCACCCAACAAAAGGGTCAAGTGAAAGCTCATGGATGTCATATGTCAAATGTCAAAATAATGTGATGAGACTGAGCAGCTGGAGAACATTAGATGGATGTGGTATTTGAAGCAAAAATATGGATCCAGATACAATATTTTTGGAGCCATTCTTTGTCCTGACACATAGGAGAAATGCATCCTCTTTCCCTCAAATAAACTCTATCTGCATTTCTATATATGCAACAATACGTTCATATTAAAACATAATAACAGCCTCTGTGCAGCTGGAAATATAAACTCTGGGTATCATGGTGATATAACAGAAAAGTAACTCACTGTATTTGGAGTTGGAAGACTTGGGTTCAAGTCCTGATTCTACCATTTTCTACCTATATAGACTGGAGAAATCATTTCTCCTTTCTGGGTCTCTGCCTCAAATGTGAAATGAGGGAATTGGACTAGAGGAGGATTAACACCTCTTTCAGCTCTGAATTTCATAATTTGAGCAAGATCAACTGACAGGAAGGAAAAAAGGAGGGGGGAGAGTGGGAGCATGAGCCTGAGAAATGACCTAGAAATTTGGACACAGATAGAAAATTCAAGTCCTAAGAGTTGGTGCTTGGGATGCTTATAATGAGCCAGGGAAAAAAGACAGATGTCATGGTCAAACACGTGATGGCAGGTGGCATCTGCCAGGGTCAGTATGCCCCAAAAGCTGTTGGAGAGAATAATAGGCATGGAATAAAAGAATTATGCATTTAGAGATGAAATAACGATAATAATAGTTACTAGCATTTCTATGGTGTTTTAAGGTTAATAAAGCACTTTACATGTGTTATCTCATTTGATTTTTATAACTTTACTAGCTAGCTGCTATTATTGTACCCATTTTACAGATGAAGTTGTGTTTGAAAGGTTGACTTCCCCAGAATCACACAGCCAGTGAGAGTCTGGACTGGATTCAAACTCAGGTCTTCCTAACTCAACACCCCATACAAATACTGTGCCATCTAACTGCTAGAAGGAACTTTAGATGTTATTTAGTCTAGTACCTTCATTTTATAGTTAAGGGAACTGAGGTCTAGAAAATGGAAGCAACTTGTCACACAGGTAACAAATAAACATTCTAAGTTTTGCAAAACAGTTATGTACATTTTTTTTATATTATCTCAATTATCCTTCTGAAGTAGATACTGAATGTATTATTATTCTCATTTTATAGATGAGAAAACTGAGGTTAAGAAGCTCATTTATGGTTATAATGTAAATGCTGAGACAGCCAGTCTTCAACATTTACTAAATCTAGCTTTCTCTCCACTGACTGTATTACGACATTCTTGAAGGTTGGAATTTGGTGACGTTCTTTCACTGAAAATCCCCCTCACCCTCCACTGTACCATCCTGCCTTAGAAGAAGCAAACCTCTGTTAGTGAGGAAGTTGATGCTGAAGGGAATGAAATAGTTCTTTTTTCTTCAACAGGACCTCTCCTGGCCTTTCTCATCCTATAGCTGAGCCATTCAATTTTTGAACTCAAGTGAAGGACTTCAAATTGATTGCTTTTGAATTTCATTTAATAGATATAGCTTTTAGTAGTATCTCAAGATCATTTTTGGAGCCTAATTCTGTTGCCCAATGCCTTAGATATCTTTTCCATTTTTGTGTTACCTGTCTGGTTAACTCTCATCTCTCCCCTCTCCATGCAATCCTACGTATAGATATCAAAATAGCCCTCCTAAGGCACAAATCTGACCATGTCAGTCCTCAGCTAAAGAACTGTTAGTGACTCTAGATTGCTCCTGGGATAAAATCAAATCCCTCAGGTTGACATTTAAAGCCCTTCCCAATCTGGTTCCAGCCTGCCTTTCAGTGTTATTTTAGACTTCTCCTCTTTTTGCACTAAGTGTTCCAGCCAAAGAGGTATCCTAGATGTTCTCTGAACTTGGAATTACATTTCCCCAAAACTATGATTATTTTATGCAGGTGCTCCCCCTTGCTTGGATTGTACTCTTTCCTCAACTCTACCTTGTTCAAGGATTACATCATAAAGCATCTCCTGAAGAAAAACTTTCTAATTATTTTAGCTGTTAATGATCTCTCTGTCCTCATACATTGTCATACATACATACACACACATATATATGCACATGAATGTATATATACATATACACAATAAGATATATATTTATATGTTACATATGTAAATATATATTTGTGTTTATATATGTACGTGTATATGTACATATGTATGTATATATGCATATCTATACCCACAAGATATATAATATATATTAATTTTATATACAAGTAAATATATATCTGTGTGTATATGTATACATACATATTTATGTGTATATATGTATATATGCATATACACAGACATATGTGTATATATACATGCAAATTCACATATATATGTATACGTGTTTGCATTTGCTTAAACCTTGAATCCCCCAGTTACATGTAAGCTATTTGAGTGAAAGGAAAAAAAAAGAACTTTTTTTCATCTTTGTATCCCTAGGGCCAGCATGGTTTATGTGCTGTGCCGCCTAGCTACTAGAAGGAGCTTCAGAGATTATTTAGTCCAATGCCTTAATTTTATAGGCAAGGGAACTGCAAGGGAACTGAGCTCTACAGAGGAGAAAAAGCTTGCCCAAGATTGCAAGGTAAACATAATAGCTTACATTTGTATAGCACTTCAAGGTTTGCAAAGCAATTATATACATTTTTACATTATTTCATTTGGTCCACTGAAATGGGTACTAAAAGTATTATTTTTCTAGTTTTATAGATGAAGAAAATAGTAAGTTTCAAATAAATGCTTGTTGAATTGGATTAGAAAATTTGGTAACCACACTAGCCATGTCTCCCTCCAAGTCTTTGACAAAAACCTTGAACAGAACGGGGTCAAAAGCCGATCTCCACTGCTTTCCATTTGAGGCTTCCTGCCCTTATTCATGATGGTATCAATTTATCAGCGACTACTCTTTGGGTCTGGTCCTTCAACTAGCTCCAAATCTGTTAACATCCAGCCTACATCACCAAACTAGGTATTAAAATTATGCATAAGAATCTAACTGAAGGATGCTTAATTCATAGAAAGTCACTGACACTTCTGAGTCCTCAGGTCTTGCTAAGCACAACTAGGTGGTCAGATTATACACTTGGTTGGTTGTACTAGCTTTATTTTGTTAATGACATAAATAAGAAACTGACATTTTACATACTTTTTAACTTGCCATATCCCTTCAAAGTAGGTTTAAATATGAGGACTTCATTGCATTTTATCTGTGGCAAAAGAAGGAAAAGGAGAGAAAGCAGGGAGTATGAGGGGCATGTTCCAGAACACACCAAAGGATGAAACTGAATATGCTCCATCATCCATATATATTAGAATTTTGGAATAGCCCTGGGCTTTAAATGTCTGAATAATCGAGTCAAAAAAAGGCCAAAATGGAGGAGTTTGGTGACCTCCACCTGACGTTCCATCATCAGGGACAATGTAGAGAATGCTAATAAGAATTTGCTATCTACAGGAATTGTCCAGTCTAGGGCCAATTAATATTCCTCATGATCCCTCTTTCTTCTGTCCTTGTATTCTATATCAATGTCAGTGTATGATGTCAATAGTCTGTTGTCAACAGTCGATGGACTGCCAATACAGTAACTACTTGAGTACTAAGAGAGCCTCCTTATGCACTTAAAAGTATCATTATCAAGCAAGTGGCTATTAAGTCAGTCTTACTGTCTGGAATTATTTTCTAAAGAGAATGCAGAGGAAATATGTTGAAGGTTTAAGTCATTAGCTCCCACCATATGAGGACTCACAGTGGGAAAATGTCCTATTAATCATTGTAAGGGGAAGTCTCAGCAATTCATAAAATCAGATGCTTGCAGTTTCCCCTTAAATGTGGACCTGAGAGAACGACCCCATCCTTTGTACTAGGTTAAATAGGACACATGCTGAGCTGTGACACGGAACTCAGAGCTGTTCTCATGGGCCACAGGATACAAGTGAGTGTAATGGGAGATTAGCTTGCTGTAGGTGTACAGTGAAGGCACCATTACACACCAAATATTGATTTTCAATTTTTCCTTAAGAGGCAGGCAATGACCAGGGCATCCCCCTTCTTTCCTCCCCTTTGCCTCTGTTGGGACCAATACTGTGCTTAACACCCTGTAATGGAACAGGGTATGTCTCTGTGGACTCCTGGGATGAACTATTCTTTTATGGGATAAGGACACTTACCTATATTTCATCCTTAGTACAATGAGTGCACTGGAGTGACATGCTCCTTCCTCTCCTTGGCTGAGAGAGAAGTGGATAATTCTTTTGCTAGTACCAACAAAAGTCATCAACTCTTGATTGGTTTAGGGCTTAGGGTTTAGGGTTGAAGGCAGATTGTGAAATAGATAAACAGCTAGATAACATTGGTAGAACCAGTGCCATGTATAGGCAATGTGGAGGGAGAAAAAAGTAGGAGTCACTTGAAAGGCTCAGAATGGAAGAAGTTTATGCCTTTGGTGCCTCTGCCAAGGAAAATGGGGACCATAATGATCAGGTATCCAGTCTCAGCCTCAGTAAAATGGGAACTGAGTACAATTAGAACATCGTGCTTTGTATTTTTCAATGCTTGTGTGAACAGACGGCTTCAGGAATGAAGACATAGATATGGACTGATTAATTCTTCCCCAAACCACCGTTTTGGAAAAGGCTCCAGACTAGTCATCTTATCATCTCTGGACTTAGCCGACATGTTCTGTACTACTTCCTTAACTTTCCTCCTCTCTTTTTTAGTTCCGTTTTTACATATTGTATTCTCCCATTGGAATGTAAGCTTCCTGAGGGCAGGGACTATCTTTTTGCTTGTATTTTTATCTCCAGCATTTATCACTGTGTCTAGTCCATAATAAGTGCTTATTGTTGGCTGACTGATATCTAATATTTTAGCATTCATCAGAAAGACATCAACAGTGGATCTGGTTTGATTCCTATGAATTTGAAACTGTCTCAGAGATTTCCAACCGTTCCAGATAGTGGGAAAATTCAGTAATCAATTATTCAGTCAACAAGGATTTATTATGTGCTTACCAAGTGCTAGGCACTGTGAATATAAATACAAGCAAAAAGAGTCTCTTCCCTCAAGGAGCTTACATTCTAATTAGAGAGATAATACTTAAAAAGAAGCTATAAAGGGGGAAGTAGAGAAGGAACCTGACATGGGACTGTGGTGGAGAAGTCTTTGGGGATGCAGCCTGGTGGAAAATGAAGAGATGGCTGGCCTGGACACCTTTTGGGGAGGGGGAGGCTGTTCAATCAGAAAGAAGGGACCCAGGTATAGAAGGTACCTCTAAGGTATGAGTTCTAGGATTGAAGTAATCTTCCAGGATGAAGAGGCCTCTGGGGGCATGATGGAGAAATTTAGAGGTATACTTATGTAGTAAAAATTCAAACAGATAATGGGATCTTGAACTTAATTCTCAGCCTTTGGCCCTAGCTCTCAAAGTGCATATGTAAAGATTATGGTGCCATATTTGGCACCAGTCAAGGTAATTGACTAGAATTCCACCACTTTCCTTCTTGTGGCCCAAATGGAATATAGAATTGTGATTGAGTGAAGTGACACTGAACTAGAATAGAAATATTGTGAAAATCAAGGGCTTTGTTTGTTTGTTTTTTAATTTTCTTCCAAAAATCATTACTACTCATTCAAAGTGAGTATTGTAGTGGTGGTCATTGTGCTGTTTGAAAGGTGTTCCAGAAGAATTTTGTTAGTGCTTTTTCTAGCTCTGTAAATCAACATTTGGGTAATTTTATTGTATGACACTGAATAAGTATATTAATTTAATTAGAAATTTCATTTTATTATTTGAGCATGGTCTAAACATCAATGATTAATATTTTTCCAAATATTTAGGTCTGTCTGTTTCTATAAAGAGTGTTTCTAATTGCATTCACATAGTTCTTCTCTATGTGTGTATCTTGGAAGGTGTATTTCCATATATTTAGTTTGAATGAAATTTCTCTATGTCTTCCCGGTGGATTTTGTTGATAATGTATAGAAAAGCAATGCTTTATGTGAATTGATTTTGCATCTTTAAATCTGTGGGAATTATTGTTTCAATTCTTTTTAGTTGATTCCTTAGGATTCTCTACATAGAAGATTGTAGAATCTCAAAAAAAAGTTTTATTTTCTCTTTGCTTAGGCTTATTTTCTCAGTTTATTGTTCTTGTTTTGTTGATATAGCTACTATTTCTAGAACTCTATCAAATAGTAGTGGTGATAGTGGACACTCTTTCTTTCTCTCTAATCTTGCTGTACAGACCTACAGCCATTCTCCATAACATATAAATATGGCTTTTGATGATAGATTGCTAGTACTTATCAAATTAATTAAAGTACATTTATTCTTAGGCATTTTTAAATTTTAGTAGAAAGAAGTGTTGAATTTTGTCTAAAGCTATTTTCAGCACCTATTGTATAATCATGTGGTTTACATATTTTCACCACTAATATCATCTATTGAATTGATAGTTTTCCTTACATGGAACCAAGGTTGATTCTTGGATAAATCCAAGCTAGCCATAGTGTATAATCTCTTCGGTATGTCATTGTAGCCCCTTTACCAATATTTTATTTAAAATATTAGTATCAATATTAATTGGGGAAATATGTCTATCATTTTTTCCTCTTTAGTTTGTTTCTCCCTAATTTATGGATCAAGACTATATAATGGGGGGACTGGCCAATGAGGACCTAGTCATTGAAGCATTCAAAGACATTTTCAGCCTATTGACAAGCCAGTGATTTTAGCCAAGATTATTCTAGGTTTATACTATGTGGTGAAGAAAAGCCTTCTATTTTACTTCAAAAACAGAAAGACTCAGCAAGTATAGAACAGGAACCAAGTCTGCATAAAATATGCTCCTCCCTCAGTCCTTTTTGTGTTTTTCCTTCCTAGAAGTTAGCAAGGTAAGAACTGCTAGTAAGAGAGTGGCATCAGCTCCCCTATCTCACCACTGGCCATGTATACATGGTGTTTCAGTTTTTCTTGTGTTTATTCTGTCTTGATTTTAGGCTAACAAGTACTCTATTAAGGAAGTGCTTGTTGACTGGTGAGACCAGGAGATCCACCAAAGCCCTCAGAGAGGTCTCACCTCTCTCTTGGCCAGCAGCCAAGTCTAATGAGGAACCAGTACAGCAACCACACTCAAATTGCTCTATTAACCAGACCATTTCTCCCAACAATGAGGCAGCTCAGCTCAACAAGGCTACAACTTGTTTATTGCCAACACAATTCCCCAAAGAAAATATCATCAGAACTCCTTGAAGATAGAAAAGGACTCAAATGGTCAGAGGTCAGTGGATACTGCTCAGTCCCATGTGTTTTCTTCATGTGCACCTGACTTTGTCTTTTAAGTTTGAACCCACTCTCCCCAGGGAACTTGTGTAAGGGGAGAATACACTACTTCCCCTATTCCCAACACAGACACATCTTTAAGGGATTGTTTTGTAATGTTTGTCCTTGCTATAACTTCTCTGCAAATGTCTCTTTTTAAAAATTAATTGAAGTCAAATGATTGGTATTGAGGAAGAATATGAGAAGGAAGCTCATGAGTGATAGTGTGAGAAGCCACAACCTCACAGAATTATTATGAGTATCCAAGAGGAAGCAGTAATTGGCCATCTTCTGGGTACCTAAATTTCTTGTGGTAAAGAAAGTAATCTAAGAGAGGGTATTCTAACCATATTTGTATCATAGGAGGACCTTGGTCAGATCTCTTCTTTTCCCATTTTGCAAAAAGTTTATGTAATGTTGGAATTAATAATTTTCTGAATGTTACCATTCCCTTGTAAATCCCTGTAGTCCTAGAGCTTTTTATTTGAGAAGCAAAGTTATGGCCTCTTTACTTTCTTTTTTTCTGATATTGTTACATTTAAACAATTTATTTCTTGTCCTGATAATCTGAGTACTTTACATTTTTATCAATGTTCATCTATTTCACATAAATTATCAACTACATTGGCAAATAACTGAGCAAATAGTTTCTGATCCTATAATTTCCTTTATTTTACTATTAGTTGTTGTGAATTTCCCTTTTTCATTTATGATCAGAGAAATACAAACAAAAACTATTCTGAGGTTCTCCCTCACACCCATTGGTAAAGAAAACAAAAGAAAATGGCAATTCTTTGGGAAAACAGGCAAACCAGCACACCATTCATGGAACTGAGACTTCCTCTCTCTTTTTTCAGATTAACTACTGATTATATATTTTATTAGTTCCCCCCCCAAAAAAAGACACTCATTTTATTCATCAATTTAATTGTTACTTTCTTTCCAATTTTACCAAATTCTTCTTTGATTTTCAAAATTTCTAACCTAGTGCTTAGTTGTATTTTGAAAATTTGTTGCATTAAGGGTTTTTTAGTAGTATGTCAGATTCATTTTTTCATTCTCTCTCTTTTGAAATGATTTAGATACATAATTTTCCTCTAGGGATTACAGATTGTCCAATATTTGCTTTTTTCTTTGATTAATTTTTAAAATTATTTTGATGATTATTTCTATGGCTCACTAATTTCTTAGGATTGAGATTTTTAGGCTCCAAGACACTTAATCCTTTCTTCAAACGGCTTGTTTGTTGAATATAATTTTATTTCATTGTAGTCACTAAAAGATACTTTTAATATTTCTATTTTTTAAAACTAGTTTGTGTCACTCTTATGACATGGCCAGTTTTTGTACAGTTGCCATACACTGCTGAGATGTAAGATTCCATTCTAAAATTCTATTCAAACTCTTTTTTATTTTTTACCTTTCAATTGGATTTGTCTAGGTCTGAAAGGAATCTTTTGATACCCCCATTATTATAGTTTCATTGTCTATTTTTTCCTACAACTTGATTTTAGTCATGTATTAAGTATTTATATTAATCAGTTAAATGTGGCGACTGTAATAAAAATGTGGTTTCCCTGTAAATGTCTTTTAATCATATCTATGTTTTGTTATTGGCTCACATGAAATCATGATTGCTAAAACTATCTCTTTTTTAATTTGCCAGAAGCAAGATATAGGTTAATCCAGACTATCGTTTTAGTTCTGAGTGAATCTTTATGTTTTAGGTCCATTTCTTGTAAACAATATATTGATAGATTCTTCTTTCCAATCCATTCTGTTTCATGGATGAGTTCATCTCATTTATGTTCACAATTTTGATAGTTACTTGTTCATTTTCCTCCATCCTATTTTCTTGTATCCCCTCCCCCATTTGTCTCCTGTAATCTTCTTTACAAAGGAGAGAAGATAGTGAAATAAAAGTGTTTTAAAACTAGAGGTATATAATTGAAGTAATATATTTCTGCTCTACTTCCTCTAATTCTCTTTCCCTCATTCCACCCTTGATTACAGATTTTTGAATTTTTCTTCATTTAATTTTAATCCTCAATTTCATGCTCCCCTCTCTAGAGTTGGGATTTAATTTGTTTATTATTAATTCCACATCAACCTTGTCCTCCTTAACCAAATTCCTGTCTCCTTTCTCGTTATTTATGTCTATTTCCTGTTGAGTTGAAGTTTAATGTATTTTTTGCACTAAACTCTTTGTGTTTATACATACATGTATATATAGCTATCTATCTGTAAGTGTTCCACTCTCCTTTGTTCAGTTCAGTTGAAAATAGGGTTCATATGATGTCTGTTCCCTCATCCTTTCCTCTATGTTTGCATATTCTTCATCTAGTGCACAACTATTATGATATAGTGAATGCCCTCCCCTTCCTTGTCCTTTCTTCTCCTAATTTCCCGTCCCATTTCTTTTGTCTCTTACAATTTTCAAAACAGAACAAAAGCATTTTTACAGGGTCTCTAGCTGTCTTATTTAACTCCTCCTATGATCCATGGAGACATTTGAGTTCTGTAGGCACATTGTATGGTATTGAGTTCAGTAGTAATACTGTATGAATTCTGTAGGAATGTTTGTTTGTTTGTTTGTTTTTCCCCCAATTAGAATATAAGCACTTCATCATTACAGATCTTTCCAAATACTGAAATGTATTTACCTTTCTAGTTTTCTCTTGACTTTTGTGTTTCCATTTCAACTCTTTTTGTCTACTCTGGTGTATTCATCAAGAATTCTTCAAAGTCTTCTTTCTATTCTATTAGAGGTCTATGTTTTTCCTCTATGGGATTATGCTAAGTTTTTCATAATACATTATTCTAGGTTGTAAATTATCTTTTGGAATATGATATTCCAAAGTCTTTCTTTTATATTGGTAGCTTGCAAGTCTTAGTTGATCCTGACTCTGGTTCCTTTCTTCTTTCTAGTTGCTTTCAGCATTTTTTCCCTGAAAGTTCTGGATTTGGATGATAGTGTTTGTATTAATACAGCGCATTAATTTGTAGTTTCTTTCATGAGGTTATCAGTGAATTCTTTCTATTTTCATTTTAATTTCTGTTCTAGTAGATCTGTGCCATTGAAATGTGGTATCCCAGAATTTCCTCTTGGGGTTATGATTTTCAAATAGTTTAATGGTTTTTTGATTATCTCTCCTTTACTTGTTTTCTGGAGCAATTATTTTATATATATACATATATACGTATGTATATATATATATATATATATATATATATACACATATATATATATATATATATTTATTATCTCCTCCACTTTGATTTTACCTTAAAATTTCTCGTTGTCTCATTAAGCCATTTTTCCTCTGTCCCATTCTAATTTTTAGGTAGTCCAGTTTTTGGATATAGTTTATCCACTTATATTCTAAGCTATTAATTCTACTTCTTATTCTTTTCTCTGTAGCTGCCATTGCATTTTTTAAAAATGCTTCCTATTGAGAACATTGTATACAGTAACAGCCTTTTTGTAATAATGATCAACTGTGAAAGATTTGGCTACTTTGCTCAAAACAATGATCCAAGAAAATTCTAAAGGATCCATGATGAAAAATGCTATCTACTTCCAGAGAAAGAACTAATGACCTCTGAGTTCAGAGTAAAGCATCTTTTTTCCACTTTCTTTATTTTTCTTACTTTGTTTTTTTTATTTTTATTTTGCAACATGGCCAATGTGAATATATGTTTTGCATGACTTCACATTTATAATTGACAACCTATTACTTGCCTTCTCAATGTGTGCAGTAAAAGCAAGAGGGATGGAATTTGAAACTTCAAATTAAAAAAAAAAATTAAAGAATTTGTTTGAAATGCTTCCTATCCTCCAGGTACTCTTACAGGGCTTGTGGCCAGGTCATTCTTTTATCTGAAGCTGTATTTGAACTTATGGAATTATTTTCTTCTTCTGAGTTTGTCTCTAGGGTTTTTCTCAATCCATGATATTTCTATATTGTCTTCAATATTTTCTTCTGTTTCTCTTATCTCCAGTCTCAGTTTCTAGATTGTGCTTTTATGCTTGGGTCAGACTCTGATACCACTGTGCTTGGTGTGGGCTGGCTTTGCTCAGTCTTAGATGTTATGACTAAGTTCTGCCCTTAGGGGAAATTATTAAGCTTTGACTCAGTTTCCTGGTGGCTTGATTTGGATTTTGACCTTGGCCCCTCATGTCTCCTACTCACACCATTCTAAATGTAATGTTTGCTCTTTTCCTTTCTGTGATCATGATAGGCCCCAGCCAGACACCGTTGATTGTGTTAGTAGTATGCTTCCTGTAAGACCCAAGGCGCTTTGCTTCCTAGGTTCTCCCTTTACCCTTTCCCTTGCTATGTCTTGCTGAGTGTTGGATATGTCTCCCTGTAAGCTGATCTGGTCCTGTCTCTTACTTTGATTCAGGCACAGGCTGCCTTGGCTCTGGGTTGAGCATGGGCTGCCTTGGTACTTGTATGGTCCCATCTCCTGCTGTGGTTCAGGTACAATGCAGAACAGTGCATTGCCTGTATGCTGGTTGGACTGTACATCCTATAGTGCCTCCAAAAGGTTGCCTGGGTCTCTTTCTGCTCATGTTGATCTAGGCTGCTGTGCCTTCTATCTACCTTGGCTTATCTCTGCTAAGAGTCTCTGAAAGCTTCTAGCAGGCTTCTGGAGTAGCTCATTTACATTCAGTGAACGCTAATTATTGCCTGTTATGGCAAGACACTCTTCTAGGCACCAGAGGGGAAAGGTGGTATGAAAAGACAAAAAAAAAATGGACACATCTCTGATTCTAAATGAAGCAAGCTCTAAAAACTTGCATAAAAGGAAATTATTTCCTTTCCTTGAAGTTAGTCTGTGTTCAGCTAGCATAGTACACAATCAACTGCCTGCAGAGAAGAATATGAAGAACTCAGTGCTCTTTCATGGCAGAAGAACTAAAGAGTTGGCAGGAGGGGTGGCTGTCTGTGACACAGAATCAGGTGACCAAAGGGAGAAGAGGCTGCCACCAGTGTCTAATAAGAGAATTTTGCTGGTTGTCAATATTTATAAAATTAGCTGCCCTTGGGCCACACACTCCTACAGCTTCCTGGTGTGTCTTTTGGTCATTTTTGAATGGAGAATTCTGTCTCAATGGATCAAAAGTGAGAATATGGAATCAGGTTCAAATCAGGCAGTGGGCATTATAGTGGCAATGAGGTGGAAAGAACCTGGGAGTCAGAAGGCCTGGGTCTAGCTCTGCATTGGCCACCAACTAACAAGTGCTTAAGTACGTGTTTTCCCTAATCTAGATCTTGGTTTCTGAATCTTTAGGTGGGAGAAGGGTTAGACTAAATGATCAGTAAGCTCCCTTAGAACTCTAATAGTCCATATTCAAAGGTTTAATTCATCTATGACATTCAACATTCTACATACTAAAGAACTTTTCGTCTCCAGTATTTGATGTTGTAATATCCCTTCTAACTTTAATGTCCCACCTAAATGACTTCTAAGGTCTTCTCCAGCTCTAATATGTGAATACAATTCCATATATATGAAATATATGGGTGAATAATGATAATAGGATGGGATCCTGAAGTGCAATTCCTTCTTTTCCTTCTTCCCTAGAACATCCAGATGTTGAGTTTTGGGATAAAAAAAAATACAGTTTTTAAAAGCTGATCCCAGTGAGGTGATTGAAAAGGAATCCAGATTAAGTCAATCAGGGAATGTCTGCACCTGTTCTTGAGGAGATTACTTTCTAGGACAAAGCAGGTCTATTCCCTTCCCCCTAAGAGGTGTCCAGAATTAAGTGATGGGGGTTGGGAGACAGAGGGTATAGTCACTTTGGATGTATGCGATCTCAGGAGGAGCCAGGGAAAGTAGGGCAACAAGGAGGTGCTTGGCCACCCCACTCTAGAACATATAGTTCTAGGGCAAGGCAGGAATGCCAGAGTTCCTGAACGTCCCTGATCAGATAATGATGAAATGGAGACAAACAATTTAGTAACTTCAAAGAATACCAAGGAGTGTAGAGAGGCCAGGTGGAGACTACCACCCTGAATCCGGAAACCCAATCCCTAAGGGAAAAGGAGGGCCACTTTGGGTAGTGATTGATTGTTATTAGGTTTGCCTGGCAGAGAAGGGGGGGGCGGAAAGAAAGAGAGAGAGAGAGAGAGACAGAGACAGAGAGACAGAGAGACACAGAGAGAGGCAGAGAGAGACACAGAGAGACAGAGAGAGAGAGACAGAGAGAGAGAGACACAGAGAGAGAGAGATCTGATTTTAAGTTTTCAGTGTGAACATTTACACCACACACCACAGCAAACAATAGAAATCAGGGCTTGACTTATTGTATTGTTGATTGTCTGGATTTTAAACAGTGATGGAAAGATGTTAATAATGCAGATTAAATTTAAAAGTGTGTCAGGATACTTTGTTATACATTTACCAGCACACTGTTGGCTCTGCCAAATGTGTGACCGTGAGTAAATCTCTTCCTATCTGGGGTTGATCCTCATCCATAAATAAAGGGGTTGCACTAGAGACTAGACCATCTTAAAGCTACCTTCAATTCTAAAATCTACCTTTCTAAGGTAATACCACTCTATCCTAGGTTATACTACTGTAACTCTGTATGCAGAAGGAGGGTGAGATAGAATGTCCCACCTGTCTTTCTGCTCTGGGGCTATGCAGCCTCCTTCCCCTTCCTTCATCTGTCTCAATTTGCCCTGCGGTTCGAATGTGAGACCCTAACAGAGCACACAGATCCAATCGCCTTGGATTTTCTTCTAGGCTATCGGAATAGTAACTTCACTGAGTTTTCGGTATAGCGCTCCCAACTTATTATGCACCCTCTCCCACTTCCAAAAAAGCCTTTGACTCCTAACCTCCGCCCCCTCTCCACTCTCGTTTTAGTCAAAGCAGTCTTCCAAATAAGACTCCCCGGATCATATTTGGAGAAGTTTGCTCCGTAGGTCTCCCCGAACCCAGGAAAATGGAATGGGAAGCGAGAGACTAAGGAAATCGGACTGCTTCCTAGGTAATCAGAAGGATGGAAAAGGAATGAGGGTCAAGTATCCGGCCTTGGAGAGCCCCTGAAGGCCCAACCCATTAGCTAGACCTCTTCTCGCATCTCCACCAAGCTCTTGAAGATTTTGAGCAGCGCTGAGCTCAACTAGGTGCTTCTGGATTCCAAGTGGACAAAGACACAGAATCTACACTTTTCGGGAGCTGAAGCCCGGAGGCGCTGGTAGAGGTGGGGGCTACTTGGCAGAGTAGGCAAGTTAGTGGCAGAGTCTAGGCAGCTGAGACCCAGCTGCCAAAAGACTACTGATTTGCAGACCTAAGGGGAGGTAGGACAGGGATCCTACCTAACCTCAGAAAAGAAGGCTACGTGGGCCCCTTGGCGCTGTTCCAACTCTTCAGGGGCCATTTCACAGGACTAGCCTAGGGCCGAGCTCAGTAATGGATGAAGGGACACTGCACGACAATAACCACTGCCCTAGACTTGGGGGCTAGAAGATTCTGGCCCTGGGAAGAGCTACCTGCGCCTTGGGAGGGGGCAGAGCAAGGGACACTGGGAGCCTTGAAAGAAGCTCCAACTAATACTCTTTATTACAAGCGCTAATCCCGCAAATCCGACTTGAAATAATGTTTATCTTTTCGCAGTTTAATTTCCCAGACCCTAAGCCGCGGGTCAGCGGTGCAGACTGTGGATCCCAGGGGAGCCACGGAGAGAGCCAGGGTGAGGGAGCAGCTGTTCCCCAGGAACGAGAAGGGGCAGCAGCGTGGGGGATGGGGAAGAGGCGGGGCAGTTTTTACAACTTTAGGAAACGAATATGAAAAGGGTCCGAACATCTGACCTGGGTGTCCTTTGACTCTGGTTTTCTCTCCACTCTACTTTGGCCCTCTGAAACGTTCTGAGCTTGGGAGAGAAGAAGGAGGACAGTTGCATGCAGTCACTTTACACAAGATCAGGGAGGAAAGAAGTAAAAAGGGCACCTTAGAAGGGAGAACCAAGGGAGGCAGGAAGGGAAGGAGAAAGGAAGGTAGGAAGAAAGAAGAGAGAAAGGAAAGGAAAGAGCAAGGGGAGAAAGGTGAAAGGAGGAAACCAGAGAAAGAAAAGCAAACTCCACCTCCTATCCATCTCTTCTCCATTATCTTTGCAGTCATTGTCTTCGCCTGAGGGGGCTTACCTCAAAATCCATCCCAAAACTCAAGACTTGGTGGCTCAAGTTGGATGATAGAGAATGGATCGAGAGAGACTGAAAATTGCTCAAATAAATGAAATCACAACACGACAAGTTCATTTCTTCAGCCCATTTTAAACTTTCAGAGCTGGAAGGCAAACCACCAGCACCCTGGCCGGTCCCGCCCCAACATCCAAGGACCTAATCACGCCCTTTTAGTGCTACTCTCTCTGTGCTCTAACCTCGCACTCTCTCCTGTAGCAATTGAGACACTTCCTTCCAAGCTTGCCCGGCGCTCCCCTCCAGGTTGCGTCCTCGAGTTTTTGTAGAGTGATCTCTCTCACTCAGCACAGCAGAATGTCAGCTGATCTATTGGCCTCAAAGGGCCGTCTGTGACCCGAGGACCAAAGGGAGAGTTGGTGTCAAGCTGGTCCTTGGGCCCGACGCTTTCATTAACCCTCATTGTTAATTGAAGCAACTGCGTGTTCATGGTTCTGGAAAGGGGGACAAAGCTTCTTTCTTCGCTCGCCCCCTCTCCGTTTATTAGGACGAACAGAAAATATTTGCTGCCACACCATTAAACAGAAACAAAGCTGAGCTCCTGGCTCTCCCTTTAGATTTCCCTCCCCTGTTTCTCGTAGAGCCGGGTCCCTGGCTCCTGGAGGGCGCTGACCCACTAAGCTGGCCCTGCTTAGTCCACTCAGGGGGCTTGGCTCAGCTGAGCTCAGTTTCCTGGACGAGGGACGGGGGAAAGCGCCCGAGGAGTGTCTGGGGCAGCCAGGGCAGCCGAGCCAACAGAATCCATGACGGGCGAAGCAGTTTTCATTCCACAAGAGCCTCTCCAGCGCCTCCTTTCCGCTACTTCCACTGTCTGCAAGAGCACAAGGAGATCCTCCCGCCTGGCCTTAGGGAGGTTTTAAAGCCGTGTGGTTCAAGTGAGCCCTCCTGCTCCGGGATCCCTTACCTGGAAACTGACCCCTTTTCTGCTTCCCAAGCCCCGGACTGAGGTGTTTGTAAACATATTTTACCAAAGAAAAAGCAAATGGGCTTTTGTGTTTGTTTCTGAGGACCCAAGAAGTGGAGGATATTAAGATCCGCCTGGCGAGAGCGGCCTAATTGACCACTGTCACTGAAACGAGAATATTTAGTGCTCCGGAAGATTCGGGGTTTTGGGTGCTTTAAACTGTGATGGACACGGGGAAGGGAGGACAGAGGAAAAAGGAGAATGGTTGTCCTTCCCCCTTTGAGAAACAAACGGTCCCGTGCTCGAGACCACCTTGCTTAGTTCTTTCTTTGCCCTCCTTCCATACGCTTCAAATATTCCGAAAGCCGTGCAATTGCAGGCTGCTCCCAGCTCTCAGTGAAAGGACTGAGAGAAGCTAGCCACAGCTTTCTCGTCCATCTGTTTCTGAAGCAGAGAAAACCTGCCTTTAGTGTGTCAGTCTCTGGGCTCGCTTAGGGGAGCGCTTTGGTAAACTGAACGGCTCCCAAGGTTCTTCGTCAAATCTCAATTCTTTCGCTAACCTGCTGAGAAAGGACAGAGTGATTAAAACCCGAGGCAGGCCTTCCTAAACTCTGGGGGAGGATAGGACTCGGGGAGAGTGACAGGTCAAATTTCCGGAAGTTGCCCAAGTAAGGGTCATATTACGTTGCTTGTTACAAATAGAGAATAAGCCAAAGTCCAGAGTGGACTGACTTCCTACAAGAATGGCTTTGGACCCAGTTATCTAGATGCTCGTTTCATTGCAAATTCATTTACCAGTATGATCCTATGAGAAATTGCTCAACCGCAATTACTCCGGACCCTGCTCCTCAGACAGTAGCCGCTTTTGGCTGGGGGGAAGGGAGGGGAGGGGGAAACTCATTTCCATTTAAGAAATTTCAGTCAGTCTGGGCTATCCATATTCGCTCCAGAAGAGTCTGCCAAACTCAAGCAACAAGCTAGACATGGAATAAAATTCTGACACAGATAGTATGGCAAACACAGGTGTCAGAAGAAACCTTTCTACATTACTGCCTCAGTTTTCCTAACCGACTAGGCTGACTTTTTTGCAGATGCATTTCAGCCAGATGAATCCTCAGTTGTTTCAATGTAAGAGAGAGAAAAAAAAAAGTACGGGGTTTGGAACCAAAGGAGCTGGGTTGGACTAGTGGTTCCACTACTTACACTTTCCGAGTGACCTTAAATCACTTCATGTTTCTCTGGGCCTCAGTTTCCCTAGCTATATAGTGAAGGCATTGGACTAGATCTTTAAGGTTCCTTCCATCTCTACATCTTATAATCCGTGGAGGCCTAGAAGAACAGGGAAATAAGCCTAGGTGTTCAGAACACCTCCGCTCACTTCCCTGTTCTGACATCTACCTCAAGTCCTAAGCACTGGCCTGGAAAAAAAAAATCGTTTTGAGCTCTGGCTTTGACAGTATGATGCCCTAGGCAAACTTCCTAGAACTCTGTGACCTCTTTACTACCCCTCCACTGTCTATGCAAACCCTGTATGGGGATACAGGCAAGTGTCGATAATTCAGATTACTTGTTTTTTTCTAACTGTTCCCCTCCCTGCCATGTTCTTGGCTCTAACGGGAAGGAGGGCCTGGGTCCCAGGGGTCCTCAGCTGGCTTTGATCTCCTCAGATGCCAGACAAAGTCAGCTTTGGGATAGGCAGGCCAGAAAAGTCCCACTGCCCCTCCCCATCCCGGGAGAAGTGATTGGGCCGCTGTCTTTAAGAGCTGCGATGTAGGTAGGGTCTACCTCTTGCCCTATGGGTAAGAGTGGGGAGGTGGGATGAGACAGCTTCCCAGTGAGACAACACAGTCGGGGTCCCACTACCTTCTGCTCCGGATGCATATTGGCAGGGCTCTCCCAGCCCAGGGTAAGAGGCGCAGTTCAGCTGCAAATGCTGCAGGTTGAAAGTCGAATTTCTAAAGATCTTGGCTGCCAGGGGCGGCTCCTCTAACACCGTGCAGCGGCTGGTCTGGACTCTCATGCCAGCTATGGCTGTCGCTTCACAGCCCTGGCCCAAAGAGGAAAGTCTTCCTAGGGCCTGATGGTGATGAGGGCTATGGCGCCCTGCCTGTTCCTCAGATTCTCCTGCTAGGGCACTGGCCCCAGCAGTGTGAGCCAAAGACCAGATCCGGGGCTTCTCACTGGGCCCACAGTGAATCTGGCCTGCTGGCCCCATCCAGGCTTCCAAGAAGTCTGATCTACCGGAGCAGGGAGGGTTATTGCAAGGGAACTCTGGTGGAGTTCCATGCTGCTTCGGGTTATGGTCCTCTTTTTCAAGCTCAGTCTGTGAAGCCTCGCAGTTGGTTGCTGGCTCTAGCTTCACACCCTTCCTTAGCCTCTCCAGTTTGTCCGATGTATTCCTTAGACCCTGGTCTTCCATTTCCTCTTCTTCCTCCTCTTCCTCACCTTCTTCCTCTAAGTCTTCCAGGTCACTTAGCCGCAGCTGCTTGGACTCTTTGTAGGCTTTTGGATCTGCAAATAAACCAGCCACTACTGAGAAAAGCAAGTCCCCAAATTGGGGAATTGCCTGGGGGTGAGGAGCTGTAAAGTGTAAGATCCTGAAGCTGATGACTGTATTTGCATTTAGATTAATTACTAAAAGGGAAAGGCAGGCTGTCAACAATAAAAAGTTTCTCTCTCGCTGCCCTTCCCCCCCATCATTTATAGTTCCAAAGCCTTAATCCCAATCCTTTGCTCAGCTTTTGCTGAGAATTTAGCTTTCTCCCTCAAGACCTGTAAGTGGGCGCCCTTCTAAGGCCATGCAGATTTCTTTCTCATTTTATTCCCTTCCTACCTTGGCCTTCATTTACTGCATAGTTGTCTTCTCCCCTCCTCGCCTCCTTTTTCTCTTCCCCTGCCTTGTTCTTGGGAGACCAGGTCATCTTGTTCTCCTTCTTGAGGCGCCTCCGAGCATTGGCAAACCAGGTAGAGACCTGGGTGAGGGTCATCTTGGTGATAATAGCTAACATGATCTTCTCACCCTTGGTGGGGTACGGATTCTTGCGATGCTCATACAACCAGGCCTTCAGAGTACTGGTAGTCTCTCTGGTGGCATTCTTTCGCCTGGCTGAGCCACTGAAGTCCACAGAACTGTACCTGCCACCAAAATATGGGTACATTCCAGGGAAAGAAGCATTTTGGGGTGGGAATGGGAGGGCAAAGGGGAAAGCTAGGTAGGCATGATATATGTGGTATAGGGAGTCTGGAATGGGATTCCTCCCACTCTGGGCTAAGCAGTGGGCTAGTCTGGGGAAGAAAATACATGGTGAGAAAGAAGTAAGGAAGGGGCTTGCTTTTGTGTAACTTCCAGTGGAAAATTAACATGCACTATGATGCCCAGGAATTCTTCTTCTTCTCCCTCCTTTGTCCTCTCTCTTATCCTCCCTTCATCCATTTTTCTATCTTTCCTTATTCTTTCCTTCCCTTCTTTACCTTGCCATACATCCAATTCTTCCCTTTCCCCTTTCTTCTTTCACGTATATCCCTTCTTTATCCTCTTCCCCCTTTCCTTCCCTGTTCTTTCTCCTCACCCCCTTGTATTCTCTCTACTCATCCTTCTACTGTATGCCTTCTCCCCCATTTCCCCACCTAGCTGTTATCCCCATCTTATCTCTGTACTCTTCTCTTCCCCAATCTCCATCTCCATCCTTCTCCTATCCTCTTCGCATCCTTGATCCTTGTTTCAAAAGGTTGTGACTACAGATGAGGTGACCTACGGGTCTTACCTCTCATACTGATACTGCCCCAGAGAAGGTTCATAGGGGTAGTAGGCTCCAGGCTGTGCCAGTCCAGGTGGGAAGCTGCCAGTGGTTTCTTTGAGTTCATATTGAGTGTTCTGTAAAAGGAAGAGGTATTTAGTGCGGTGGCCCAGAATGATCCAAGAGTTGGGGAGATGCTGGGGAAAGGGATGTGTAAATATGAAGAGATCCCCTCTCTGGGACCCCACTCCCTTCCTCTGCTGGGGATGAGGGCGATCTTTCTGGGCCTTATCTCTCCCCCTCTCACCTGTGCCTTCCTGAGCAAACAGCCTTTCCCTCTGCTTTAATTGGATTTTACTACCTGCTCCATGGTTTCCACCTTTTCCCAAACCCAGCCCGGATTCCTAAAGGGGGAAGGGAGAGGCAGTTAGTTAGAGGGGTTGGAGTTGGCTGGGCAGTAGGGCAAGAGGCAGTATTCACCAGAGCGTTGTAGAGAGCTTGCGGCTCTGGGCTGTAGGGCAGGTAGCTGGAGTAGCCATGAGAAGAAGCTGCGGCAGCAGCCGCAGCCGCTGCTGCGTAAGGGGAGCCGTAAACTCCTAGCGCTGTGCCGAGCTCTGGGCGCGCACTGCCCAGGAGTCGGTTCTCGTAAGACTGGCAGCAGAGGGCAGAGGCCTGAGTCGAGCCGGTGGACCCATCCGGGACTGGGGCTGGGCGAGGCGCTGATTCACAGCAAGTGGTGCTGGGGTTGGCTGGCACCAAAAACTGGAGGGTATGAAAGAGGAAGAGAGACAGGGTAGGAAAGGACAGGGAACCTTGGTCAATTGAGTCAAAGAGGATCAACTTTTAAAACCTGGGGTTGACTACACATTGGGGAGCCAGTTCACATCTATCATCCATTCAACACACATTCTTAGAAAACACCTATTGCGTATGAGCAGAGGGGAGAAACAGATGAGTATGCCTCAGTTGCTCTTCTCTTAAAGAACCTGGGGACTTGGTAGCATTACTCTCCAAACCACCCCTCTCAGGCTACAAAGGCAAAGACCAGGTAGGTGTGATAGAGCTCTGAGCTGAGACCCTTTTTCCTCCATCTTTACCTGAAGAAATGTTCAGGCCAGAGGCGTTTTGCGGAGTATATCAGGCTCTCGAACCTATCCCAAACCCCGCAGCCCAACAGAAAACTGCCTAGGGAAAAATACATATTGAAAACTTGGGGGTCCAAACAGCTTGGGAAGAGCACTGGATAAGCCGGCAAGTTCTGGTGGGGGCTCCAACGGGATCTTGCTGTATGATCTTAGGCAAGTCACGGGCCTCAGTTTCCTCCTATGTAAAATAAGGGGATTGGACAGGATATTCCTAAACGCCCTCCTGGGTCTGACATTTTTGGTTTTAAGTTCTCTTCTAGCTTTCTCTTCTGTGGGTTTTATGATTTCTAATGCTACGCCAAAACCTAGGAACAAGGAGAGAAGTAAACCAAACAAGTCCGTAAACGGGGTGTCCAGATTTCTCAGCAGACCAAAGTCTAAGAGACAGTGGAAGGGCAGTGGGCGTGGGAGGGCAGGTCACGGCAGAGTTGGCAAGACCCTGCTCCTTCCAACCGAGCGGCAGAAGCTGAGGGAGGAGGGAGCGCACACACAGACACGTGTGTGTATACACACATACACAGACGCACATGAACACACCAGGAGCAGAAGCCTCAGAGACACGTCTGGGCCACACAGCCTAGGGAGAGAAGCCTAAGCCTCTAGGCGCCTCCGGGGGCTGCGGCTTTGGGGCTTACCTGAGAAGCACTGGTATACGGGTATCCAAACTGAGAGAAAGACATGGTCGCGTCTTCTGTGCTATTTTAATTAATTTATTTAAAAAAAAATTTGGCCCTTTTCCGCAGTATAGGTTGGTTTCCAGGCTCAGCCCCGCAAATCCTAGGGGGTACCCGCGGATTGTGCTCTCGCAGAGCCTTCTTAGATGCGCACCGGTTCCCAGAGCGGCCTCCTTGGCCCAGCCAGTGGAGACAGAGAGAGAGGAGGGGCCTGGAGGGGAGCAGCCGCCTGGTTCTCCGGCGGCAGGGCCAGCGCTCTTGAGGGCTGCCCTCCACCTCTCACATTAAAAATACCCAATTGCCCCATGGATGAGGAAGGGGGCGAAAGAGGGCTCAAAAAGGCGCCAGACTGGGAGGCTTTAGAGAGGGTGGCGAGCCAGATTATTTTCTGCTCCTGGGGGTGTTTCGCAGTCCTTCGTGGAAGAGTAGCAAAGTGACGTCACGGTAATCCCGTGGCGGCGGGACCTGGGGACAGCTGGCTGTGCCAATCGTTGCACGCACCGGTCTCTCGCACAGCCTCCGACACTTGTTTCTTGTTGTTGTACTGTTGTGCTGAGAGGCCTCTGCGGTTGGTCTTTTTCTTTCTTGTCTTAAGCACACACGCGCGCACACGCACACGCACACCCAGTCACTCCAAATTAAATTTGAGAAGTGGAGAAAAATTACACCAGCCCTACTCAACCGGCCAGGAGCGTTGAGAACTCCCTGTCTCCCCAAAGCATCTAAAGAGAAGAGAAGCAAAAAAGGAAAAGGGAAGCAGAGATCGAGATAGAGGAGAGGGGGAATCAGAGGGGAGAAGAGAGAAGAAACGAAGGGGTTAGAAAGAAAAAGAACCACAAAAGAGACTATAGAGGAGGGGGAAGAAGAGAGAAAAGTGAAAGAGAAAAGGAAGGATGAGAAGTAGCCAAGGAGAAGAAAACAGCAAGAAAAGAAAGGAGAGAAGAGAGAGAAAGGAAAAGACATAAGCCGTGAGGTGAAGAAAGAGGCGAGAAAGGGGAGGAGGTGGAGGGAGCAGGGTGGGAGAAGCTGGCAGAGTGCCTGGAAGAAGGCAGGTAGGAAGGGCAGGGAAGCTCCGGGGAGAAGACTCCAACCCTCCCTCTTCCCCCCTCCCCGCTTCCCCTGGGCGAATGGGCATCTTTATTCCTGCAATAAGTTTGTTCGCTCAACAAGGTCGGCGAGAGTTCTGATTTAAAAGCAGGAGCTCAGTGTCAGTATTCCTAAACCTATCCTTGCCCCCTGACACCTTGCCGCCCCACTTTCTCTTGGTTTGATGAGTATCTTTCGTTCTTTGTCTTTGTGTCTCTGGACCCTCGGTCTCTCTGAGTCTCTCTTTGGCTCCTCTCCCACCCTCCCTTCACCTTCACACTCTAAGCTCATTTTCCCAGATGCTCTAGGCTCCACCCGGGGCTTGGCCCTTCTGCCTCTCTCGGGTCGCCCTGGGGAGGGGCAAGTGGCAGCATCCGAGAGGGGGCGGAGGCTCAGGAGAGGTCAGAAGCTATACAGTCTCCTAACGGGCGGGGACCCACTCAAGGAAATGCAGGAAGAAGACCCTCTCCAATGATCTCGGAAATGGAGGGAGGGAGCCCCAGGCTGAGGATTGAGACCAACCTTGAGAGGGTGAACCCATCAGAGAGCCTTGGGAACTTATCCAAAAGGTCTGCTTCCCTATCTTTTCTCCTTCTCCTCCCCTCCCGCCCGGAATGCAAGTATGATCCCGGAACCCAAGTCTCAGTCTGATCAGATGCAGTGCTGGGCACTTGGGCAGAGGGTCCGGAGAGCTAGGGATAGTGCCTGGGCGCAGGGCTGCAGAAGCTTGGCTCCGCTAGGGGTGGCGCTGGCGAGCCGCGCTGGAGCGGGGACTCGATAACGCGGAAAGGGCGTCGGAGTCTTCACTCTTCTGGGCCCCGAGAAGGGGCAGGGGACTTGGAGGGGTCAGTCGCGATACCTGTTTCGGAATCACTGTGCAGATGTAAAGGGAGTGTCTGCAAGGGTTGAGGGATGGGGGGCGAAGAGGATAAGGTCTTCACCCCATCGAAGTCGCGCACCTGGGTGATCCAGCCACCAGTACTAGTAAATCTTTATCCCCATTGTCTGGAGTGGAGGAGACCCGGCTGTCCTAAGCCTTGGACAGAGATCTCCTGTACCGAGGCATACTTTCTCAATTCAGAGGTAGATACTCTAATCTCTGCCAACTGCCTCCGGGATCTAGCCTCTCAGACACCTAAAGTCTTCAGTGCAGGGGGGCTAAACCCCTGCAGCTCTCCCGGCCCAGGTCGTGAGAAGGAAGCGAGAGGGAAAGTCCCCTCAACTTCTGGAATCCTGTACTAAGGTCTAATATATGCCTCCCCTCAACAATTCAATTATCCAGCAACGCTGCTGTTTCCGGTTACACAGAAGAATCACGGTTCCATGGTTACAATGAGTGAGGACACTCGGGGACTAAATCCCTTTGAGACTGACTGAATATAAACCCTTAGGACTATAGGGCTCGGGCTAAGCACTCACTCATACCCACCATCTTCTCCAGCCCTCCAGCGAGAAACCCAGTACAAAGGCCGTCGTGGCCCAGGGCACATCCCAAGACTGGAATTTTCCTTTTATCTTTTTATAATGGTTCCAGGTAGTGACAGAGGGCCATGAACTTGACATCTATATTACAAACTTGTCAACAAGCATTTATTAAGCACCTACTATGTGCTAAACATTGTCCCAGAGACTCCAAGAATAATTCCTTGTTCTTTCCCGGCCCAGGGTCCACTTCAATTTTCTCCCTTCACTCCTTTCGGCCAAACTGTGATCTGAGTCGGAGTGAGTGATTCTTTTTTTTTTTTTAAAAACCAAGAGACTTTCCCTGTTTCTGGGTATTATTTTTGTTTTCTTCTCCTCTTCCTCCTCCTCCTCCTCCTCCTTCTCCTCCTCCTCTTCTTCTTCCACTTATTCTCTGTTAAAAAGTTTGTTGAGCACATTATAAAACACACAGCTGGGAATTAAAATTTAAAGAGCAGTTTTTTTTTCATCTGTGATGAAAGGACAATTAATTGAGAGAGTGTTTCTTTATAAAGAGTAACGGTGTAAAACAATGATTCATAAATGCTCCTTCTTTTGGAGAAAAAAGCGGCAGCCCTACTTGCCCACACAGTTTCAAAGTCCCAAAAGGATGAAAATTGTGGTCTGATTAATTTAATGATGAATATTCACTTAAAGAAGAAAAAAAACACCTTAATTTCATACCCAAAAAACCCACTCTCTTTTGCCATCGAATCACTTTTAACTTCTGTGCATCTAAGCTACTGTAAAAAAAAAAATGACAAGACTTGGAGAGAATACATTAAGTTATTCCCAGAGGTGAGATTACCACTAATTAATTAATTGCAAACATTTCCAGAGGGAAGGCACGTCAATTATAAAGTAATAAAATTAGATAGGCTCAGCAAGTTTGATTACTAATTTGTTCTTAGATGCTGAAAAAATGGCATGAAAACAAAAAATAGTGTATTAGGGTGATATACTTGTGAGGGAGATCTACTATAGAATTTTTTCTTTCTAAGCTGAATTATAACTTCCCTGAAGTATGAATGCCTGGTACATTCAGCCTCTTGTTAGGATAGTGAAAAGCACAAACATAGTTATATAGAAAGCTCAGTCAGTAACAGATTAAGCTGTAAGCTGGATGGAGACTATGAAAGAAACTCAGTGCTTTTCCTTACATAGAGAGAATGCAAAACTTTTTTTTCCACAAAAATACATCTTATTTTAAAACTTATTTCTTATCATTGTTAACAGAAAATCCCTCAATGGTTTGGGGCCTATAGTTTAGTGCATGCCATTTAAATCCTGTCAATCATCTGATTCCTGGCTTCCTGCTTGTCTTTAGAGACCTTTGTGCAGTATTTTCTCTTGGAGGAAATACACACCAACAGTAAAAATGGGATCCTGGACACTTTCTCTATTTTACTCCCACCTGGACCATAGAGCTGTTCCTATTAACTATTTTCATATTCTATTTAGCAACCCTGAGAATTTTTCTCTTTGCTTTTATGACATGCCACTACTGTTTGAATTATTTTTCTTCATCCTTTACAAAATTGAAATCAGTGTCACGATGATATTGTCTATAAGGCATGAGCCATGTGTAAATAGATTAGTGCACTTTGGAAATATGGGTTCGATGGAGGCTGAATGCCACTACAAAATTTGTTTCTATTTTCTTGATTGCATACAAAATACCCTGGTCATCAGTCATAGAGTTTCATAGCATACCAATACAGCAGTGCTTAATTCCATTGTTCACTCTTTGATGAGTTAGTTGATAAAGAATACAAATGTGAATTTTTTGAAACTCCACTGTATATTTTGATAAACACACACAGAGCATCATATTTAACAAGCATTTCACTGAAACTGTTCAGTGCTATCAAGAATAGAATTATATAAATTCCTGTGTTCTATTTGGAAACAATCCGTTTTATTTGGAAACAGAACCATTTCCACAAGATGCTTTCCACAAGCAAATAGGGAACAGACAGACTTGGAGAATTATAATTCCCATTATGTATTTGAAGGTCTTAATTGTATGGTTTAAATATATTAGAAGTCCTAACAAGTCAGTCAGAGATGAGTTCAGGAATAAATTTGGGAGGTGCAGCCAAAGAAATTCTAGTGGAGCAGTAAGAGGATTGGTTTTAGTTTCAGAGGACAGCAGACTGGATCCCATCCCAGCTATTAACCAGTTATGTCTCCTTGGGCAAGTACTTCCCCTGTCTGGGCCTCAGTTAATTCATCTGTAAAATGAAGAGAATGTGCTAGATGATCTCTGAGATCCCTGCCGGCTCTCTTATCAGTATAGCTAAAGGAAATAAACCATATTTTATATCTTTGGAGTTAAACATTTTAGTCATTTATTCATAAAATATAAAGAAAATATTTACAGGGAAGATCAAAACCGAAGTGCACATCAAATGAATGAATCTGTTAGTAAGATAACAACATTGAAAACCAATGGTATTTGAATTTTAAAGTATGGATTTGTTTTTTTGTGGCAATGTTTTGGAACTGAGAAAAATGAAATGTCTTTAACTCTATGCATGAGTGAGCAAGTGCAGCTGGCCAGACACATACATAATTTATACTGATCATTCACCACAGGTCTAAGTGGATAAAGCCAGAAAGAACACTAATTGTTTTGACTGAAGTAGTGTACATGGCGTCTCATTGTGGAAGGTGCTGGATACCTCCCTTACATAAATAGATATTGTCAACAAGAGTTTTCTTATCAGGAATGAAAAAAGGCAGTAACCTCTACAGGAATATTCTGTAATACTCATTGTAAAGGTGGGAATTAGAAAGGTGAAATTAACTTCAGGGTAAAGTAAAATATGAAATGAAATATAGAGTGCCTTGGTTTAGCCAAAATGTTCTGAACTTAAAGTTAAATATGGGAGTTTGCCAATCAAAAAGAAAACCTCACAAGATAGAGCTACTTTCTTGGATTAGAAATTGTGAGGAAGAAAGAGCCCACGAGAAATTTTGAAACTAATGTGCTGTTTCTCTTTTATAAAGGGGAGGGAGAGGACAAGGATTTTCAAGTTCTTGATAACCATCTGTAAAAATAGATCTTCAAATAAACAAAGTAAAAATACCAAAATAAAATACACGATCTCTAAGTTATTTATAATTTTAAAAAAGTTTGAAAAAAGTATCAATTTTAACAATACACCAAAAATGTATTGATTTTTACCCTAGCCCTTTGTTGTCTTTTTTTCTCCAATATTTGCCCTCAGATTTTATTTCAATTGTCATTCTCATGTCTTTATTTTTATTTTTAAATTTTTTTGAAGGGGGTCTTCCTCACTTATGATTTCCTTCATATATGAAACTTTGAGAGGGGGAAACTCCATGCATTAACAAATATATGCAACATCTCTGCAAGTTCTACTCCTAGAGAAAGTTGCTTGGGCAAATTGAAAAGGTTAAATGACTTGCTCATGATCCCATTTCCAGTATATGTTCCCAGCAGGACTTGAACCAAAGCCTACTTGATTGTAATTTCTTAGGGTGGTATGATTTCATTCATCAGGTTGATAGACAATGGTTTATTCAGCCATTTTCCAATCACTGAACGTATTAGGTAGTTCAAAGTCAAATACTTTTGCTCGGCAAAATAGGTATGTCATTCAGATGTAAAAATGCAGGTGTTACATTTCTGTAACATGATTTGATTTTGTTTTAAAGTTTTATAAGTATTTTTTTCTTTTAATTATTTTTAATTAGCAAAATATATTTACTCTCTACCTTCCAACTATGAAGAAGAAAAACAAAACCCTTGTAATAACTATGTGTAGTTAAGCAAAACACATTCCTACATTGGCCATGTCTAAAAAATATGTCTCTGCACCCTGAGTCCATCACCTCTTCATTAGGAAGTATATAACCTACTTCATCATGGATCCTTTGGAATAATGATGGATTAATGCGTTGTTCAGTGTTCTTATGTTTTTGAAAACCATTTATTTTATAAGGTTATTATTGTATAAGTTATTATTCTGGTTCTCCTTACTTCACTCTCTATCAGTTTATAAAGTTTATGTAGATTTTCCTGAAACTGCCCCTTCATAATTTCCTTTAGCAATAACATTCCATCACATCCAGATGCCATAATTTATTAAGATATTCCCTAATTTATGGGTATCTCTCTCATTTCTACTTCTTCCACCAAAAAAAGATCTACTACAAATATAGTTTTTGCATATGGGATTTTTCTTTTCTTTTTTTTTTTGGTCTCCTTGGGATTGTTCTTGTTATTGTCATTTAAGTAGTGGCACTGATGGGTCAAAACTTACGCACAGTGTGTTTAGCAACTTTTGGGGCATAGTTCCAAATTATTGTCCAGAATGGCTAGTCCAATTCACAGTTCCATCAATAGCGTATTAATGGGCCTATTTTCCTGCAGCCCCTCCAACGTGTCTTTTTTTTTCCCTTCTTTGGTCAACTTTGCCAATCTGGTGGATGCTAGGTGGAATCTCAGAGATACTTTAATCTGCATTTGTAATCATTACTAATTATTATTGATTTGGAAGATTTTTTTCATATGGCTACTGATAGCTTGGAATTCTTCCTCAAAAGATATCCTATTTCATATTTTTAACCCTTTACTAGTTGGGGAATATTGCTTATTCTCATAAGTTGGAATCAGTTATTTGTGTATCTTAGAAATGCGACCCTTAACAGAGAAATTTGCTGTGAAGATTTCTTCCTAGTCATGTACTTCCATTCTAATTTTAGCTTCATTGGTTTTATTCGTGCAAAAACTTTAAAAAATTATATAATCAATCTGCTTCTGCTCTTCTGTCCTCTTTCCTTCACCAGGAGAGTAATGACAGGTTTTTACTCTGCTCTTTCCTTTTAAACCCTCTTCTCAATCTATCCTCAATAATTAGTTTGTTTTGCTAATGACCATCCTTGAGCCTCTGGCTTCCTACTCTCTCCTCTTTCTCTCATATTTCTCTGTTTGATGAAATATATTTTGCACACAATTGTGTCCATGCCATTCTTTCCTTTGATAACTTTGGATGAAAGTGAGATTTAAATGTCATCCACCTGCCCCATACCTTTCCCCTTGCTTGAATAGTGTTTTACTTGTTCACTCTAATGTGTCCCCTTTTAGGCCATCTCCCCCTCCTCTGCCTCTGCCCTGGTGAATCTCTTTCCTTCCTCCATATTCTTTCTTCTTTTAATACCATTAAAACATAACAAAACCACTTCTGGGCTCTCTGCTTATTTTATTCTTTCTATGACTATCATATGATATTGGGGTTATGAGAGACACATGTATCCTCTTCCCTATTACAATGTAAATACTTTATCCTTTATTCTTTTTATGATTGCTCATTCATATTTACCTTTTTAGGTTTCTTTTGACTACTATATATTTTAAAATTTCTACGCAGGAATACTTGGAAGCACTTTGTTTCATTAAAGGATTATGTCGGTCTTCCATGAGATTGTACTCAGTTTTTCTGTGTAAGTTATATGCTTGGTTGTAAACCTACATCTTTACCTTTTAGCATATTGTATTCCAAGTTCTCTGTTTCTGTTTGGTGATGGTTGTTAAATCTTTTGTGATCTTAGCTATAGCTCCTTAATATTGGATTATTTCTTTCCAGCTGCTCGTAGCACTTTTTAAAAAGTTTGAAAATTCTGGATTTTGACTGTAATATTTCTGAAATGATTTTATTTTATTTTTGAGAGATTTCTTTCAGAAAGCGACCTTTGGATTCTTTCTATTTTCACTTTGTTCTTTGTTTCTAAGGGAGCTGAGCAGGTTTCTTTCATTTTTTGTTAAAATATGATGCCTATGTTCTTTTAAAAGCTGTAGGTTTCATGTAGTCCAATGACTCTTAAATTATCTCTCATCGATCTATTTTCTAGCCCATTTTAAATATATTTTATTTTTTTCAATTTTTGCAGTGTTTTGAATTTGTTTTAATATTTTTCATTGTCTCATAGAGTCATTAACTTGTATTTGATCCATTCTAGCTTTCCAGGAATTTCTCACTTAGGTAAGGTTTTATATGTCTGAGTTGCTAATTCTCTTTCCAAAATTTTCCTTTATAACTTTCATTTCTTTTGCAGTTCTTCCATATAGGTCTCTATATCATTGATAAAATGCTTTAAAACTTTAAAAAAAACCACAACAACTTCTTCATTTTCCCCTGGAAATTCTAGTTGAACTTGTGTCAAAGCTGTATTTTTCTTTTAGGCTTCTTTGAAGATACTTGGGACATTTTCTTGGTCCTGTCATCATAATTCTTTCTAGTGGAAGTCTTTTTTTGTTTGGTTGTTTACTTATTTTTCCAAGTTTGCTTCCTGAATTTGTACTTTGTGTTAGGGTCAGACTATGCACACTTCTGGAGGGAATGTCTGGGCCTCCTACTGCACCATACTGGCTAGTTTTGATGCCTTTTGTCTTTACATCTTAGTCATTTTTAGATATATAAGTTCTCTACCCCCTCCCCACTCCCTGTAATGAGCCTTCCTTTTTAACAAAGAAAAATTGTCCAACAGAGTGAAAACAACTGACAGCATTGGCAAAGTTCCACATGTATAGTTCTCTATTTCTTTGGGGAAACAATAGATACCTTTTTCCTTTCTTATCAAGGTACAAAAATATTTATTATGATTATATTTGGCTTGGTTTTAGCACTCTTTTAATTTTCATTATTATAGTCATTGCATACATTATTTTTCTGTCTCTGCTTCCTTAACTTTGCATTAGTTCCTAAATGTTTCCTCATCTATTTCTGAATTTACCCTGTTTTTTTTCCATTACTTTCAAGTACTAAGAAAGTTTTAGCCATCTGCCAGTCACAAGTTTTGAAGAACCTTTTGAATTTATAAATCATGTTGGCATCTGAGAAACTCTTTGAAAGCATAGAGGTGGAGAGAAGAAGAAAATGATTCAAAAAGGATTGGGCATGTACCATGGTCAGAAGGAAAATCATCACAGTATGACTTAAAGCCTGTTTCTATAATTAGCCCAAACTTGAAAGATGAGTTGAGTCCAGTCAAACAACCAGTTAGTGGCAGTCATCTGACTCAATTCAGAATACTGGCTACTTTTGAAAGTGATTCACATGTGCACATTCAGCTTTAAGTTTGCCATGTGGATGATGACATGTTTCTAAAGGCAACTTCGAGGCTTTGCTAACAGTTATAAGAAACTGCACCATCAAGTAAAGAACAGCGCTGAGGCTGTTAAGAAACAAACAATCCTTTAAATTAAAGCTTTTAAATTCCTATGAAAGAAATAAGGGGGACAGAATTATGCTACCTAGAGGGATAGACCAGTTTATTAAGTAATTTTCTTCATGCTCCATCTTGTTTTTCCTGTGTTAACATGGCTTAAGAACCAAGACTGTAAGAAGTGATTTTGTACCAGTGGGTCCTCAAGAATGGTTATGATATACATAAAAATATAGCTCCTGGGGGTAGGAGGTGAGGACTCTAGCTAGGTCCAGGTTTCCCCAAATAGGGCAGTGACCTCATGTACCCTCATGTGGTTATAGCTTTGCCTAAAAGAATCCCCTGAGTGTGGATTAGGGGAATCATGAACTTACCACAAATGAGTGTGAATCATGGTGTGTCTGTGGTGGTTGTTTTTTTACATTTTGGGCTCAGAATGGCTTCTAGGAAATGTATAATTTTGCACACAATCTTACTAACAATCAGGTTGTAAGGCCAACACTTTAATCATCTTTCTGAGAATCTTTCTGCTTAATGCTTAGCTCTTCAATTCAATTCAAAGTAGCTCTAACCAGTACATATTTTCTCCTTGTCTTGTGGTGTTTCTTCTGGACTCTTCTTTCTATGGTTTTTCCTCTAACTTTCGAAAGCTGTGTGAGAGCTGAGGGGGGACCCTCTCTGATATGCCATATACAGCCCCACGACTCAGGAGGAGCTGGGATCATTTGTGATATCACAGGCAGTCCGAGCTTATCTACAATAAATCTTATGGAATCAATAAAAATATGGGAAGTATATAATTTTTAGAGAAAAAAATGCACATGAGACAGAGCCATTAAGGGCAAAGCCATTCTAATACCTGTGTCTGCTTGGATCTGCAATTAAAAACATTCCAATAATAAATCTACTGCCAGTCTCCTTTAATGCTTTTAACTTTCTTGAAGGTTCAAATTGGTACCCCAAAAATGTGCCAAGATTTTCACAATGTATTTTATAGACTCATAAATAAATATGGCAATTAATCTAAGCTATATTTCCTTCATATTTGATGAAAATTTATTACAGCATTCACCCATTCAGTGCACAAAAACTCTAATGCACTTAAAATTGGATTTCAAACCAAAAATTTTATGGGAAAATATAGTATTGATCATCCATTTAAAGATATCATGACCATGATTCATGGCAAGCCATAAAAAAGATCTCAGGAGGGTCTGACGAATGTGTTGGGTGGTGGAGTAGTCTATTCATAAAATCAGAGCTGCTGGATCAGTGCCTCATGTTTTCTTAATCTATCATTTATTCAACTTTTATTTCCTCCCTATGCTGCTGTTTAAAAAATATTCATCTTCATAATGTTTGTAGTAATGGTAGTTGTAGGAGAAGCATGGACCATTGGAGATAGGAGATTGTGTAGTCCCACTTTCTCCCCTTTATTAGAGATGAAAAGATAGAAGTGGAATGAGTGGTCCAAGGTCACATAGAACAACAAGGTCAGAGCTGTGGCCAGAACCTAAGCCTCCCTTTTGTACAATTGGCATTTACTATGTTTATTATAGCACTAAAGGAGTAGTGATAGATAATCCTGTCAGTCCTGGCACCCAAACTTAGGGTCAAAGGTGATCCAAGAATGAACAATGGATTATTTTCATCTTCTTTTGAGTCCCCATAGTGGCCATAGCCATATACTTGGGTGTAACTGAAGGATATGAAAAAATAGAGATCTTTAATTCTACTCTGGAGAAGTCTTACCTGTGGGAGTAAAACACATGAAATACTTGGAAATATTTCATTATTAAGCTGTGCCAATGAATAGTTCCAATAAAATACCTAAGTGTGGAGAAGATATAGTATGGATAAATGACCAGAGATGTGTTTATAATTGGCATGCTGCTTTTGCTGACTAATGCATGGTTGTTGAAATTTTGTTTACGTTTTCTTTTGTTGACTATCATGGTTGCTTCTAAGGTAGTAACTTTGCCTTTACAAAAGCAAGCAAGTATCAGCACAAACAGATAAGACATCTTGGAACTCACTATATTTTGAGACAATTAGTATCATAGTGAAGAGAACACTGGACTTAGGTTTCAGGGAGACCTGAGTTCAAATCTAGCCTCAATACTTACTAGTTGTGTGACCTAGGGCAATTCATTTAACCTCTGCTTGTCTCTCTACAACTGTAAAATGGTGATAATAACAGCTCCTCCCTTACAGGGTTGTTGTGAGGATCAAATGAAACGTTTGTTTTGAAAAAAAAATAAACAACAATACTTAGCACAGCGCCTGGCATATACTAGGTGCTATATAAATGTTTATTCCCCTCCCTTACTTTCCCTTTCCTTCCCTTCTCATCCTTTCTCTTGTCTTCCTTTACATAAAACCTCCAGATGGAGCTGAAGTTTTTAATCCACTTGGGTTCATACAAATCAGCCCGAGTCTGCGTTACTGAGTTGAATTCAGAGATTTCATACAGGATCAGAGTCCTTTCCCCAGAAAAAAAATTTTG
>CM053625.1:113861458-113877877 GCA_028646595.1 Phalanger gymnotis | reverse complement strand
ATATGTACAAAAGGTTTGAACAGATGAAGGCTCTTTCTCTTCCCTGATGGTCCTCAAGTGAGGAGGAAAGAAGAACTACTATGGGCCGCCAGGTTGGGGAGAGGCCTTAGGCTCTCTCTTTCAACCAGCTGCCATGTGGGTGTGAATGCATCGTGTTGTTGTCTTCTCTCCATTCTATTTACTCTTTCCTCATCTTAGATGATTCGTTTCATTTCAGAAATGAAACAGCAGATTATGATCTAAATAACCTTTGAAAGGTAGGAAGAGCCACTACAGGTCCAGCACCTGAAACCCATGGCAGAGTCTGTTGGTAGACATAACAGCCAAGAAAGTGAGAAACCAACCCTGAAAAGTGGGCTGCTTGACTGAAAGCATCAATGAATCAACTCACCACCTGGGGCACACTGTCCTGAAAGGAACTCATCCCTTCCCTATGCCACACCAGGAAGTTAACTTAGTGGGGAGAATATTGGTAGCCAGCACTTTAAATGTGGATCCACTCTTTCCAGGGATTGAGCTGGTAGAGTGGACGTTTGGGAAGATTTTGTACTTAAGTTTTTGATGTTGTTGTTCTTGTTTAGGTTTGTCCTTTGACCTTCATTTTCGAAGAGGACCAATGCCATCACAGTGTGATATCTTGACTCATGAGTGAATTGGATTTAAGTGATGCAGAGCATGCAAGGTCCTTAGCCTCACTCTTCTAGAGTTATCTAAGTCTAAATGTCGAGACAAAAGTGATGGTGATGACCTGAGATGCAGTGGATGACCTTGGCTTCTTTGATGTCTGAGTTATCTAAGTCTAAATGTTGAGACAAAGGTGATGGTGATGGCCTGAGTTGCAGTGAATAACCTTGGCTTCTTCAATGTCTGACCAAGCTCTAAGTATTTCATATCATCTGCTATGGATTGGAACCAATTATTGTCATCTATCCATTCCGCTGGGAGAGGTCTTCACGTGCTTAGAGAAGACATCCCCCTAATTCACTGACTAGTTTGAGGCCTGTTGGTTATCCTCAACCTGGTTTAGCTTGTCTGTCAAGATGACTTTACTGGGGTATGGCTGCTGCACATGCTATGACTTCTTGGAGCCATAGGTGAAAGCTGAGTAACTGATTGGACACCAAAGGTAGATGAGTAGCCCTAAAAAGGGCTGGTAAGACCTTACACCAGTGGTCCTAGTCCTTTCTTAACACCCCATTTAATAAAATACTTCTTGATTGACTTTACACTATCTAATCCAACCCCTTGTTAATATAAAGAAACTGAGGCTCAGAGTGGTCAAGTGATTTGCCTAAGGTCCCCTTAGGTACTGGAACCCAGATCCTCTGACTCCAAGTCTAGCCCCCAGGCACCCACAAGAACCAGATTAATATGTAACTGGTAAATGTTTAACAAAATGAATAAAAGTAAAATATTAAATTGATGTACTTTCTCAGTAAATATCCCTTTCTAAAAGTTATTGTTAGTTAATATTGAGGCGATACCAACTGATTGAGCTGATATTGGGGCAGTAAAATGATAAAATGAGACATGAGTAAAGCACTTTGAAAAACCTCAAAGTGCCATATAAATGCCATCATTTTATCTTCATCATCATAGATGCTAATTAATATTGGAGGGAGAGGGGAGCTTGAGAGCAACAGAATTAGAATCCTGTCAGGGTTACCCCTAGAACCTTGGGAGGAATAGCTAGCTTTTTCCTAAGAACCCCAAGTCAGATTGGAAAATGAGCTTATGAACTACGCCTTTTTCCCCACATAAATTGTATTTCCAATATTAATATATTAAAACAGTTTCTAAAGTTTGTTTTTTTCAGGTATTCCAGGGCAAGGTTTATTAATATTTCACCATGTTCTGTAGAAGGTATGGTCCAAAAGTTACAATATTTTCTGTGTGGTAGATTTTTTTACTGTCTTTTATTATAATTTTTGTGAAAGAGACATCTTGCATCAGACCTTCTATCTAATGCTGCTATTCTTTTTTTCCTTGCAGGCAAGTTCCAAAGCTATCTGTGCCTTCCCTTCTCCTCCTTCTCCTCTTCACCATCCCCCAACCAGTCTTTCTGGATACAGGAGTTGATAAATGAAAGAGGGTGTGGAGCAATTGCTATAGTCACATGGATATAATGTTTTGTATAAAACTTATTATTACCATTAATTAACCCACACAGAGTCTTTTGTGGAAGGTTTTCCTGACCTCCTTTGCAATTCACTCCTCCAAAAGTCTGGTACTTCTCAAGGAAGTGCAGAATCTGTCTGAGTTTGTGGACACAGAGAAACTGAAAACGGTTGTCAGCCTGCTGACTGGAAGTATTTACCAGCTTTTTGACCAGGAGACAGCAGAGATCGTGAAATACAGGAGAAGGATTACACTGTCAGCATAGGTTTGAGAACATAAACCATTTCCTTTGTCAGCTCTAGGCTTTTGGGAAGGGTTGGAGCAGAAGAGAAACCTGTGACAATAATTATGAAATAAATTAATATAAAAAGGAATTTTGCTAGTGGAAATTAATTCCCTTTGCATTCCACACATCACAACAATATGGAAAAGCAACATGAGGATTAGAGGTATCTCTTCCAATTGGTACATATTTATTAGGCCTTTATATTTAAGTAACTGAGAAAAAGAAATTAATACTGAGTTGTTTCTCAATGTCTGTTAAATACGAACGGTTCAAGAGGGCTTGAACATGGGGTGTGGGGAAGGGAAGATAAGATAAGCAATATAGACGATGCAAATATAGAGACCTAGGTTTGGATAGTGGCTCTTTCACTAATTGGTTCTATGACTTTAGTCAAGTCATTTCCCCATAATCTGAGGATCAACTCTCTTTTCTCTAAAATGAGACAGTTGGACTTGAATAATACCTGAGGTCCTTTCCTAATTTTATGATGCTTAACTCGTTTCTTTTCAGGTGAGTTTGAATCATGTCTGATGGTTTTTAATGTATTGACCTAAAAGCACGGGGCTTGGTAGATAGTAGGCACTTAATAAATGTTGTGTGGTGTGTTTTCTATCTTCAGTGGAGAGGATTTTGTGGTGTTACATAAACTCTCCTCCTTGTAACATGGTGGTAACTCTGCATTCTCAAAGACACCATATTAGCAGAGCACAAACTGTGGCAGGTACTTCTAAGACTAAATGAGAGCCTGATCACGGACTGGGTCTCTGTTGTCAAAGGACCAGCCTAAATAAGCACAAGTAGGCTCATTAACTGAGGTTTCATAGCATCATAGATTTCAATCTGGAAGGGATCTTAGAGGCTATCTTGTCCATTTTATAAATGAACAAGCAAAGAGGCAGTCAAATATAGTGGATAAGGCACTAGACCTGGAGTCAGGATGACCTGCATTTAAATCCTGTGTCAGATATTTGCTAATGGCATGATGCTAATCACCTAATCTCTCTAGGCCTCAGTTTCACAGGATCATAGGTTTAAAATTAGAAGGGAATTTAGAGGTCACCAAACCTAGACCCTTCATTTTACATGTGAGGAAACTGAGTCACAGAAAGCTTAAGTGACTTACCCAAGGTCACACAGTCAGTGACAGAAATAGGCTTTGGATTCAGATATACTGAATTTAAAGGCAATGTTTTTTCTACAGTCAAAGAGCTCATTAAGAGCATCTTTTAGGGTATGGAGAGGTGGTGATTTGAACTGGTAGAAGGAATATTCACTTCATGGACATCACAAATCCTTGAAATATATAAACTCTCATAGGGATCTGGTAGCTTAGAGGTTATTAATGTCTTTTCTTGGAGATAATGATGTAGGTTGGTCTGCCTGGGGGTATGTGCACAGAATTGGACCCAGTAACTGACAGATGGCCAATCCAGGTATGCCTTTCTTTTTAGGTTTACTTATGATTGGTTATCTTAGAAAGTACAGGCTGAGTAGCTTGTTTATTATACATAAAAGAGTGTACCTCTGGGAGAGGAGAGAAAGGAGGGGACCTCTCACAGCTGGTAATTTGCATATTGTCACACTTGTTAGAATATGAACTTCTTGAGGTAGAGACCCTGGTTTGGCTGTTCTTTGAATCCCTAACATTTATCATAGTGCCTGGAATACAGCAAGTGATTAATAAATGCTTGTTGACTGACTGTTGAAGGCAAGCACTGAATCCTTTTCATACTAGTAGTCACCCAATAAATGTTTACTGATGGATTGAATTGGATCTGTGGGTCATTTCTAAGTAAATAGAACCCATGACCTTAAAAATCCCAAGAGTCTTGGGAGCTTTCTAAGGAAGGCAATAAAAAAGGAGTCCCTACTGGCAGGGCTAGAGAATCTGGGAGTTACCCCAAGGGGTTCTTCAGCACACAGGCATTATTAATTCTAGAAAGATCTACTTTCTAAGAAGGGGCCTACCTCTTTGTTTTCTGATGGTGAGTAGAAATGTGGCTTGTTGTTTATGTGGGATAGTAAAAATGGAGGTTTTCTCATTCTTAATGGAGGCTGAGATAGAGAACCTGGCTCTGTTAAATAAAAAAAAAAAATTTAAAAAGAGAGAAAAGAAATCATCTCTGCTCATATGGTATCAACACTGCTAGCCCTTCTCACCTCCTCAAGTCCCTGTTCCTCAGCTTGGCCTATAGAGTCTGAGCTGAGATTGGGGAAGAAAGTGATGGAGTAACACCAGTCTGACAAGAATGAGCTGCTTGAAGAGCCATCAGATGTCACTGTAAGAGAGAATGAGCTGCTATCAAAGACGCTTACAATTCAGCTCCATATTGCAGGAGAAATCTTTTTTTTATTAAAATGCTTTGTGCTGTAGGATATGAGGAGTTACACTGATCTGTAACTCTGACTATGTTTGCCCAGAGCACACCATTAGATGCTTTGTCTTCCTTAAAATAATATTAAGACAGGCTTTATTCTCTTCTGGATCACATTAAGTATGGTTGTATGCAGCCACAGACTTTAACACAATGGTTCCCAACTAGAAGGCCAAGAATAGGGTAGGGTAGGAGGGAGGGCAGAGTTATTGGAAGGGGCCTGTGAATCTGTATCTGCATCAAGCATTGGCATTTCGGCATTTAATTCCAACATAATATACAACATTATTCCGTAACAATCGATCAATATTTATACAATTCCTACTATATGCCAGGCACTGTTCTAGGTACTGGGGATATTCAGACATAAATGAAACTACCTATGCCCTCCCAGAGCTTCTATTGGGAAAGACAAAATGCATATACATATGTAGTTACATAATAAATAAATTCAAGGCCCTATTTTTTTGGAGGTGGGAGGAACTAACAGCTGGGAGCAGAGGAATTAGAAGAAAAAAAAACTTCATGAAGAAGGTGAAACTTTCCTCTACAGAATAAACTGTATCTTTTACTTATAAGAGGTTTTTTGCGCTTTTTTTTTGTCCAGACCTATTGTTTTGTTGTCATAGAGAATGCATTAGAGAAACGGTTCTTTTGTTGTACAATCCTGTTTGACTCTTTGTGACCTCATTTCAGGTTTTCTTTGCAAAGGTGCTGGAATGATTTACCATTTCCTTCTCCAGATCACTTTGCAAATGAGGGAACTGAGACAAACAAGTCAAGTGACTTGCCCAGGGTCACACAGCTAGCAAATGTCTGAGGCTGAATTTGAACTCATGAAGATGAGTTTTCCTGATTCCAAGTGAGTATTCTATATATTACACTACCTCTTTGCCCAGAGCAAAGGTTGTTTTTTTTTTTTTTTAAATCAGTTTATAGAAGCCGTTTTGCCCAGAGGAAAAGAAAATTGAAATAAAAATTTTAAAATTTATTTTCACTAATCTCTAATTGAAATTTAGCATTTCCTTCAGATATGAATTTTAAAAATATTATGAGAAGGGGTCTATAGCTTTATCAGACTGCTAAATGGGGCCATGACAAAAAACATTAAGAACCTCTCAATTAGAGACATTTTTAGGAGCACTGAGAGATTATTTTGCTTGTAATCACATAACTAGTGTGTGTCAAAGGTAGAACTTGACTCCATAGTCATCATATCTATGTTATGTCACACTGTTTCTCATGTTTATACATGTTTATTATTTGTCGTAGGTGATTTAGATGCTATTGTAATACAGCATAAAGTCTTTTAAAATGCTAATGAATTGATACTTTTTATTGTCATGCATTTTCTCAATAGACCAATTTTAACTTTATGGCTAGTATATTGTCAGGGTGTGCAAAATTTATTTGTGTGTGTTTGTGTGTGTGTGTGTGTAATAAAGGGAGCCTTATACGTCAAAAAAGTTTGCAATAATTCGGATCTAGTTTGTCAATATCAATATCTCCAAAAGGGCTTGAAAAGACCTTATCTGAATCCTGAAATGTAATAAATTTTCAAGATTGTTTATAATTTATAAACCAAGTACGACGAATTCACTTTAATATTATTATTTCCAAAATGTAATGCATTTTGGGAAAACAGTTTTAACTATCAGGATCAAGAGAGAGATTAAGTGCATAAAATTATTTTTACAAATGATAGAAAAATCATTTGTAGTAGCATTCCTTACAGATAAAAGATATTCTATCAAGATTATTTTTTATTTATAAAGAAAACAGTGCAGATAACAGCACCATTAGCATACAAGTTAATCAGCTTTCCTGTCTTTTGCAGTGTATTCAGGCCAATTAGTATTTGGAAGATAAAACTGGTACATTTGATTATCCCTGAGCAACTCATTCTTTTAAAGAAATCTGGCAGCAAATCCTTTAAAGATACGGCCTTTTCACAGTGCGACATGCTCGGTTTTGTGTTTCTCAGAGCATGTGAAGGAATCTCGCAATGCATATTACAGCAGTATCCTCTGTGGAGAGTTTCCCCATAAATAATACCCTTCTTAAGTGGTGTGATCTGTATTATTATTTTTCTCCTGTGAACAAGAGGTGTCTTGTACATGCTATTTTCCAACTGCTCAGAGTAAAATGTGGGCAGGATCAGCGTTTCTAATTCAAAAATAAACTAGAAGAAATGTTATGTTTAAAACTGCATGAACGCTGGGACTTCCAGCAATACACAAGTGAGAAGCAAGTGACTTCTCTCTCTGCCCAAATTTGACTTCCCTTTTTGCCTGAGTACTGTGCTTCCACATTTAAATATATCTTGCCTGGGTTGTCACAAAGACTCTTTGTACATTATTCTAAAAAGCCTTCGGCACAGGATTATGTGTTCTTACACATCTTATTTTAGGAATCAGCAGCTAAGTCTACCGAAGGCAAATTTATGTTTAGGGCTATCAATAAAACATAACTGGGGGTCTGTTAAGAGTGAGCACACACGTATATGTGCACACACACATTCAAAGAAACCTAACCTGATCTTTTCTTTTTTCTTCAAATTATTACAAAACAACTTTTAATTTATTTCTTTATTTTTGCCTTTAGTGAAAAGGTAATCTCCTAAGACAAGCTATACTTAAATATCTCAGAGGTACCTTAAGGCCTTATTTTTGGACTGAAGTATCAAGGGAGAGCTACAGTAAAATAAAATAATGGCTCTAAGTTCAGTGTCTTCAAGTACTACCAAAGGCTTTTACAATCAGATGTCCGTCATGAAAGGTCTATTTTATGAAAAGTCCATTTTATCAGTCAAAAGATAATATTTATCAAGAGTCATCATTAACTGAGCAGAACAAATGGTCTTGCTCCAGAATTAGAGTGGTGTAGCAGAAAACCCGAGTCAGGGGAGACCTGGGTTTGAATTTCAGAGCTGAGATGTAATAGCAGTGTGTTCCCTTACTGCCCCTTAATAGCCTCAGTTCCCTCATCTGTCAAATTGGGACAATCATTCTCGGAGTGCTGACTGTATAGGAATATAATGAGGAAGGTACGTTAAGAAACCTTAAAGCATAGAAATTTGAGTTATATTTGTGACTATAAATATCATTTTAGAAAAGATACTGCCCCAAGAGTTTCCATTAACGAGACCCTTTAGCCAAGAGAGAAAATGTTTGCCTATCATTGCTTATTTCTAAATGTTAATATCTTTTAACCCTAAATGCACAAAAGTAGTTATAGCAGCTCTTTTTGTGGTGGAAAAGAATTGGAAATTGAGGGGATGCTCATCAGTTGGGGAATGGCTGAATAAGTTGTGGTGTATGAGTGTGATGTAATACCACCGTTCTGTAAGAAGTGGGGAGCAGGTGGATGTCAGAAAAACCTGGAAAGACTTACATGAACTGAAGTTAGGTGAGGTGAACAGAACATTGCACATAGTAACAGCAACATTGTGTGATGATTAACTATGATAGACTTAGCTCTTCCTGGCAATACAATGATCTAAGACAATTCCAAATGACTTGTGATGAAAAATGCTAACCACATCCAGAGAAAGAACTATGGAGTCTAAATGCAGATCAAAGTGTACCATTTTCACTTTTTTTGTCTTTTGTTTTTATTTCTTTCTCGTAGTTTTCCCCCTTTATCCTGATTCTTCTTTCACAACATGACTAATGTGGAAATATGTTTAACATGATTGTACATGTATACTAGATTGCTTGCTGTCTTGAGAAGGGGGGAAGAGAGAGGGGAGTAGGGGAGGGAGAAAAATTTGGAACTCAGAATTCTGAAAAGAGAATGTTGAAAACCATCTTTACATATAATTAGAAAAGATAAAGTACTGTTAAGGAAAAAAAAACCAATACTTTTCAACCTTCTGTGCCTACCTGGGTATATGTTTAGAGATGGAAAATGAGAGATCACTAGGGAAAGAAATATTCAATCCTGTGGTCTCTACTTTTGGAATGCAAGCATTGACAACCAAGAGTAGCCGCACCTCTTTGACTTTATCAATCAGTTCTTACTCAATGCCTTCTAAATAGGATAGTTTTCTGCACATGGGGTGATGTAGAGCGAGGGAAACATCAGCAGTGCCTAGGGAACAGAAACTGTCTATAGGGAAAATAAATTATACGTCTTACTCTGACTGGCAATACTCACATTCCAAAAGTGGAGACTAAAGAAGTGAGTACTTTTTTCCCCAAATTTTTCTTCACCTCCCACCTCAAACTTATACCCAGACAAGCATGGAAGGCTTCTTTTGTATAATGCTTTCTGGTCTGCAAAGTGCTTTACTAATAATTTTTTCATTTGATTATTAAAACACCTGGTTAGGGCAGAGACTGTTATCTCCATTTTAAAGATGAGGAAACTGAGGCCAAGAGAGGTCAAGTGACATTTTTTAAAGTCATAAAGTAAGTGGAAAGGTAGATCTCTATAATTCCTGGGATCATCCCATTCTATTTCTAAGCTACTCAGTGCACAGAACTAGATTTGGGTTTTAGCTCTGTGTTATCTTCTCCTTTCTTTGCCTAATATGAATGTTGGTGTCTGCAGTGGCTATTCATAGAGTTCTGGGAGAATGAAGAAAATCAGTGAAGTTGAGAAGCATGAACAGAACTGTGACTTCCATCAGCCTATGTGAAATATACTTTGGGACTTCACAAAGGAGAGTGTTTGACAAGAGTGATGATGGCTCAGACAGCTGGATCTGGAATAAGAAGACTTGAGTTCAAGTCTCCCTCAATATTTAATTGGTAACCTATAACCTTGGGCCAGTTACTTTAACATCTCTCTTTATCTTTTTAAAAGAGAGGGTCAGACTAGATGATCTTAAAGTGCTTTTCGACTCTAATTTCTGTAATTCATCTCTCTGAAATGTGTGATCCTACCTCGACACAGAGAGGTGATGCAATGACCATCAGGCTTTCCCCCTCTTCCACAAACAATGGTCTTTAAAGATTTTATTACTTACTACTATATTTGTGTTTTGTCAACTTGGAAATGTACTTTGATTAAAAATAGGTATTCATGATTGCTGCCCACCTCCTGATGGAGAGATGATGGACTGTTCAGAACAAGACATACTTTTATGGATATGTCTGATATGGGGAGGGGGCATGTTATCCCCAGTATATAGTGAAAGAAACTGAGGCCCAGAAAAAGTGAATTGGTCAAAGTCTCACAGCTAGGAAATGACAGGATTAGTACTTGTACCTACATCTCCTATGTCTAGTGTTTTTTTGCTCTACAAAAAGCTGCTGGCTTAGCTCTATATTTGATAGATCTCTGCCCTGAAGTGTTATGTTATTCTGTTTAACTTATCAGTACTGCATCGGCAAACTATTTGGTATGATAAAGCTTTGGTGAAAGCTTGAACCATGACTTTTGTCTGGTAAATAATCCCAGAAGTAGTTCTTCAGAGAGGGCCTAACTTTTTTTTTCTCTTTGTACTCCTGTGGGTTTGGGGAATTTCTGGTGCATTCACAAGGAGACACCATCCAAGGAAGATGAGTTTCCACCTTAGTTACTTCCCTATGCATCTTTGCTGTGAATTTCATCCCCTGATTATTGTTGGGCAGTGATGGTGAGATATAGGACATCAAGGGAATTGTAGTAGGCTTGATTGGGCTGTCTGTTTCAAGGTCAGCTTGACAGCAAACAAAACAGAACAGAACAAAACAAAAAACCTTAACTGAGCTGTAAGATATGTTCATGTGTGGGCAACAGTATTTAAAATATATCTATCAACTTTAATACTTTAAAATTCAGTTGTTTGCTGATCAGCCACAGCTACTTAAATTGACCAATCTATCTCACCCCAGCTGGAGATCAAGGGATCAGCACTTAATTTCATTCTGTGAATAAAGAATTTTTTTTTTATATCCACATGGAAATATCGGAACATGAAAGGTTAAGTCAATATGGAGTTTTACATTACTTAAAGGGCATTTGCATCAAAGCAGCCCGGGATGCAATTCACTTGTTTAATGAATTTTTTATGCTTATTTAATGAATTTCACAAAGGTTTGGTGTTTTTCATAAAATGGATAAGGACTTCCAGTTTTATGAAATAATAAAAACGGAACTGAAGTTATGAGATGAGCAATCTCATTAGGTAGGCATGATATATTCATAGGAAAGTGTACATGTTTCTGAATTATTGCCTGGCCTCCATTGCTCGAACAGTGACTTGTTATAATAGTATGGCAAATATTCTCCTAGTTAAGATATCAAGAACTGACAGAAGGAAATTGCATTTTCCCCATTTCTAATAATGACATAATTAACACCGATTTAAAATAATTACCTAAGCATTGTTTCTTGAGCACACTGAGGTCTGTTTCAATGGTAAATGTCTAGCAATAGACTTAAGAACCTCAAATGCCCATTCCCCTTTTCTTTTTTTTTTTAATTTTGTATTTGTTAAAGCAACAGTGGTCCTCTGCCTTTCCTTTTTAACATTTTAGTGAGCAAACAGAGAATAAGGAGAAATATTTTGTTCCTGCTGCCGTCTTTCTGCCACACTGTGCTATTGTGCAGGGCAGTGCAGTTAATTCACCCTCCATGAGGTTTCTCCTCTCATTTTCCATTTCTTTGGTCTTAGGGGCTCTTCAGGACAGAAGTGAATTTGCAACTTTCCTGGGCCAACCACATTGGTCCTTTTCTCGTGTCACTCACTGCCTTCGGTGAGTGAGCTCTGATCAGGCTAGGGAGCTTTAAGTTCTGGGCTCTGGCTTTGAGCTTTGCAATTCTGCTCATAGCTCTCATGGTTGTGGCCTAGTCTCATTGGGGAAAATGAGAAACTGTTTAATCTAGCTTCCTTTTCCTATTCAAAAGGACAGGCAGATGGATCCATCCTCCAGCATTCAACACTGATATCCATCTAAACTCAGTTAATAATACAGTAAAACTTCATTAATTCAGGTGCCACGATTTCACTCAATAAAAATGTATTGGAAAACATCAATTCAGGAAGCAACTATTCAACTCCAACTACATGCCCAACCCTGTGCTAGGTGCTGTGAAAGAGACCTGAGAAAGAGAGGGCTGCCTCTGAATATTTGAAGGCCTGTCAGATGGAGGAGGATTAGTCCCAGAAGGCAGAAATAGAAAAAAGGAGGAGTGGGGAAGGGAAGTGAGGAGAGGCAGATTTTAGCTTTAAGTAAGGAAAACTTCCTAACAACTAGATCAGTCCAGACTTGAAGCCGGCTGAGATCTCCAGGCAAGGACAGGATGAGCACTTGTTGGGAATGTTGTAGAGGGAAACCTTTTTTAGGAAATGGTTGCATGAGATGATCTCTGAGGTCTCTTTAACTCTGAGATTCTATGTAGGACAAATCTACCTGTGAAAAGTTGACTATTTTGTTGAGTGCGGTACAGAGGTTGTTCATCTGTAAAATTGATGAAATTCCCAGTAAAGGAAAAGTAATAGGAACAGTAGTGGCTAACATTTATACATACATATGTTATATATATATATATATATGCATATATATATACATATACATATATATTATATGTGTATGTATACACATATGTAGTGCCTACTATGCAGCAGGTCCTGTGCTAAGTACTTTACAGTTATTTCAAAAACCTTGGAAGGGAGGTGGCATTATCAACCCATTTTACAGTTGAGGAAACTAAAGCAAAAGGAAGTTAAGTGACTTGATCAGGGTCACAAAAATAGTAAGTATCTGGGGCCAGATTTGAATTCTGATCTTTTCTGGCTTCAAGCTGAGTGCTCTCTATCCATTGTGTCACACAGCTACCCAGGTCACTGGAGACTTGGGCTCGTCCACAAAAACTTCATGGAAAATATGAGATTTGATTTAAAGGATCTGGTTTCAGGAGAGAGAAGAAGAAGGCATGGCTCCAGCTAGAGCAGATAGAAGTAAATAGTAGGTAGAGTAAATAGAAAGGGCACAGAAGTAAAGAAGAGTCTGAGTAGAGGGGAACTGTGTTATAAAGTAGATGGAGAAAAGACTTGAGAACAATAAAGTTTTATCCCTCCTGGATGGAAGGCTTAGGATGGCAGGCTGAGACAGTTGACCTGACCTGAAATGTAACCATAGAATATCAGTGCTAGAAGAAACCAAGCCCAGTTGTGAGGAAGCCCTACAGAAGGGGCAAAGACTTGTCTGTCCAAGGGTACAGAGCTAAAGTTATCTAGAGAGCCAAAACTACAACCTAAGCCTTCTGATTTCCATTCTAATCCCTGATATCAACTTATTTTCTTGCTAGATTTGGACCTAAACTGGATATTGGCTCTGCTGAAGTACTTGTTTGACCTTGGTCAACTCACTTCCCTAGGTCCAATTTTCCCATCTGTAAAATGAGTAAGTCAGATAGCCAAGACAGCCACGTGAAAACAACATCTTACTAGAGCTCTCTCACAAGTTGTCAGATTCCTATAAAAAAGTGAATCTGAGCAGATTTGCTAGAGTTAGAAACTACAAGCAGTCTGAGTAAGGCAACTTTCCAAGCCAGGAGAGTCCAAAAGGCTGAAGGGATGAATCTGTAGGCTGGGAGAGCGCTTGGCTGCAGAGCTGCTCCAGACAGCACCAAAGCGGAAGAGGCCGCAGAAAGTGACGTGCAAGACAGGCTTGGAGAAAGCTGGGTGCTCAAAACTGGTGGAGATCCCCAGGCCTCCCAAAACAGGAGAGCAGTCTGTGTAAGCGACAAGAGGCAGCAGCGCAATGCCACTGGCAGTAAGACATCAATTCCTGAGGCTTGCAGCTCAAAGGTATGAAACACTTCTTCTTGAACTTCTGAGAGACATAATGAACAGGTAAATGGCTCTAATCCCTGCCCCCCCGCCCGACTCAGAGAATTCCTGGGGAAAAACTGCTGGAACGGAGGAAACAGAAAGGGGGATTCAGTGGCCGAGTAACAGGAGTTCCTGAGTTCCAGAGAGGCAGAGCCAGCAGGGGTCAACACCAGGAGCCCAGACATACCCTGCTCCCCCAGGGGAAGTGCCAGACACCAGCTTAAACAACAAACAGATGAGACAATTGCTGAAGAGCAACAGTGCTGGAGAGCAACCCCAGGGGAAGAGGAGACTTCAGGCAGCCAGACCCCTCCCCCACACCTCAGGAAACCGAAGGCTATAATTCACAAAGCCAATAACTAGACTCACAATCCCCAGAATAAGAAAACTGGGACAGAGAGCCCTGAGCCCCAAACAGCAGAAATTCATTGTAAAGCCAGGAAAAGGCTAACCAACCTGAAGAAGAACACAGAAAAACCCGAGGACAATTGATTCTTTTTATGGAGACAGGCATGATCAAAATACCAATTTGGAAGAGGATAGCAATGACACTATACTCACATCCGATGCCTCAAAAGGGAATGTGAACTGGTCTCAAGCTCAAAAAGCATTACTGGAACAGCTAAAGCAGGATTTTAAAAACCAAATTAGGGAGGTTAAAGAAAGAAATGGAAAAAATGAAAAAAAAAAACCCACTGACAAAATCAAGTCCTTAACAATAAGATTGGTGAAATGGCTATGGAGATTCAGAATCTAAATAGAGAAAATGAAACCCTGGGAGGTAAAATCAACCAATTGGAAAAGGACATTCAAAAAGCAAAATGAAGACAGCAACTCATTAAAAATTAGAATTGTACAAGTGGAAGCTAGTGACTCTATTAGGCATCAAGAGGTAGTCAAACAAAATGTAAAGAATGAAAAAATGAAAAAAATGTGAAATATCTATCGGAAAAACAACTGACCTGGAAAATAGATCCAGGAAAGACAATTTAAGAATTATTGGTCTGCTGGAAATCCACAATGAAAAAAAGAGCCATGAGAGTATCTTCGAAGAAATTATCAAAGATAACTACCCAGAGGTCCTAGAATCAGAGGGTAAAATAATCATTGAAAGAATCCATCGATCACCCCTGAAAGAGATCCCAAACTGAAACACCAAGAAATATTATAGCCAAATTTCAGAATTACAAAGTCAAGGAGAAAATACTGCAAGCAGCCAAAAAGAAATAATTCAAATATCGTGGAACTACAATCAGATTCATGCAGGATCTCTCAGCTTCTACATTAAATTACAGGAGAAATTGGAATATGATATTCTGAAGGGCAAAGGTGCTGGGACTACAACCAAGGATCAACTACCCAAAATAAAGATAGATTTAATTAAAAGAGATAAGGAAGGACACTACATCCTGCTAAAAAGCAACATAAACAATGAAGCAATATCATTGTTTAACATATATTCACCAAGTGTTATGGCTTACAAATTCTTAGAGGAGAGGTTAAGGAAGTTACAGGAAGAAATAGACAGCAAAACTACAATATTGGGAGACCTCAACCTCCCCCTCTCTGAACTTGATAAATCTAACCTCAAAATAAATGAGAAAGAAGTTAAGGAAGTGAACAGAATTTTAGAAAAGGCAGATATGATAGACCTCTGGAGAAAACTGAATGGGGATATAAAGGAATATATACTTTCTTCTCAGCAGTACATGGCACATCTCAAAAATTGACTATGTACTAAGGCATAAAAACCTCACAATCCAGTGCAGAAAGGCAGAAGTAGTCGAAACATACTTTTCAGATCATGATGCAATAAAAATATTTGTAATAAAGAACCATGGAAAAATAAACTAAAAATTAATTGGAAACTAAATAATCTAATTCTAAAGAATGAGTGGGCCAAAGAACAAATCAGAGAAACAATGAATAACTTCATTCAAGAGAATGATAATAATGAGACAACATACCAAAACTTATGGGATGCAGCAAAAGTATTTCTTAGGGGAGGTTTTATATCTCTAAATGCTCACATGAATAAAATAGAGAAAAAGGAGATCAATGAATTGGGCAGGCAACTGAAAAAGCTAGAAAAAGAACAAATTGAAAACTCCTAATTAAATACCAAATTAGAAATATTGAAAATCAAAGGAGAGATTAATAAAATTGAAACCAAGAAAACTATTGAATTAATAAATAAAACAAAGAACTGGTTTTATGAAAAAACCAATAAAATTCATAAATCTTTGGTCAATTTGATTAAAAAAAGAAAAAAGAAAATCAAATACTAATATCACAAATGAAAAGGTGAATTCACCTCTAATGAAGAGGAAATCAAAACAATAATTAGGAATTATTTTGCCCAATTATATGCCCATAAATTTGACAACCTTAGAGATATGGATGAATATCTACAAAAACATAAATTGCCCAGGTTAACAGAAGAGGAAGTAAAATTTCTAAACAATCCCATCTCAGAAAAAGAAATTGAGCAAGCCATCAATGAACTCCCTAGGAAAAAGTCTCCAAGGCCAGATGGTTTTACATGTGAATTCTATCAAAAATTTAAAGAATAATTAATTCCTATACTTTGTAGACTATTTGGGAAAATAGGTGAAGGAGTCCTACCAAATTCTTTTTATGACACAAATATGGTACTAATACCCAAATCAGGTAGAGTCAAAACAGAGAAAGAAAATTATAGACCAATTTCCCTAATGAATATTGATGCAAAAATTTTAAATAAAATATTGGCAAAAAGATTGCAGCAACTTATCAAGAGAATAACACACTACGACCAGTTAGGATTTATTCCAGGAATGCAAGGCTGTTTCAATATTAGGAAAACAATTAGCATAATTGACCATATCAACAAC
>CM053625.1:113844202-113860958 GCA_028646595.1 Phalanger gymnotis | reverse complement strand
TGTACAAAAAAAGCCAAACAAAGATTAGGAGGGAAGCAGAAAATTGGGAGAAAATCTTTACAACTAGTGTGTCTGATAAGGCCTTATTTCTAAAATATACAGGGAACTGAGCCAAATATATAGGAATACAAGTCATTCCCCAATTGAGAAATGGTCAAAGGATATGAACAGGCAGTTTTCAGAGGAAGATATTAAAGATATCTATAAGCATATGAAAAAATGCTCAAAATCACTACTGATGAGAGAAATGCAAATAAAAACACCTCTGAGGTACCACATCTCTCCTGTCAGATTGGCTAAAATGACAAACAGGAAAATGATAAATGCTGGAGAGGATGTGGGAAAATTGGAACATTGTTAAATTGCTGGTGGAGCTGTGAACTGATCCAGCCATTCTGGAAAGCAATTTGGAACTATGTCCAAAAGGCTATAAAAATGTTCATACCCTTTGACCCAGCAATACCACTTCTGGGGTTGTATCCCAAAGAGATCACAGAAGCGGGAAAAGGACCCATATGTACAAAAATATTTATAGTGGCTCTTTTTGTAGTAGCTAAGAATTAGAAATCAAAGGGATGCCCATTAATTAGGGAATGGCTGAACAAGCTGTGGTACATGAAGGTAATGGAATACCATTGTGCTATAAGAAATGGGGATGATACGGACTTCATAACAACCTGGAAAGACCTATGTGATTTATGATGCTGAGTGAACAGAGCAGAGCAGAGCCAGAACATTGCACATAACCACAGATATATGGATTCTGTGAGGACTAACCTTGATAGACTTTGCTCTTCTCTGCAGCACAAGGTTCAAAGGCAACTCCAAAGGACTCACAATGGAGAATACTATCTACAGCCAGGAAAGAACTACAAAGTATGAATGCAGATTGAGGCACATTTTATGCTAGCCTTTTTTTCCCACTTTTTTCTGTCTTTTGTTTTTGTCTTCAGGGGTTTTTTTTGGTTGTTTCTTCTTTCTCATGATTCATTCCATTGGTCATAATTCTTCTCCACAACTTGACTAGTGTGTAAATTAGTTCAATGCGAAGTTATATATGGAAGATACGTCAGATTCTATGCCATCTTGGGGAGGGAGGGGAGCATGAAGAAAATCTGGAACTCAAAATTATGTAGAACTGAGTGTTGTAAACTAAAAATTAAAAAAAAATTATAATAAAAAATGAGTAAGTCAGACTGTGTCCTCTAAGGAATCTAAGATTTCTTCCCTTCTTTTGTAAATCTGTGATCATATGATTGGGTTGCTAGGTGGCACAGTAGGTAGAGCACTGGGCTTGGAATCAGGAAGACTACTCACTAGCTATGTCTCCTGGGTAAGTCATTTAACCCTGTAAAAGGATCTGGAAAAGGAAATAGCTAAAGTGCTCAAGTATCTGTGCCAGGAAAATCCCAAATGGGGTCACAGTGTAGGACATGACTGAAACAACCTCACAACAATCATAATCTCATAATCATAATCATAATCTCATCTATCTATTTCAAATATCTATTTCCTTCCACTTGCAAATCCATGATCAAATGTTTTCTTATTTATCTATTTCATCTCAAGTAGAGGGCTGGCTGAGAGGAGGGCCATTTGGTGGGGTAGGATGGAGAATCAAGTTCATTAATAGTTTAGGCTATCCTGAAGGTTGAATTTCATGGAAACTCACAGCCTCACTTTGTCCAGCTTCTTGCTAGATTTACTCTGATCTAACCACACTGATGGACATGGCTTCTTTCAGGCTGTGTTGAGATACTGTACACAGTCCACAAACCCAGGAAAGGAAGCTGATTTTGAATAAACATCTGTCGTTCAATGGCTGTTAGTTTTGAGACTGGCAGAATCTGCAAAATAAGCTCTCCCTGGGTAGAAGGAATAACATGAGCATCTGATTAAGACAAGAAATGAACTCCTTCCCTCACTGAAACAAACTCCACTACTGTCTTATGGAATTAAGAAAACCCAGATCAGTATCCCCATGCAGCCATATCAGTGATCACATTGAATATTTAACATATGCAAGAAAAAAAGGCACTGAAATGTGACATACAAATGGCCAGGAAAGCCTGATGGCATTATTTAAAGCCATCATTGTACAACTTCACAGGATGCCAGAGTTCTATGTCGGTCAAGTCCAACTGAGGTACTAAGGACCCTTGAGCACCTTTCCCTCCTTCCAACCCATACATTTTTATAGATGGCCATTTGGCTGTAATTCCCTTCCTTAATTTTCCTGGATTTCGGAAGCTACTTGAACGTCAGGAAGTCCCAAATTTCACCACTCACTTTAGCTGTTCTATTTAATCAAACCAGTATTTTGGGATCAGAGGACTGAGAGTTAGAACAGACCTGAGAGATTATTTAGCCCAAGGGTTCTGAACCTGGGGCCTATAGTCTTCTTAAATGAGACCATGAATAAATTCCAAGGGGCTCTTGAACTTGGATGGGGAAAAATTAGTATTAAGAGACTAGCAAGTTGAACCTTTCATTGCAGAGATAGGAGAACTCTGGCACAGGAAAGGAACAAATAGGATTTTAGGAGGTTGTACAAGCCCAGGGCTATGTCCACAGTATGAACCCAATGAATATTTGTGAATGAATGGATGATGACATTTTTTTACATAAAGTAAGGTGGTTATTTTTTTTTAACATGGAAGGGGTGATGCATTCAATTACTAGCTAACATCAGCAGAGATTAATTTCTGACAAACCAATTATAAGCCATTGTCATCTACTTTGGAGTAGGGGTTCTTAATCTTTTTATGCATGTGTATCAGGGACCCCTGTGGACCTTTCAGGATGATGTTTTAAAATGCAAAAAAACCCCAAAATTGCAAAGTAAACTAATTGAAATTACTAATGAAATATAGTTTTCAAAATATTAAAAGTTCCAAGTTTATAGACCACAGGTTAAGAACCCTTGTTTGAGAAATAAGTCTTGAGGGAATGAGAACTCACCATAATAAAAGTAATAGTAAATGACACTTGTATCCCACTTCAAAATTTATAACATGCTCTGTCCATGTTATCTCTTGTGATATATATACATATATATATATATACATACATATATATATATATATGAAATATAGGCATGACCCCAGTTTACAGATGAGGGTTAAGTAATTTGTCCTTTGTCAAGAGGTCTTCCTGAAACCTCATTCATTGCTCTGTCAACTTCACCTCATTTTGAAAGGTATAGAGAAGATCAAGACTATGAAAATTTTCATGGCTTTGGTCATGTAGAGGAACGATGAAGGCACTATGAACCTTGAGGTGAGGAGAAAGACCCCAAAAGAGGGATCGATTCAGCAAATTTTTATTGGGTACCACATTGAACTGTATTAGGCTATTGGTAAAATATTGGTAAAAGGAAGAGTTAATTGTAGACCCTGTCTTGCACTAATATCTGTCACAAAGAATGAGGAGGAAGAGAAATTCTAAGAACACCATAGTTTCCTCATTTATAAAGCAGGAATAACAACACATGCATCATCCACCTCATGGTGGTGTCAGGAGGAAAGCACTTTGTAAACATTAAAATAAACTTGTTAAGATCCTTGGAATTATCCACATATAACTTAATACTTAATAATTATATTGCAAAGGAGGTGTATGTGGCAGTGAATAAATAGTGGGAAATGAGGTTCAGAAATAAGAAACAAAAGAAGCCTGAGGTTCAAAAACTACATAGAAGAGTCACACCTGTATGTCATGAATAACTTCTTTTAAAAATTCATGACTCTTGCAGGAATAGATTTTTCATGACTTCACATGTATAATGGGCATCATGTTTCTTGCCTTCTCAGTGGCTGGGAAATGGGGTGGAGGGAGAGAACTTGAAACTGAAGATAAAAATAAAATAAAATTTAAAATGTTTTAAGTGACTTTTGTTTTTGTCACATTTATTTCCAATTATATGTCCTTTCTTCTTCCCCTACCTAGCAAGTATCTCCAAGTAACAAAGATATGTCTGTCTGTCTGTCTGTCTGTATGCATGCATGTAGATATATATCCATGTGTATGTATGTGCATGTACATATATAAATGTATATATTTGTTGCTGTTATTCAATCATTTCAATTGTGTCTAAGTCTTTATGATCCCATTTAGGATTTTCTTGACAAAGACACTGGAGTGCTTTGCCATTTCCTTCTCTAGCTTATTTTATAAATGAGTAACTAAGGCAATTAGGGTTAAGTGATTTGCGCAGGCTATACACTCACACACACAATGTGTACACACACACACACACATATACATACACACATGTATGTTTGTGTGTGTGTGTTTGCAATCAATCAACCCTTCAAATTTTCCAGACAGCATAGGAAACATTCCATACTCATAGTCCCAAACCCTTTTAAAGAAAGGAGGGTAGTACATTTTTACCATTTCTTTTCCTTAGTCAAGGTGGGTCAATATAATTACATAGCATTCACTTTAGTTGTGTTGCTAATGAATAATTTATTTAAAAGGAAAATTGAAAGGTGCTAGACATGGTGAACACTGAACAATATATGAAGAAGCTGTGATTTCATCAGAATAAGGGAAATGCCAGTGTGGAGACTCCATCCACAAATATACATCATAGTCCTTCTATGGCTTAGTAGATAAATTCTAGCAAGTACCCTGAGACATATAGAGGCAAGCATCTTGCCCAGGATTACCTAGGTAGAAAGTATCAGAGGGGAGATTTAAACTCAAATCTTATTCCTAACTTATAGCCTAATTATTTATGTATTATGCTTCATTGCCTAAATAAGACAGAAGAAAAATTATATACTGCTAATGTATCAAACCCAGGAAGAAACCATAGAAAGATACATTTCATTCAAAGTAATTAGCATATGATGGAAGATGTATGCCATATATATATATATATATGTATATATATATAAAATTCACAGCAAAAAGAGATGAAGAGAAATACTTTCCTTCACTTAAGGTCCACATAAAATAACAGTGCAGGATAGAGATGAGAAATCTACACTGCCAGCCCTACCCCTGCCCATTTTGCACCTGGTTCAACTGACCAAGGATGCCAAGTTTCAATGGCATCCTTGGGAATCCTCTGACACTTTGTTAGTGACCTACTATGAATTGCATCCCACCCCCAAGGGGAAATAGTGAGATGTGGGATGAGGGGATTCACCAGTATAGAGTCAATCCACATGGAAGAACTAAGTGGTAACTTACAAATCCAACAGGGAGTATCCCTTATATAGTTTCCACATGGAAGCCATCTAGCCAACCAGATTTTTTCCCCTATACTAGCCCAACTTTCAACTTAAGGAGGGATCTGACATCACCACCTCTTGTGGTTTATAGAAGAGAAAACATGGATGCATTCACTAGAAGCAGAAGCAAAGAATGAAGCTGCCTGAGACAATGATACCTTATCAGAAGGCAAAGAGTGGAGGACAAAAAGGCCAACTGAGAATATCTGGGGATAAGTCAAGCTGTTTAGTAGAAAAACTAGTAGGGAGATTCATAAAAAAGAAAAAAATGATTAAAGAGACCCAAAATAGCTTGTTTCAGAAAATGACCCCCAAACCTCCCTCAAAAGAATCAGACCACAGATTCTATGGATTCCTCAGAAATAATGAATTAACAGCAAGAAACTCTGGGATGGTTTAATAGAGAAATCAGGAAACACAGAGATTAAGAAATTAAGGTAGGAATCAAAATTCTCAAAGAACTCAGTAAGAAAAATCAGAGAGCAGACAAGAACACAAAACAAAGAATCTCCAAGATAGCAGAAGCTCTGAAAAAGAGAATGCTAGGTATGAAACTTAAAAGTATAGATCTGGAGGAAAATATGGCTAAACAATGTCAAAGAACAGAAACAAGCATTTAGTAAGTACTTACTATGTGCTAGGCATTGTGCTAAGTGAACCTGGGGAGAAAAAGAGTGGCTGGCCTCAAAGAGCTTACATTCTAATGTAGAAGACAGAAAGGGGCTTTTAAAGGAAAACAATCAAAACTAAACACATTTTTGAAAAAAGTTGGATCAAAGAAGAATGGGCATGACCTGCAATTTCACTAACAGATGAATGCAATTGAGTAGAAAGCAAAGTGTGTTGTCTCCTAGAAGCTGTACCTTCTTTGAGCTATAGAGGATTTAGAAAAGAACATATAAGCTTATGAATGAGATACTATATCAGAAGAGAGGGGAAACAAATAAGGAGGGAGAAGCACATTAATATACATTTTTATAAGATTGTCATAAATGCCTGTTATTTGAGTTAAAGCATGGTTAGGAGGGGACAGAATGCAGATAGCTTTATGATCCATATTCTTGTTAAGGCTACAGGCAAAAACAGAGAAAAATAGATAAATAAAAAAAAGATTAAAAAAATTGTAATATCAGTGAACTCGAGAAATTTGGGATAATACAACAAAGCAGAATAAAGGAAGAACCTACATAAGCAAAGCTAATTACAGAGTCAAATATTCACCTGAAAAGATTAAAATTAATACTAAATCATTAAATAGAAGAAAACACAAACTTAGTAATAATAACCTTAAATAAAAATACATTAAATTCCCTCAGTAAAGTAAAAGAGAATGGCAAAGTGGATGAGAAAAAACCCGAGATTTTGCTGCATAGAAGAAACACAGTGAAAAAATAAAAATATATAGAGAGAAAATATGTAGGACTGAAAGAAAATTTTACATGTATCTGGTTCTTAAAAAATAATTCCAATCATAATTTCAGAAAAGCTACAATAAAAATTCACAATATCAAGAGACATAATTGGTTGAAAACTTCTTTAAGCTTAAGGGGATCATAGATAATTTTTTAAAAATGTATCATTAATAAAAAATGTGTACCAAGTAGCATAGCAACTAAATTCATAAGAGAAAAGATAATTTAATTTTAAAAAATGTAATAATTGCAGGAGATTTTAATATTCTTCTTTAATAAATAGATAAATCAAACAGAAAGACAAGGACTCACTGTTTGATAAAAACTGCGAAGAATGTTGGTTAGCAGCACTGAATAATTTTGACCAGCACAACTTATGCAAAGATAGGCTCCAAATGCAGTTGATCTAGATATGAAAAGTTGATCTAGATATGAAAAGTTACATCAAAAAGAAATTAGATAAATATGAAAACAATACCTATCAGATCTACAGATAAGAAATACTATCATGGCCAAACAAGAGCTAGGGAGGATCACAGAAAATAAAATGGGTAATTTTAATTAGATAAAATTAAAAAGTTTTTGCACAAAGAGTCCAATAAAACTAAAATTAAAAGGAAAGTAATTGATTTGGCAAAAAAAAACTTTGCATCAAGATTCTCTGTTAAAAATCTCATTTCCAAGATATATAGGGAACTGATGCAAATTTATAAGAAAGAGAACTATTCTCCAATTGATAGTCTAAGAATATGTACAGATAGTTCTCAAAGAAAGAAATCCAGGTTATGTATAGCCATTTTTAAAAGAAGCTTCAAATCATTACTAATTAGAGAAATGCAACTTAAAACAATTCTGAGATTCTCTCTCATACCCATTAGAGGGGCAAAGATGATAAAAAGGAAAAATGTTAATTGTTAGAAGGACTGTGGACACGAGATGTACAACAATGTATTCTTGGTGGACCTGTGAGTTGGTACAAGCAAACTGGAAAGCAATTTGGAATTATACACAAAAAAGTTCTAAGCAATATATGCCATTTGACTCAATTATACCACTGCTATACTAAAGAGATCAAAGAAAGAGGAAAAGATCATGTATGTAAAAAAAAAATTATTGCAGCTTTTTCTGTGATAGCAAAAAAAAAAAAAAAACCACCCTGGAAATTAAGAGGATATCCAGTGATTTAGGAATGTCTGAATGTGTTGTGCTGTATGGAGTAGTACTGTGCTGTAAGAAATGAGAAAATAGATCATTAAAAAACATGGAAAATTTTACATGAACTAATGCAAAGTGAAGTGAGAGATCTTACACCATGCATGCCCCACATCATAAACTATTAAGAAATCTATTCAATTGATAGAAATAAATATGCTTTCATCATATATGAGCTCACGTCTTAAACCTCACTGAAAACCAATAGACAAACACAAGACTAAGCTTGAAAAAATAAAGAATTTGTCAAAGGTATACTTAATATCTGACATGTTAAACTATGGTGTCACAATGAATACTTAAAGAATTTGTATCAAAATCTTGTAAATTTGATTTCGTGTCATCTGGTTGCAGAAAAATGAAGATATAATGTGTATTAAAATTTTAAAATGTGATAAATTGTAAATTATATAAGCAAATGGCTTGTGAGATGTAAATTCAATACAGTATTGTAGAAAATGGGCAGCTAGCTGTATGATCCTGAGCAAGTCACTTAGCTCTGTTTGTCTCAGTTTTCTTACCTGTAAAATGAGCTGGAGAAAGAAATGGCAAACTGCTCCAGCACCTTTGCCAAGAATACCTCAAATGAGGTCATGAAGAGTCAGACATGACTGAAACAACTGAATGACAACACTATAAAAAATAAGAGGAATTTAAAGAAAGATGGAACGACATATTAACTGATACAAAATTAAATAAACAGAACCAGAAAAGTAACATGCACAATGACAACATTAAGGTGAGAAAAAACTGTGCTTCATGATGAAGCTAATTATACTTTATCTCATTGGATATTAAGTATACTTTTGACAGAATTCATATTCTAAGTTTAATCTTGATTTTCGCCCATAGATTTTCAGTGGAGTTGAAAACACTTTGAGTTTTTTGCTAAGATGTAGATGGCTTAACTCAGTCCAATTGAAATGACCAATTTTGTCCTTGAGAACGTTTTAGTGTATTAGAGAGACTACTAGAGTGGAAGTCAAGTAGAGCTGTATTCAAATCCCAAATCTATCACTACCTGTGTGAGCTTGGGCAAATCACTTACCTTCTTTGAGCTCCAGTATTATATATAATATATAAAATGAAGGGGTTTTGAACTAGATGGTTTCTTAGATTCCTTTCAGTTTTAGATCAATGATCCTGTTAACATATGATGAAATATATTCCTTTCCTCTTGGCAAAGGTGGGAGACTTATAGGTGCAAAATGACATATGATGTACACATGGCCATTTTGTCACTCACTTTTGCTTAATAGTTTAACTTTGCTGTAAGAGAGGATTCAAAGTAATATGTTTGGGTCATCCCCAATGTCTAAGTGAAATTTCAAGTTGTTAAACATTAAAACTTCACTAAGACTTTTGGGACATTGCATTGGGAAATGCCTTTTCCAAACAAGAGTCACAAATATGATTTTGGGAGAAAAAAAGATATATACCTAAAGGACTTGGTCATTGAAAGCCTCAGAGCTAATCACAGAAATGTGGCCAATAACAAGGTGTTAAACTAACTGTAAAAAAGCAGCCCTGTTAGGTGATACCTTTATGAGGTTGGAACAAGCCCCTTGAGGAAATCAGAAGGGAACAACTTAATTGGATGAACAATAATTGAGTTACCCCCGGGTGACCTTTAAAAGACCAGTCTAGTCAGTTAGAGGCAGATGAGGCAGGAAGTAGCAATTGCAGAACAAAGATTTCCCCTCCTAGAGGGGAGAAGGGATTTTTTTTTATCTCTCCCTCCTCTAGTGGTGTCTAGTAGCAGAACCGTTCACCCAGAAGAAACAATATCCAGCAATTGTTGGACAGTCATTTTGACTGTGTTCAAAGCATAGCTGAGGAACAGAGCCATAGTCTCCAGACAGACTCTGAATTTGCAAACCTTTCTAGAAAGCTGAAGGTGATTGGGAGGAAACATAAACATCTCCATAAAGACTCACTTGAAGAACAACCCATCCTTCAGGTACTATGCAGGCAATTTAAGAGTTAGGCACAATTGGAAGATTCATGCCCATATTAATTGATTAGGATTCTGAAACTGTTAATTGATTCTTGCTTTGAAAAAAAATAACCTTAGAACCAGCTGAGAAGGTCTCCTCCTCTTTTCACAACTATAACTTCAAAGATAAGCGTCTATCTGAGCCCAAATAGTTTCACAGCATCTGAAATAAGAACTAAGCCCTTCTACATTCTCCCCCACCCTAGTCTTGCTGCCTTTGTTAGCTAACCTTGATTAAATTGGGAAAGATTTCTATTCCATACTTTCATTTCCCTTGATCAAGTTTTATCCTCAAAGATCCCAAAATATAGATCTAGAAGCAGAGGTAGCAAATGACATTTTACTCTCCACCAATCACCCCCAAAATTCTACCTTACATCAGAGATGGGACTTTGCACATAATGGGCAGTACTTTTCAGGGCTTCCACATCATCACATCACTGCAGTCTTTATGCAAATTCAGAGCTCTGCAGCTCTGATCTACACCCATCTCCAGCTGGCTGAGCAAAATACCCTTTAATAAATCTCCATTAAACAAATAAGTCTTGTGCATGGGTTTCCTTTTCCTCTTTCTAGAGTAGATGCTGGGTTACCACATAATCAGTCATCTAGGGAGTCATTTGCTGCCAAATGAAAGAATTGAAATGAATAGTAGAAACTAATCATCTCTTTTTAAAAACTCGAACTCAGAGAACACTCATTCCAGTTGTTTTAGTAAATTACTCTAATTTATAATATGCCCATTGTCATTTCCTATCATTCATTGCTATACAGGCATACCTCAGAGATATTGTAGATTTGGTTTCAGACCACCACAATAAAGTGAATATTGCAATAAAGTTAGTCACGCAAATTTTTTGGTTTCCCAGTAGATTTAAAAAAAATATGTTTACACTATATTATAGTCTATAAATGTGAAATAGTATTATGTCTAAAAAAGTGTATGCCTTAATTAAAAATAATTTATTGCTAACTGTCATCTGAGTCTTCAGCCAGTCAGTGGAGGGTCTTGCCTCAATGTTGATGTCTGCTGACTGATCAGGGTGGTGGTTGCTGAAAGTAGGGGTATTTGTGGCAGTTTCTTAAAATAAGACAATAATAGAATTTGTCACATCTACTGACTCTTCCTTTCACATATTATTTCTCTGCATGCAATGCTGTTTGATAGCATTTTACCCATAGTAGATCTTTGGAGTTATTCCTTCCAAATCCTGCTGCTGCTTTATCAACTAAGTTTATATAATATTCTGAAATATAGTTGTGTCCCAGGAAATAGGGAGACCCTAGGAGAAGGAAAGAGATGGGGAATGGCTGGCCAGTGGAACGGTCAGAACACACACAATATTTATCAATTAAGTTTACTCTCTCATATGGCCATAGTTCATACTGCTCCAAGCAGTTACAATAGTAGTATCAAAGATCACTGGTCTCTATAAAAGATATAATGTCAATGAAAAAATTTGAAATATTGTAAAAATTACTGAAAATGCCACAGAGAGGTTATGTGAGCACATGGTATTGGAGAAAAGGTACTGATAGACTTGCTCAATTGCAAGGTTGCCACAAACTTTTAATTTGTAAAAATAAAAAATGCAATATCTGTGAAGCATAATAAAGTGAAGTTTAATAAAACGAGGTATGCCTGGAGACGTGGTTTTCCGTTTGCATGTCCCAGGGCCTTTGCAATGCACGTGCTTTTAAGCATATGGCTTCAAGAAGCTATAGTATGTGCAGTGTCTGCATCCCAGTAAAATCATCTCAGCAGACAAGCTAAACCGGGTTGAGGGTAACTGACAGACCTCAAACCCATTAATGAGTTATAGGGGTGTCTACCCCATGCATGTGAAGACTTCTCGTGGTAGAATGGGCACATGAGAACAATTCGTTCCGATGGCCTTTGAAGGTAGCTAAAACAGACACCATGGAGTGCTTAGAGCTTGGTCAGACATTGAAGACTCTGAGGTCCTGTACTTTATCCCAGGCCATCACCAGTCATCCTAACTTTTGTTTCTACCACTGGACTTCAACAGCTCTGGAAGAGTGAGACTAATGATTTTGTGCAACTCTGCCTCACTTAAATCCAATTCACATGCAAGTCTTTGAAAGTGAAGTAAGAAGGATGGAAAGCATGTGAAAATAATAAAAAAGGAAATAGAAGTAGATTAAGGAAAATATAATCAACTGTAATCCTGAAGGAGAACATAGTCCCCCGGCCCCTTAATGAGTGTTTTATTGGGATTTTCAAAAGAAACATTGCAAGATGCAACTTTATCACTTTGAGGTCTGTTCCAATGGGTGATTAGGAGAAGGCTCTTCTCTGTCAACTCCAGTTTCTTGGGAACAGTGAGATGACTTTCTGCCTGAACAATACCAGATCATTCATTCATTTTCATTCATCAAACAAGTATTTATTGAGCATCTACTATGGTCAGGGCCCTATTCTTTCTTACTAGTTTTCTAAAAAAACATTTATCTTATTTTTATTAAAAGCTTTTGTTTTTATAGCTCATCAATTTCCAAATATATACTTCTCCCTCTTCTACCCAGTGACCTATCCTTTGTAACAAATCTTTTAAAAGGGAGATTAAAAAAAGTCCTGCTTACTATTCAGCATATTAGATGCTAGGTACCAAAACCACCAAAGGATGAGGCAACCTGTGACAGGTGCCTCACAAGGACATTTCTTTGAAGTGAGAATCCTTATAAATGGCAGCTAGGACTAGAACCCAGGTGTTCAGAGTCTAAGCCCTATGTCCTAAGGAGTTATGTAATATCAGGCATATCAAATGATCCTTCAAGGCCTCGATGTCCTCATCTGTCCCTAAATAATGTGTTAGACTACCTGAGTTCTGTGGTCCATTTATCATCTGCAAGGATATTTACTGTTACTTACTAATCTGGACACTGCTTTGCTAGTAACCTATGTATTGTATATCTTTTCCCCAAGTGTGCTATTCTGGAGAATTGCAGCAGGGTTTGGGCTCCTGATAAGTACATGACAAATAAGTGTATTACAAGTCACAAGTCATTTTTCATCCAACTCACTCTCTGAGGCAGGGAGTGCCAGTGCAATTACCTTCATTTTGGAGAGGGAGGGGAATAAGGAGAGTGTCTCTACCACCAGCCAAATACTGAACCTCCTCCCCATCTTGATCTCAGGTGTCTTTCTGAGACAAAGGCACCCAGGCCAGGCAGCCCTTGGACGGCTGATTAGGTATGAAAAGCTAAATAATCCTGAGGAATTATAAATTGGCCTGAGGGAGGGAGTGAAGGCTTTTTGAGTGGCAGCTAGCTAGGGCAGAGCCTTACTGTCCCATAATAGTTCCAGTTCTGTTCTTATTTCATTAAATCCCAGAATAATATGTTGTTGTTGTTTTACTCACAAAATCCATAATCTTCAAGAGTTCAAGCTAATATTCTACACAAGAAAAACCAAATGGATAAAGAATGGCTATTAACTATGCACTTAAATGTGTAGCTCACTGATCTGGTCCAATCTATATCTATATATCCATATATAATGTTTTGTATATGTGTGTATACATATATGTTTTACATATTTTACATAGCATAATACATGTACAATACTTGACTCTAATATATACTAGGCCCTAATTCTACTTACAATTTTTCCAAAATAATTTGCCTTATTTCTAAACAATGGTCGTATCTACTTTAAAATAGATTGTGCTCTTCAGTTTACTGTATTTACTGAAAGTAAACAAAAATAAAAGTGGTTCAGATGCTCCAGGAACAAGAAGTGTCTCTCTCTTGTGTCTTGATGACCTTCTAATAGACCAAACAGTCTTTTTCAAGGGTGATTGGATTGTTCTTTGCAGCCTATTCTCCCTATTATAACATAGAAGATGGAATCCAGCAAAGAGTGGGCCATGAGGTGAGCATTTACTGTAGATTTGGTATTGCCAATGACCAACCAGCTCTCTGTCTCCTCTGATCCTTAGTCAAGTGCTGTTTAGATGGCCAGATATACTTTAATGCATGGACAGTCCAATGGACAATGAGCTGGCCTTAGAATTGAATAGGAAAAGTAAACCAGGCTAGATTTCATTTAGGAATATGCGATCCTAAGTACATCTTGAAAGTAAAACTTATTTTTAGTGATAATATTCTTCTGCTATATCTCTGGTAGAAAGGCAGAATCCTATAGTGCTAGAGAGCTAGCTTTGGACTTAGCAAGACTTAGGTTCAAGTCAACTGTGACACATATGGGCTGTGTAACCTTGGGTGAGTCCCTTTAACTCTTAATGTTCCAGGCAACTGGCTAAGTTGCTAAAAAGTTGCTGATCTTCACTGACAGTGGGGTTTTCCTCACAGGTTATTCCCTATGTTGATGAAATCAGAAGTCTGGATTCACTAAACCCAGAAAAAATATTCTTACAGTGATTCAATATAGCTGTTCATTATTAACAATAGCACAATACCTGAAGAATACAAATTTTGTGTCACAAAGAGTAATGGAGAGAGAAGAGTGTGTTGTAATGGATAGACTATTGGACCTTGAGTCAGAAAGACCTGGGTCTGAATCTTGCTTCAGATACCTACTAATTAACCCATGTGACGCTGGGGAAGGCACTTTTCTTCTTGGGTATCAGTTTCCTTATTTGTAAAATGGGGATAATAATAGTAACTTTCTGGCAGGGTTATTGTGAAAATCAAGAGAGTAATGCATGTCAAGTACTTGGTAAAACTCAAAATGTCTATATACATGTATTAGCTATTATTGTTGTTATCTCATTTTAATTTTTCATGATGGAGTTCAAATAGAAATGTCTGAGGATAAATAGCTATCTGCCATCATTTTTAGATATTTAATGTTCAGTGAGTTATTTCAGCAGTGGATAAAATGCTTTTTTAGAGTTGAATTAAAAGGCTGGCAGGAGACTCACTGAAACTATTTCTGGGACTATGCCATAACATGCAGAATTCTACAAGGAGGGTATGTACCTTATACCATTCTTACATGGCCTTAATTTCTTCTGTTATGTCTCTATATTTTGAAGATTTCCCATTTAATGTTATTTGGAGATTATGAGTATTTGGCATGGTGGCATCTATTAAAAATGTAGTTCTTTACCTTTTACGGGGCACCATCTTCTCAGGCGACCACGAACAAAATTTCTGAATGTAACAGCTATCTGTTTCCATTATTTGTAAATTGAATTCTCCAGAGTATTTTAGGTTTTGTATTTGTAGCATTGGGGTTGGCCATAGTTTATACAGGATAGTGAGATGCTGGTGTATAATTCTAGCCTGCCAGTGGTGTATATCTAAGTATCTGGTAGATGCCACTTTTTCTTCAGGCTACAATGATATGCTGCACAACTCCCACCACTTTATTGCATACTCTCTATCAATCAATGAATCCAGCTCCTTAAGGATAATCTTTTTTTTTTAATATCTGGTGGCAATTCTGAATTGCTGTTTCTATAAAAAATATGCATAACTCAACCATTTGTTTGATTCTGCTTAGTTGACATTATTGGTTGAGTTCATTTGACTATCACTCATGAAGATCTTTTTGATTTTATTTTGGATCTTGGTCATTTCATAGACTATGTCCAGAGATAAATCACTTTCAGCTACATTGGACAAATCCAGTGACATATATTTGTCCTTATCTTTTACTGTTGTTTTATAAAGTGACCCCTATTTGTTCTGAAGAAATATTTCTATAAGATTTAACTTGTTTACCATATCTTCTGAGCACATTTATCAATCCATTAGTATTATATGAATTTTTATTGGAACTTCTAGATTTTATTATACATTTTTCTGTGCCAAAAATCTACATTAAGACTGATATTGCTTAGACATTAATTGCTTTAAATGTGTTCTCCCTGTTGAGCTTTGATTTCAGCATGCTAGTATAACTTGACATATTCGTACTTAATGTACCTTGCCTGGAAGAGACCACCACATTTTCAAATAACATCTTCATCTACTGGTTCAATTTGGCCTCTGAATTCATGGTCAAAGCCTTCAAGCTCTATCTTTCTTTGTTATTTGTTAAGAAGTGTGGGTTCATCCAGTCCAAATTGTATGTCAATTGTATAATTTCTCTGGTGATTTCCCAATCACTGGGAAAAGATTCCATGAGGTGATGGACCTGATGAATATGATTTCAGTGAAGCAACATAGCTTGATGTCATCAATATATGTCAAGTGATTACTAAGATGTTTGAGTATTGTTCACCTTTAATTTTAAAGCCACAAATTCTATTTAGGAGAAGGAAAAATGAATTGAAGGCTAGCTAGAATCAAAATGAGCTAAGGTTCTCTCCCTGAAAAATGGCATATATTATGTCAATTGTTCTTGACATGATTTTGCTAATGGTACGTTTTAACCAGAAAATCATTTCCTAAGTTAATGCTAAGTATTTTAGTGTTCTCTCTGTGCCTGGGCCTAATGTCATAATACATGAATAAGCCACAAGAAGACGCAAGAGACTAAAGAGACTAGAGCTCACTCTCTCACTACTGCAGGCCTCGTGAAGGTGTATGGTATTGATCTCCACCAATAAGGAAAGAGTCCCAGAACAATGGGCTTTCAGATTGGGATTATACATATATGATATTAAAATACAAAGTAGCTAGTAATGGAAGGGAAATAGCAGTTGGGGTTGGGGTCAAGAAATGTATCATCTAGTAGGTAGTATTTGAGTTAGGTCTTAAAGGAAGTTATGGATTGTATAAGATAGGGGCAAGTTAGGATTGTATTCTAAGCATAGGGGAGGAGCAGTGCCAAGGCAGAGAAATGAGAAATAGTGACATGTGTAAGAAATAGAGAGAAGTCAGTTTGGCTGGACCATGAAATATAGGAAGGAGAATATGGTATAATAAAACTGGGAAGCTAGGTTGAGTTCTAGTTGTAA
>CM053625.1:113816999-113843702 GCA_028646595.1 Phalanger gymnotis | reverse complement strand
GCAAAATGTTGTGAACTCTGTGACAAACCATATAGACAAATGACTTCAGCAGAAACAGGATATATCACATATAAAAAGTTTTTAAAATGTGAAAGATTTTTTGGAAAAGTCAATATATTTAATTAATGATTTTACTTTGTCCAGTTAGTAGTCTACAAATCTTTGTCTCCTTTTGTTTCTTCATCCTAAGCCACATTTTCCAAGACACTTTTCATTATTGTCTTCCCCTGCCTACCTTTGGTAGGAAATCACTGAGTACTAAAACATATACTGATTTAATTTGGATAGACTTTGCAAGAGGATTTCTCTACCTCCTCACCCTCTGCAACAGATGTTGGTGCCTAACCTCCAATTATCTTCATGGTGGTCTTTTTGCTTATGCCCATCATGAGTACTGCTTGACTAGATGATCAAGTCTCCTTTGAAATGATGTTTCTTATTGCCCTTGAACATATGATCAAACAACTCTACCAATTCCTCGATTTGCCTTTCCAAGGAGAAGTTATGAACCATCTTTCCATTTAGCTGCAACCTTCTGTATTCTTGTTTCATTTATAGTAAAATGTCAAAAACTATATGATAGCACAGTTACTGGTACATTGTAATAGCTTAATAAATGCCTGTTTGTTGGTTGCAAGAGTGTGCTACAGTGGTCTCAGGAGAGCCAATTCTTAAATTTTCAGTGTGAGTACTTACATCTTGCAAATAGACAAACTACAAATCAGGGCTTGAATTATTGTTTTGATGATTGGCTAAAACAAAGATGGCTACCAGCTGCCGCATTGTAGCCTGTAACACTCTGGAGTGCAGCTGGATCATGTTAAAAGGCAATTGCTAATATCTAACAAAATAAATAAAAATGCAATAGAACAAAGATAATGTTAATATGTGATTTTCTAAACCAATATGTGTGCATAGGGATCCTTACCCATGGTTTAATTTTCTATTTCTATTTGAGTTTAATACCACTGGTCTAGAATTAAGAAAGTGATGAGAAAACGCTAATGATGCAGGTTAAACTTAAAAGTGAGTTGTATGTATGTATAAAAATAAATGTATATATATATTATATATATATGTATATGTGTATGTATACGTGTGTGTGTGTCTTTGAGAGCCAAATGCTAAACATTTACCAGCATTTACCCCTAGTTGTTCAGTTGATTGCTTGTGTTACCATGGGCTAGAATCTTAACATCCCTGAGTTTTGTTTTTGTTATCTGCCAAATGGGGATATTTGAATATCATGAGAGATACTGAATTAGAAAGGACTTTTTCAGGTGTTATTATTATAACACCAGTAGTTATCATGCTTATTCCTAGTCTGAACCCTCTGGCCCTCAGTTACCTCTTTCTCTGAAAGAAGCTCCAGAGATACAGCATTTATTGTATAGTCTACTTAATCATAAAGTGTTTTGAATCTGTTAAACTTTCATGTGTTTTTCTTTTCTTCTCAACTTTATTGAAAGTTCGGGATGTTGCCTTATATCTTCGTAGATCCCTTGGAGAACCCAGTGATGGCTGAGTAGACACATACTAATTACTCCAGTACTCAGATACTCAGTAAGCACTAAGTTTAATCAAACCAATATTTATTAAACACGTGCTCTGTAATGGAATACTACTGTGCTGTAAGAAATAACAAGCACATTGATTTAAGAAAAACATGGAAAGACTTGAATGAAATGAAGTAGAGTGAAATGAGTAGAGCCAACATAGAGAGAACATGGTATACAGTAACAGCAATATTATATGAAAAGTTAACTGTGAATGACTAAATTATATGAACATTCAAATTAATCATGAAGAACTTATGAAGGAAGACACTATCCATCTCCAGCAAAAGACTGACATACAGAACTTTGTAGTGTATGGTTCCACATATACATCCATATCAAATGTTGGTCTTCTCTAATGCAGGGTTGGGGAGAGAGAGGGAGGAAGACAACTCAGAGCTCAAAATGTAACGAAAAAAGCATATGGTGTGTGTAAGACCTTACAGAGTAGAGAATACAAGGAGAGATAAAATATTATCCCTGCTCTCAAGAGCTTATGTTCTAACTGGGGAGGACAACTGTGACAAGATAAAAGGAAAAGGAAAAAGTACTAAGGACAAGTCCAGGCAAAAGGCTAAGAGGTATTTGAGGAAGGAAAGATCACTTTCACCTAAGGGGTTACTGAGGAGTAGTGAGATCATGAATGGCTTAGTAGAGAAGAAAATACTTGAGCAGGGTCTTGAAGAAAGGGAAGTACATACGTGAACCAAAAGAAAGCAAGTGAGTTCATTCAAGGCAGAGGAGATAACATGAGCACAGGCATAAAAAAACTAGAGATGGCAGTTTGAGAACAAGGAGATAGGTAAGGCCAGTTTGTCTAGAATGAAGAATTCTTAAAGGGGAGGGAGTAATGTGAGATAAGATAAAACACTTAGGTTAGGGCCAGATTATGAAGGAACTTGAAAGCCATTTATTGTCTCTTTTTCTTATTGGCAGGTGAGTTGGTTGTACTCCATCTCTAAGATATTTTCCACCTCTGTCTGACATTCTTTGATTCTTAGATGAATTATACAAGAGACAACTATGAGAATATTTTATTAGGGGGAAATAAAATAGATTGAAAAGAAAAATAAAAAAAAAGAACAGAGGGAAATATAACTTCAAATGCTTACCTAGAAATTTTGTCAATCCCTGATCCAACATCTGCATGCTGTTTTTGCTTTCTCCTGTGCTATTTTACAGAATGCTGGATCAGGAGAGGACAGATAGTTCAACTCCTAAACCAGGGCTTCTGAAAACCAAACACAGTTGGCAGATGGACTTGTTCCATGAAATGCCAGGAAAACTTCGGGAGTCCATAAAATAACAACAAATCAAAGAAATAAACAAGAACAAGTCTGTAATCTTCATGAAATTGGGAGGGAGGAGAGAGGGGGAAGAGGAAGAAAGAGTGCTTCTGACGGACTTGCTCCTAGTGTTTTCTTTGTAGCTGATTCCAGAGCTCGGCCCATCTGTTCCTTGTTGTAGGTTGTTAAGTGAAATGTGTTGCCAATACAAATAGCTCCACTTGATGTTTGTTTGCATAAATTGTTTTGAAAGCTTCATGACGAATTTTAAGGATTACTTGCAGTGGTAGAGAACTCAGCGTAGGAAGAAATATAAATTTGAGGATGCCAGTTGGAATCTATTAATTCGTTTGGATCCAATGGTGAAAGAGAACATCGTTTGCCTAGGTGAGGAAAAGCAATTCCATCTTGGGTCCACAAAGTCTTTGGATTAGGGTGACAATGTGTTAACGGGAGGCTAGGCACAAGGAAGCCAAGGGGCTGCTAATGGAAGGTCATTCTGGGCCCACCCCATATCCTATGAGCAAATTGTATTGGTTAGCAAACTGAACTCCAGCCCATAGACTGGCTTTCAAAGGGAAGCCAGACTTCAAGATGGCAACAGTCAGTCTCAGTCCTGGGCTGGGCAAGAAATTTTGAGTCCTCCATGTTGCAGGGAAGTCCCTTCCCAAAAGGAAAAAAAAATCCCTGCACTTATAAAGGAAGATAAGAAGCCCAGAGAAACACAGGAAAGATATGGAGAGAACCTATTACACATAATTGCAACCAGTCTTGGGATGTAAGGCTTCAAACTGGACTCTAATTTCCCCAGGATACATGATGGCATTTGTGGATTGGGTAACTCTCCAGCCTTGGGGATGATCGCATGGCTTTGCTCCAATACTGACTGCCCAAGAGACAGGGAGTCAAATCTGGCTGAGCCCAGAAAGCCCGATTAAACATGAAATGAAATTCAATTTGTCATCTATAGAGACTCTCGATTTCAAGTGACTGAGGGGGTGCAGGGTGTTGCTATCTTCTTGTCTTCCATCATCGGATCCATACATTAAGGAACGCCTCTCAGTGCTCATCATTGCTTAGCAGCAGGGAGATTCGGGTTTTAAATGAACTGACCTGACTGCTTTCATCTTCAGGTAATACAGCCCCACTTTATAATTCAGACCAGGAGCTTATAGAGATTTAGAGAGAGGTCCAGGGCTCAGCTTCACTGTGCCAGTTAAGGCATTTATACTGATGACAGTTAAATTGTCGGGGCCTCTGCTATTCATTTACATCACAGACACGAAGGTCCTCTGACGACCTACAGCAAATGTAAGCCAGATGGACCTGAGCATAGCTATTGTGCATTTTACTTTATTTCAAACACGTCTTCTGACTTCCAACTCAAACCTTCTGTCCGTCTTGTCATGCTACCCAGCATAATGATATTTTATTGCATGATTTCACCAAACCCTTGAGTTTCTCGGTTGTCCTAAGCTAATGGACTGGATCTGTACCCATTTGCTAAAACAAGATCTTTTTTTAGTAGGTAGCAAAGCTATTCCACATAAATCAAGGCTTCAGATAAAATATTAGGTTTCCATCCATCACTATCAAAACAACGAGCACCTTCAGTTTTATCTGATTAGTCCATCTTCTAAGGCATATTTAAAACTTGCTTTTGTTATGTAAGGAATCGTACTCAGTCATTTTCTATGTTATGTGTGATCATTATTTCTAAGTCCCGTAAATTTAACTCACCAGAGTATGCTAACCACTGGCTTACTTCGTGACAAGACTAGGCAGACTTCCTCCATTTACATACTCATCTGGTTTGGAGAACAAGACACCTAGGGGCTGTATTTCACATTAAAATTCTTACTTCATATTATAGACTTGGATTGAGAAGGGATTTTGAGCCTCAGAGACTGTCTAGAGCAAACCCCTCATTTTACATATGTGGAAATTGAGGCCCAAAAGAAATTAAATGATTTGTTCAAGGTCATACAGTAAATGACAAGAACAGAATTTGATCTCAGATCCCTTGTCTTAAAACTTAATGCTCCTTAAACTGCCCTAAACTGCTTCTTGAGAAGTGATCTTTAGAATCACGTAACACGAATGGTGTATTTTCTGTGTGTGTGTGTGTGTGTGTGTGTGTGAGAGAGAGAGAGAGAGAGAGAGAGAGAGAGAGAGAGAGAGAGAGGGAGGGAGAGAGAGAGAGAGAGAGTTAAGACTTAAACCCAGGTCTTCCTGACTCCAGGGTCAGCTCTCTGGTACACTGCCTGGTATAAAGTAAGCACTTAGTATTACAAAAACCTAAAGAGAGAGAGAATCAAGTAGAAGAGAGTAGTCAACAACATCGAAGACTACAGAGAGGTCAAGAAAAATGAGGATTGAGAAAAGGCCATTGGATCTGGTAATTAAGAAATCACTGGTAACTTTGGAGCAAGGAATTTTGGTGGAATTATTAGATCGGAAGACAAATTGTATGGGGTCAAGGAGAGAAAGTGGAAGCGTCTCTTGCAGATTGCCTTTTTAAAGGAATTCAGCCATAAAGGGCAAAAGAGACACAGGATGATAATTATTGGGTATGGCAGGATCAAATGAAGGTTTTGTGGATGGAGGAGACGTAGACATGTTCGTAGTCAGTAGGGAAAGAGCTAGTAGACAGGGAGAGGATAAAGATAAGTGATAGAGTGTGGGTGATCAAAGGATGGGGCAGTCTATTAGAGGAGATGATAGAATGGAGTTATTTGCGCTAGAAGAGGGGGTATCCTTGGTTAGTAGTAAGGCTTCGTCTTCCTGTGAAATAGGGGTGAAGGGAAAGCATCTGAGTGATAGGATACTTGTTGAATGGATACCTGTGGAATTCAATGGAATTGTTATTCAACTAGTAGATAAATATTTATTAAGCACCTATCATGTATGGGGCATTGTAATACTACTCTCCCCTGGTTCTCCTCTTACCTATCACTACTTCTCAGACCACTTACCAGACCATTTTTTCTTAGTCTCCTTTGCTGAATTCTCATCCAGGTTATGCCTTCTAACTATAGGTGTCCTACAGGATTCTGTCCTGACACCTCTTCTCTTCTCCCTCTATACTATTTCACTTGGTGATCTCATCAACTCCTATGGATTTAATTATTATTTCTAGGCTGATGATTTTCAAATTCACCTATCTTATCCTAACTTTCCTGCTGACCTCCAATATTACATCTCCAACTACATTTTAGATATCTCAAACTGGATGTCCAGTAGATATCTTAAATTCAGCTTGTCCCAAACTGAACTCATTACTCTTCCCCTAAATCTTCTCCCCCCCACCATAATTTCCTTTTTTAAGAGGTTAATACTTTTCTTCTAGCCTCCTAAGTTTGCAATCTAGGTCTCATCCTTGACTCCTCACACACACACACCCTGCCAATGTCCAATGTGTCACCAAGGCTTGTCAATTTCACTTTTGCAGCATCTCTTGAATACATCTCCTTTCCTCTGATACTGCCACCACTTTGGTACATGTCCTCATTATTTCACACCTGGACAATTGCAATAGCCTGCTGGTAGGTCTTCCTGCCTCAAGTCCCTACCACTCTAAATCATCTTCCTTTCAGCCACCAAAGTGATTTTCTTAAAGTACAGCTCCTAACTAATCTATGGGAGGTTTGAGGAAGGATGAAATGGTCTGGAAGAGTTGCTACGGAAAATCGGATAGTGAGCTGATAAGGAAGTGGACAAGGATTGCCTAGCAGAAGTGAGAGCTCTGGTGAGGTTGAGTAACATAAATTTGTACTGGATCCAGTCAAAATGCTTACATGATTTTCTCCAATTTCATTCAGCAGCGTATGTATAGGAGTCAAAGTAGATGGTGGGAGTAATCTAAGACTGAGGCTTAACAGGGCACAATTGGCAACATGATATGGGAGGCTAGGGAGTCAAAAGAAGGCAGTCTAGAGTTGAACTGGCTCACCAAGGTGTCAAGATAGGGAAAAGAGGAGAGTAACTAGAGGAGAAGGCATGGCTAGAAGGAACTGAGGGATGAAGGGATTGGGGGTCATGGTGTAGATGAAGAGCAAGGTTTAATTAAGGGAAGACAAAGGGAGAAGTGGAAAGCCAATAGATTGTGAGCAAGTAAGAGGTTTTTAGAATTCTCAAACATGGTGGTGGTATATTTGTGCCTGATAGCAAGATCAAAGATATGACCATCTTTATGTGTGAGTGAGGCAGGGGAAGAAGTAAGTCATGGGAAGTGAGTAGGTTGAGGAACTGAGTGATTAGGGTGTTTCAAAGAGTCAAAATGAATGAATGAATGAATTGTGCTTCTTTTAGTCCATTTGTGTACAAAAGCTATTTGTGTACAAGAGGGAGTGTATGGTATAAGCAGAGAGTGTAAATCTGTATGCTCCTATTGGGGAGTACGTAGATTGGATTTGCACAAAATATCCTCTACATACCCCAGAGCTGGGGTAGCTCCCTTGGACATCTTTCTACACTGAGGTGAACCTGATTGGAATGTACTGTTCTATATAGGTGTATGGGCAGCCATATTGAGCTCATGTTTGCCACTGTCACTCTTGTATCCCTTCTCTGAAACAACCATTTTCTGGAAATGGAGATGTTGCGTAAAATGGACTTTAGAACAGGCAATCTCATTAGTTATACTCAAGAAATTCTATCCTTTTTAGAAGCAAACAAAAAATAGGAGTGATAGGGATGAATTATTACTTTTTTTGTAAGTGATTGTCTGGCCAAATCAGTATCGGTGTGGTAGTGGTGATGGTGGTGGCGGCGGCGTGTGTGTGTGTGTGTGTGTGTGTGTGTGTGTGTAAAGAGTAACATGAGTGCAAAATATGGTTCATTATTGTTTTTAATTTAGCTAAAGTAGTAAGCTATCAGGCTCCAAAGAATCATAGACATAGAGCTGGAAGGACCTTAGAGGTCATTTAGTTCAACTCCCTTAATTTATATTTGAGGAAACCAGGTTTACAGAAAATAAGCAACTTGTCCAAGATCACACAGGTAATAAGTGGCAGAGCAGGGATTTGAATTCAAATCCTAGAGTGCAGCATTTATAGTCAGGAAGAACTGAATTCAAATCATTTCTTAGATACATGCTACCTATGTGATACTGGGCAAGTCTCTATCTTTCTCCAATTCAGTTTCCCATAAGGAAAATGGAGCTAGTGATAGCATTTACCTCAGAGAGTTATTGTGAAGATCACATGAGATAACATATATGAAGTGCTTTGTGCACCTTAAAGCACTATATAAATGCTAGCTATTATTAATGTCAATAACAAAATTATTATAATTAATAATACATTGATATAATCATTTTACTAGTAATAATAATAGTGATGTTCAATTAAGTGGTGCTCCATCCACCCACAATCTGTGAGAAAAAATTGTGTTGGTCTTATTAATGGAAAAATTGGTATTCTTCAAGCTTAACAATGTCTTAAATAAAATAAAATTTTAGTTTCATTAAAATAATTGATTTGAATTAGCTACAAATAACATGAAAATATCAGATTTCTTTATCCACACAGTTCTAAATATGGGGATATATGGATACCCCCAAATGGACTCGCATGTTATACACACATATGTGTGTGTGTATGTATGTATATATACACACATAAATCTCTCTTTCTCTCCACACACACACACATATGTAAGCAAGGCCTTAGACAAGGTTGCTGAAGAGGTGGAAGAGATAAACTAACCCTTAAACTTGCCTATGGAAAAATCTGTGTCCTTTTATGTGAATTTTGTTGGAGTTTAACATGCAAAACAATCTCAAGGTAATTGTAATTATCTACCTATAAACAAGCAAACATCTGTAGATCAGCCATGGACTGGGGCCACAGCCATCAACTCACACTTTGGTGACTAGACTTGACCACAGGATGTCACTGTTCCACTGATGTGGACCAGGGAGAGCATTTATCTGGCTGTAAAAAAAGCCCTTTAGTTCTTAAGGAAAACAGTTGGAAAATGACAGCTCTGTGACCATTCAGCCTTAATTATAATGCAAACCTTGTCAGAAAGATTGTTTACAGTAGAAGGCATTTTACATGACAAACTCTTATGTGGCCAAAAGGGTTGGGTCTAGTTTCCAAAAAAACAAATGAACATTTTTCACTCATCTCTTCCCCAAGTTGTGATATTTTGATAGGATGTGGGGTTGTGTGGTGTGGTGTGTATGTCAGATCTTTTTTTGGTTTAGGGGGTGGTGGTGGCGGAGGGAGTTGGGTAATGACAGCTTTTCCAAGAGCTATGAAAAAAATGTTTTTTCAAATGAGCAAAGGCATGAATGTGTCACCCAGTGATTGATTGCTCACTGTGCTTCAGCTTTTGATAATTAAGCCCTACTTCTTTCAGGCAAAGGCTATTCTGCCAAATTCAAAATACCTTGGAAAATGTAAAATTAGAACCTTATGAAAGATTAAAAGAGCTAAATATATATGTTTGTAGTTTGACCAAATGAATGGGTAGGGGAGACTTGATAACCATTTAGAAATCTGTGACAAGCATAAATAGGCAAGGAAAAAGCAAATCATTTACACACATAGAGGAGATAGAATTAGAAGTAATTGATGACATGAAGAAAAAGAAAATTTAGATTAATATCAAACAAGACTGACTAAGAGCAGAGGCTGTTGGATCATGGCACATTCTTGCAAAGGAAGTGATGACTCTGTAATCTTGAGGCATTTAAAATTAGCCATCATGGAACACTGGCCATACTGTATATTAATAGGAAGATCATCCTCTACCCTCTGCCTTTGCCCCATTCCACCCTAGGGAGAGTTTAGGTTTTCTTGCAGCTATAATGTCTGTGAGTCTGTGGTTTTTACTTAGCTACCATCATTATCTTTTCTTCCCCTTCCCTCCTTCACCTAAATTCTGGAAAGCAGAAATACCACAAGTAAATACAGGTTGAGTCTGTGTGGTTACTTACTGATGCTATAGAGGTATGCTATAGCTTTAGATTGTGTTATAAGGCTAAGCCACTCAAGTGTGGCCCCAAACTGAACATTTTATCTCTGAACATCTTATTCACCTATGTGCTTTCCTTGGACCACTGAATGAGAGAATTAGGAGACATCTTAATTCAATCCCCCATTTTTCACATAGAGAAACTGAGGCCCAGAGGGGAAACAATGACTTGACCAAGGTCACCCAATGGCTTTATAGCTGAGTTGATCCCAGAAGCCAGGTCTTCTGATTCCCATTTCTGTGCTTTCACCACTGTGGCAGACTTTATGCATTCTGGCTACTTTCCGTTCATGTTAGAACTGGCTATAATATATATGGTATACCCTATCATCAGCTAGTCCTATTTACTATGTATCACCATGACAGACCACAAGACCGTTGCAGAGATTTCTGCCTGATTTACTTGAAGAGAAAACTGCAAAAGATACTTTAAAAGCAAATTCTCTTCCACCCATCTAATGCACGAAGTAAAAAGAAACAACATGGTGGAGTCATTACAAACTTGGCAGAGACAGAAGCATGAGCCTGATAGCTAATACCAGGAGGGACCTGTATTTCACAAATAGTTTCTATCTTGTGGACTACTGCAGTTTATTTGATCTCACTGTGAATCGGAGTCTTATCTGCTCTAGTAATTTATCTCTTTGGAAGGAGAGAGCAGGAGTAAAGACAGATTCGACTGATAAATACACTATTTTCCAGTGTACAATTAGTCTCAGTTAAATGCTCCAGCCTACTAAGGGAGCCTGCTTTTGCATGGTGAAATGGATATTTCAGAGCCCCCTCAGTCAACGTAGCTTTCTCCAGATCTCTGGAGAAGCACTTAAGTGACCCAGTGGGAGCTCTTCTAAATGGGTGCAGTGTCTATAAGAGCTCAGAGAACTAAAATCGGAATCAGGAGACCGTTTGGCTCTATTTCCAAAGGTCTCCCAGGACAGCTCTTGGGTCACCCTTCCTATGGGAATCTCTGTTTTTTGGCTCCCTTCATTTCCAAGTGCATTTTTTCTTATTTATTTTTCTCCTTGCTTCATCTGGTCCAGGATAAAAAGGGGTCTCGGGAGTGAGCCTGCCCTGTCTGGGCAGGCAGCTTGCCCTGACCCAGGGTGAAAGGAGAGTCAGATAGCTCAGACCTGCTTTCTATCAGAGCTTCCTTTCCACAGAAACTCCTGAGCTGACTTGGTGGGAATCCAGTGATAAAAACTGGGAACTTGTGCCTCACTTGCAGAAAGGAAAACAAGTAAGAGGAAAAAACTGCTTCCTGCTACTCTTCAATGAGTCGATAAGCTTAATTGGCTGGGTCTGCCTGCTGGACATTGATTGTACCTCCTAATAAAAGTGCTATTGATTGGCAGTTTATTCAACAGGAGCTCACATAGACTATAGTTCCTGCTAATGTTATTACTCCATCCAATTTTTCCGTTGCCTAGCTCTTTAGTATTATAAATTGGGTCAAATGCCAAGAATGGTTTCAGTTCTCTTGGACTTTGGGACAACTTTCTGACCTACTCAGGACATGGTATGTCATCCTTCTGAGAAGAGATTCCTTAATAGGCTTCAGGAAGAAGCTGGGTTACTAAGCTATTGTTAAAAGGAGGCATCATTACAGTGGGGACAATTTTATGCTTTAATTGGACCTCAGAAATCAGCTAAACTGTCACTCCTTGACACCTACTTAATGGAGCTATGATGGCCCAGTGGTGGTGGCAGATTGATGAGGCTGCTGCCCTGAGTCGAAAACGTCCCAAGCAGGAGTAGTTCCTTTGCAGATGACAACATATATCACCAAGCAAACCACTATGTAAAGGAATCCTGAGTGAAGATAGAACACAGAGTGTTTATTGGGGACAAAGAAGTTAGCTTGTGATGTTTATGAAAGTCAGTTGTTAACTTGAAATATTCCCCAGTATTCTTCTTCTTTAGTTCGCAGTCATCCAGAATCCATTTCCTGGTTAGCTGGCCTAGGATGTTTATGTAGGATGATTTACTTAGCTTACTTTGTTTTGAAGAGGGTGTCCTCTGAATCTGCCATTTTATTGGTGTTGGAAAATCCCACTTGGGAAACTCTTTCTGCCTATTTTGTTGTTATTGTGTTGTTTCAGTCATGTCTGACTCTTTGTGACTCCATTTAGGTTTTCTTGGCAAAAATACTGGCTGAAGTGCTTTGCCATTTCCTTCTCCAGATTGTTTCACTGGTAAGGAGAGTGAGGTAAACAGTGATAAGTGATTTGCCCAGAGTCACACAGCTAGTAAGGATCTGAGACCTGATTTGAATTCAGGTCTTGACTCTAAGACTCAAACTCTATTTACTTACCACCTAGCTATAGTGCAACGATTGTTATGAAAATTATCTGCTTAAAGAGTTGCCGGGGGATACTGAGACATTAAGTGACTTGCCTCAGGTCTTACAACTAATATGTCAGAAGTGAGACTTGAACCCTGATCTTCACTCCAAGGTTGGCTCTCTAACCACTGTGCCAAGTTGTCTCTCACCTTACATTTTACATAGTGAATTTTTAACTTCTGAAAATATATTGTCATCTACTATATGATTTTAGTTAATTCAAGCAATATAGGTTTCTAGAATTTAGAGCCGGACAGTCTTGGTTTAATCTTCTCGTTTTGTCAATGAAGAAACTGAGCCCAAGAGAAAGGAAGTGATTTATCCAAAGCCCATGATTAGCAGAGGCTGGAATGGACACTAAATCCATTATTTCTTCCACACTATGTCAGACTAAAGTATGAGGATGAGGGCAAGTATTGTCTCCAGAGGAAAGAGGAACAATCTGAGTTGTAGAGTTGAAGTGTGTTCTCTGAGGTTACACTGCTAGTTAGTAGAGGAATTCCCACTACAACCCATATTTCCAGATTCCTAGGCTTATGTTCTTTTAAGATATCAGCCAAGCCTTACTTTCCCTCCTACATAAGCTCTTGGGATCTTTGTATATTCTATTGCCATAACCTCTCAAAAAATGAGGGAGAGAAAACCAAATTATCAGGAAGTCCCTAGGAAGTGGTAGTGTGACAGATGGCAGATTAGGGAGAGATATTGAGAGGACATCCAAATGAGTGTTTTCTTCTGGATTATAGTGACAGGACAGTAAGAAAAAGCAGGTTTTGGTTATCGTGGTTGATGCCACATTAGAAAAAAAAACAGGAAAAACACATGCAGGGCTATCTAGGTATTATGGTCTTTGAAATTTTCTAAGAGGAAATGGTATATCAAACATTTTCCTCCACTTCCTCTTTGTGTGAGGCGGCTTGTCCCCAAACTCTGGAATCATTCTCTTAGAGCTAGAAGGGACTCGAGACTTTACTCTAACCCCACTCCCATTTTTATACATATGGAAATTGAGGTAGAAGGAGGTTAAATGACTTGCCCAATGTCATATAAATAGTAAGTAGCAAATTTAGGATTTGAATCCAGGTCCTCCAAATTCTAATCCAGCACTGTCCATTATACCAAGCTTCTCTCTCTCTCTCTGTTTCTTTCCTTCTGTCTCTCCCTCCCTCTTTTTCTCTTTCCCTTCTGCCTCTGCCCATCTCTGTCTCCATCTCTGTCTCTGTCTGTCTCTCTTTCTAGCTCTCTCCCCTAAACTAAACGTATGTAACATATTTATGGCTTAACCCTGCTGGCTGGGTCTCCAGGTCAAATATGTTTTTCTAAGGAACTCATTCACAGGGAATTCTGGTGGAATAAGTGACCAGTACCAGCTTAGAGAATCTCCAGAAAGGATACAGCTTCTGTTTGGAGGGGGTAGAAAGGTGCTTTATGAAGAAAACACCAAAATTTTCTGGTTTCATCAAATGGTCTTAAACAGACTACTAAAGAGCAAAGACAACAATCACCATCATTTCCATACTTCATTCTTATAAAGGACTTCCAGCTTGCAACAGCCCTGTATGCTGTGGTGTATGTGAATCATTATTTCCATTTTACAGATGAGGAAGCTAAAGCCCAGAGAGACAAAGGGCCAGAGGATTTAGAGTTAGATTACCTAGTTCAACCTCCTCATTTTATAGAATGGGAAACTGAGGTTCAGAGAGTTTTAGTGCCTGGCTACAGGAAGTACTCAGCAGAGCTGGCTTTCCCAGTCTGGGTCCTCAGACTCCAAATTTGGGGGTACCCTTTCCACAATACTGGAGTATTTATATATTCCATCCTTTCTCCATCTACTTCCTCCCCAGTCTTCTTCCCTTCCAGTTATTCCTGAGCTCCTGGAAGGCATGGAATTTAGGTATTTGTCAATAAAAACTCCTAAGTTTCAAAGGGAGAGACCGACTTCCATTTTGGAGGACAATTTGACCCTTTTCCTAGACTAGACTCACATATTCTTCAGTAGTCTCAAAGGTGAATGATTTGGTATGAACCAAACCATTAAAAGTCCCAAGGGCAATGTGAGGTGTGCCCTTTTAGCAGTGACCTCTTCCATTCTGAAAGGTGAGAAGTAAAAGAATGCCACTGTCCAGAGTGGAGGAGGTTGTATCCAGAAGCAGAGCTGGCCTTGTGGCTTATGATTTCAGACGTCTGAGGAAGGATCCCCTCCACCTAAAAGCCTCCTGACCTGCTTCCTCATTTGATAAATTGCTCTATCAGAGAAGAGAGAGAAAGAAGGCTTTAAAGATAAATATGCCCCTGGGAGAGGCCAAGCTTTGACTGAAACTCATTCACATTGAGCTATAAATGACTGATATTAAATCCTGTTACAGAGAACAGAGGGAGGCAAAAGGGAGGAAGGAGGTCCTGGGCACCTAAAGGAGGAGGACGGCAGTTTATATCAAAGCTGGGGGGAGGAAAGAGGAATTTCACTTATTTCATAGCTTTGCTGAGGGCCATTCCCACTGCAGCTGGTAATAGATTTGTCTTATATATAATGAGCCGAGTCCCAGCCTTGAATTTTGCCATGGATAGCAAAATTTTGCCTTTCAAAATACCAGGCAAATAGCAACTCCCTACTTGAGATGGAGCAGATGAGATGATTTCAGCAAGGGCAATATGATAAAGCCTCTTTGGGTCAACAGACCTGAGCTAATATGTGAATACTTGGGAGGAAAAAAAGATAAAATAGTAGTCAGAGGACCTGGGTTCAAATTCTGACTTCGTCACTTTTATTCATGTGCCCTTGGGCAAGTTCCTTAAACTTTTGGTACTCATTTTTCTCATTTGTAAAATGAAGCAACTGGACTAGATGAAATTTTCAGTGTATTCTGGTTTTATAATCTTATATAATGTGTGTGTGTGTGTGGGGGGGGTTTACTCAGAGAATACAAGAATCCTTTTGTTTTATTTTGGTCAGAAGATTCCACTCCTTTCTCGATTATGTTTAATTGACTTGCCTCACTTTACAAGCTAGATATATTCTTGAAATATTGGTAAAAATTTATTTTAAATAAAAATCAAATCTAATAATAATATTAATAATAATAGTTAGCCTTTCTATCACATTTTAAAGCTTGCAAAATGGTTTATAGCTGTTGTCTTATTTGATTCTCACAACAACCCTTGGGGTAGTTGCTTCTTAATGTTTTTCTTTCTGAGCTACTTTGTCATTTCTAAATTGATTTTCCAAAGTACAGGCTCCTGTAGCACTGAATAGTTGGAATACTACTGTATACGGAGTCAGAAAACATGAAGTAGAGTCCGAGCTATGTGACCTCGGGAAGTTTATTTACTTCTCTGGATCTCAGTTTCCTCAAATGTAAAATGTAAATGTTGTAGTAGAAGATCTCAGAGGTAGCTTCCAGCTGTAAAGGTTTTTGGTTTTATGTAAAGGGGGACCATCACAGTCGTATTCCTTAACTCACAGGGTTATTTTGAGAATCGAATGAGAATTAGTCAGGCAGTAAACTATTCTGTGGCTACTCTGCCAAACACTGTGTTAAGTTCTTGGGATACAAAGAAAGATCAAAACATGATCTCTGGAGAGGATAGCAAGTTTTATGGTAGATTTGCGATTTCATGTATATTCATCTTTTTTTTTATTGCAACTGCATTATGGAACTGCTTTTTTTTCTTTTGTGAATTGAAAATAAATTAAAACAGATAAACAAAAAATCATGATCTCTGCCCTCAAGCAGCTCACATTCCAATGATGGAGATGACATATAAACAAATGATGTACTTTTAAGACATATACAGAGTAAATGAAAGGTAAATCTCAAAGAGAAGGTACTTTCAAAGGAGAGCCTGGGAAAGGCCTCCTGAAGAAGGTGAGATTTGAGCTGACTCTCATAGGTTATCAGGAGTGGGAGGTGAGAAAGGAGAGCCTTTTAGACATAAGACACAGCCCCTGAAAATATGAGTCAGGAAATAGTGTGTCATGTTTGTGGAACAGCAATTAGGCTAGTGCGACAGCATTGCATTCTGTTGGAAAGACAAGAAAAGACCAAGTTGTAAAGAGCACCAAATATGAAAAAGAGGTCTTTATATTTGAGCTTAGAGATAATAGAAGGCCATTGGAGTTTATTGAAATGGTCAGGAATGTTTTGAGAAGATCACTTTGGCAGTTGAGTCCGGGGGATGGATTGGAATGGGGAGAGATTTGAGGCAGGCAGACTGGCCAGAAGGTATTTGTATTAGTCCAAATGTGAGGTAATGAAAGCCTGTACCAGTGGGCAGCTGTGTGATTGGAGAATAGGGGACAAATATGGGTGGTATTGTGAAGATAGAAATGGACATAAGATTGGATATGTGGAGTGAGTGAGAGTGAGGAGCCACAGATAACAGTAAGGTTGTAAAGAGGGGTGACTAAAAGTATGTTGCTTCAGTAGAGATGGGAAATTTGAGAAAAAGAAAAGGTTTGGGAAAAAAGACACTGATTTCTATTTTGGACATATTGAGTCTGAGATATGGACTTCTAATCTGACATGTCTAAAATATAGGAAGTTATGTGGGACTTGAACTTGGAGAGAATGAAGGTTAGCTATTTTGATCTTGGAATCATCTGCTTAGAAATAATAATTGAACCTACGGAAACAAATGAAATTACTAAGTGAAATAGTATAAGGGAGAAGAGAAGTGAGCCAAGACGTAAACTAAGGACACCTGGATAGTGGGGATAACCTGGATGGAGATCCAGAAATGGAGACTGAAGAGTGGTCAGACAGATTAAAGGACTAGGAAAACAGTATCACAAAAACTGAAAGGAGAAAGGATCCATGAAACTGTAACCAACAGTGTGGAACAACACTTCAGAGAAGTAAAAAAATTATCAAGATTGAGAAAATCTTATTAAATTTAGCAATGATTATTGGTAACTTTGGAGAGAACAGTTTCATTTGAATGAAGAGATTAGAAGACATCAGAGGGTTCAGAAGTAAGTGGGAGGCAAAGTACAGGTACCTAGAAAAGATGGTTTTCTCTGGTATACCTAATAAGGGGGAAAAAGAAATAAGACAATAACTAATAGAGATGGCCAATCAAGCAAGATTTTTAAGGATGGGAGAGACATGGATATATTTGTAGACACCTTGAAAGCAGCTAGTAGATAGGGACAGATTGAAGATAAAAGAGAGTGGGCATAATAGAGCAATCTGCTGAAGACTGGAGGGAAGGGGATCAAAGATGCATGTCAAGGGGTTTGCTTTGGCAAGGAGAAGGGCATCCTCTTCATGTGCAATAGGTAAAAGAGGAGTAGACAAGATGATTGAGTGAGCAAAATAAGGAGGAGAGGGAAAGAGGAATCTTGCAGTAAATGGTTTCAATTTCTTTTCTTTTTTTGTTTGTTTTTTGTTAGATATGAGCTGAGGTCCTCCGCTGAGAGGGTTGAGGCAAGGGGTGCATGGGAGAATTAAGGAGGAATAGAAAAGTTTGAAATAGCCACTGAAGTGAGTAGGATAGAGAGTTAGTTAGAGAAGTATAAGAGGATTGCTTTGCTGTAATGAAGGTACAGCTGAGATTAGGAAACATATTTCTAGTAGACTCAGCAAGAAGAGCTTCTTGATTTTTTCCCCCCAATTTTGTTTGGTAGCATATGAATAGAAGTGAAGTAAACACAGGCTGGGAATAATTCAAGGCTGGGGTTTGGCAGGCATGATTAATGATTAGGCAAGGGTATATATGATTCAAGGGTAGACTATAGAGTAAAGTTGAACTGGTTCACTAAAGAGACAGAGAAGGAAAGAAAGTATAGTTAATGCAAGGGTAATGATCTGAGAAAGAATTGGGGGGTGGGAGGATTGGAGTTCACGGTGAAGACAAAGAATAGTATTAGGGGTCTATAAAGCATAAGGAAAGATAGAATGATAAAATATTATGATCAGATAAAAGAATTTTAGAGCTCATAAACATGGAAATGAGACCATTGTAGGTGATGGCAAGAGCAAGTGTATGATTTTGGTGTATAGTTGAAGTGGAGTGGTGCACTGAGTTATTAGTATTGAGTAGACTGGGGAACTGGGAAGCCACACATATGTGTGTGCATGTGCGTGTGTGTGTCTGTTAGTGTGTGTGTGTGTGTGTGTATGCGTGTGTGTGTGTGTGCTCAGTCAGGAGATGGAGTAGAGAGGATGACTATGGATTTGTGAGGTGAGTGCAAGTGAAAAGGCAACGATTAACAACAACAACAATAGCTAGTTTATATGATGCTTTAAAAATCTGAAAGGCACGTTTTACATGTTAACTATTTGATCCTCAGAATTACTCTGTGAGATACACACTATTATTATGCCCATTTTACAGATGAAAAACATGGAGACCCAGCGAGGTTACCTTCACACAGCTAATAAATGTCTGAGGCAAAATTCAAATTTCAAATTCGAAATTCAAATTCAGATCTTTCTTCCTCCAAGACTCATGCTCTATCCATTGCCCTACCTTGCTCTATTTCCACTGATCTCTCTGCTGAGTGGTAAGTGATTTACATATAAACTTATATAACTCAGCCTCTCTTTAGGGGGAGTCCTAACTCCGGGTGTAGATTGAGAGTTACATTCTGTGCACGTGGCCAATGTGGAAATTTTTTTAATTGAAAAAAATTAAATTAAAAACATTAAAGAGCCCACAGTGGATTCTTTCCAAAAGAATAATCATGGATCAATTTTGTAGGTTTGTATTTCTTTCCTTTCTAGTGGTTTGGCTAAATGGCTCCTGGAGAGGGATGGATGATAGTACCTAGTACAGGGTTCTTCACAATTAGGTAGTCAAATATCTGTTGGACTGAAACACAACTACATTATTGTTTCTGATTATAGGAAATTCTGTTTGCAGGAATAGGAATGGCATGGAGTAACCTTGAATCCCTTGTATCTACTTCACCATTTGCAAATAGCTGGGAATTCAGTTCCCATGCCTTCTTTGGATGTACCTCCAAAAAACATTGCAATGGCTGATGAGATCATTTAAAAAAAACAAAGTCCAGAGGAGTAACATTTTTACATTACAATTCTTTGTCAAAAAGAAAAAGGGGGAAAATTTTCATGATAAGTATCTCTGGGTCTCAGTTTCGTCCTCTGTAAAACCAGGGAGCTGAATTCTTTGTTTACAAGATCATAGGTTTAAAGCTAGAAAGGAGTTCAGAAGTTACCTAGCCCTATATTCTTGTTCTTATTTATTTATTTTACATATCAGGAAACTGAAACCTTGAAAGTAAAGTGACTTGTCCCAAATCCCATAGGTAGTAAGGGACAGAGATGAGTTTTGAACCCAAAGCCCTTCTAGCATGCTTTTCACTGTACCACAAAGATCTTTTTAGTTGGGAAATTCTGAGTTCTAAGTTCCCTTTCTTACTCAGCAATGGGATCTTTTCTCTTTTCTTGCATTCATTGAACTCCTTTTCTCTTCTGAAGGTCATTCGCTGTCATTTATTTCTTCTAGCCTCACTAACAGCACTGTGAGGTAGGCATGGAGGGAGAGATTTTTGACTGATGAATGGAACTAGGCGGATCAGTAAAATAGCAAAGTATGGTAACAGCACGGTAAGTCTGGGTAAGACTTTAGGTCTCCCAGGCCAATCTCTTTCCACTACACCTAACAATTCCTGGTGATATCTATTTCATTAAAATTAAGAGTGAATCACTATTAAGAGTCACTCACATTTACATTCTATTTTATAGTTTACAGAGTATTTTCCTCATAATTGCCTTGCAAGGCATGCAGAATGAATGTTCCTATCCATATTTTGTAGATGAAGAAACTTAGACCCAGGAAGGTAGAGTAGTTTCACCAGAGTTCTACAGTGAGCAGAATTTGAATCCAAGTTTTTCTTGATTCATTTTCACAGTCCTTCTGCAAGTTAATGAAAAAAAAACATGGAGTTATAAGATCATGAGATTTAGCATTGGAAAGAGCCTCAGAGGTCCTCTGGTTTCATACCATTTTTTAAGAAAGGTGGATGGTGATAGATAGTCTTCCAGGAGCCAAGATGGGGGAGTATGGAGTAAACCACTGCAACTCTCCCATGCTCACCTCCAAACAACCATAAAATATAGCCCCCAAACAAATCCTTGAATGGCAGAACCAGAAAAAAAGATGGGGTAAAACAATCTTTCAGCCCAAGAAACTTGCAGGATCAGCAAGAAAAGTCCATCTCACTCAGGTGAGAGAGGAGCACAGCTAAAAGATGGGAAGCATCTCAGAAAGTCAGAAGCAAGCCCCACTTCAGCAAACCAGCAGGAGATACTGAGCCCCAGTGTGGTAGAGCAGGCAAATGCCAGCATCAGGACCCCACCATCACCACCCCACATGCCTTAGCTGATCAAGGGAAACCTAGAGACTCCTTCTTTGAGAACCACCTCATGCTTCAGTGTAGCCCCAGGCAAACAGGCATCCTCTAGAAGCATGAGCACAGGGCCTCAGCACATGCCAGACACTACCACTATGACCCCACCTCAACACCAGGTAAGTTGCCAGACTCCTACAGCCTACAGTAGCACCAGTAAACCCCCACCCCACCCCTTCAACACAGCACCAGACATAAGGGTCCACTGTGGGCCTCAAGGCAACATCAGTGCAGCATCAGGTAAAAAGCCAGGGCCTGCAGCCACAAGCAAAAGAAGCAGGAGTCAGTGCCTCTGCCACTTTGGGAAAAGAACTCAAATTTAAAAGAAAAGAAAAAAGCCAAAAAATTTTTAAAAGATGAGAAAACAATAAAAAAGAATCTGACATAGAAAGTTATGGTGACAGGAAAGACCAAGAAATAAACTCAGAAGAGGACAACAATGTCAAAATACCTATAGGCAAAACCCCAAAGGAAAATGGAAAGTGGTCTCAAGCCCAGAAAGAACTCATGGAAGAACTCAAAAAGGAGCTTAAAATTATGTGAGAGAGAGAAGAAGAAAGGGGAAAAGAAATGAGAGTGCTGCAAGAGAATTATGAAAAAAGAGTCAACAGTTTAGAAAACTATTAAAAAGTAGAACTGACCAAATGGAAAAAAGAGATAAAAAATCCACTGAAGAAAACAACTCCTCAAAGAGTATAATTGACCAAATGAAAAAGAAAGTACAAAAGCCAATTAAACAAAACAATGCCTTAAAAGTTAGAATTGGGCAAGTAGAAGCTAAAGACTTTATGAGACATTATGAATCAAACAAACAGATTCAAAAGAAAGAAAAATGGAAGAAAATGTAAAATACCTCATGGAAAGAACTGACCTGGAAATTAGATCCAGGAAAAACAATATAAGAATCATTGGACTATCTGAAAGCCATAATCAAAAGGAAGACCTGGACGGCATCTTTCAAGAAATTATCAAGGAAAACTGCCTTGATGTCCTGGAATCATAGGGCAAAATATACATTGAAAGAATCCACTGATCATCTCAGAAAAGAGATCCCAAAATAAAAATCTCAATAAACATTCTGGCCAAAATTCAGAACTATCGGGTCAAGGGGAAAATACTGTAAGTGGCCAGAAAGAAACAATTCAAATGTTGGAGAGTCACAATCAGGATCACACAGGACCTGGCGGCTGCAACATTAAAAGATCAGAGGCCATGGAACATGATATTCCAGAGGGCAAAAGAACTAGGACTACAAAGAAGAATCACTTACCCAGCAAAATTAAGCATAATATATGAAGGGGAAAATGGTTATTCAATGAAACAGAAGGATTTCAAGTCTTCATAAGGGGGAAAACCAGAACTAAACCAAAAATTTAACCTCCTATTAATATCAAGACCCAAAAAAAGCACAAACAGGTAAAAAAGGGAAAAGTAAATAAGAGACTCAACAGAGCTAAACTGTTTACATCCCTGCACAGGGAGTTGATACTTGTAACTCCTAAAAATTGTATCACCAACAGTATAGATAGAGGGAATATACATAAACAGATGACACAGGTATAAGATGAACATGAGGGGCTGACATTAAAAAAATTAAAAGATGAGAAAGAAGAGTACAAAGAGTGCAGAAGGAAGGGAGAGGTAGAATGGGGTAAATTATCTCACATGAAGAGGCAAGAAAGACCTTTTACAGTGGAAGGGAAGACGGGAGGGTGGATGACAGGCATCCCTTGAACCTTACTTTCATCGGTATTGGCTCAAAAATGGAACAATATACACAGTTGCATATGGAAATCTATCTAACCCAAAAGGGAAGTAGGAGGGGAGGGGATTAAATAAAGTGGGATGGGAAGGTAGGAGCTGACATAAAGGAGGGCAGATCAGCAGAAAGTGGTAGACAGAAGTGAATCACTGGTGAGGTGGAAAAGGGTGAAAGGAGAGAGAGGACAAACAGAAGGTAAAATAGGATGGCAGGAAATACACAGGTAGTAATCATAACTGTGAATGTGAATGGGATGAACTCTCCCATAAAATAGAAGTGGATGCCAGAGTAGATAAAAAACCATAATCCCACAATACGTTATTTACGAAAAACACACTTGATATTCCCCAATTGATAAATGGTCAAAAGATATGAATATGCAGTTTTCAGATGAAGAAATTAAAGCTATCTGTAGTCATATGAAAAAATGCTCTATGAGAGAAATGAAAATTAAAACAACTCTGAGGTACCACACCATACCTATCAGATTGGCTAACATGACAAAATAGGAAAATGATGAATGTTGGAGAAGATGTGGGAAAATTGGAACACTAATACATTGTTGGTGGAGTTGTGAACTCATCCAACTATGCTGGAGAGCAATTTGGAACTATGCCCAAAAGGCTATAAAAATGTGCATACTCTTTGATCCAGCAATATCACTACTAGGTCTGTATCCCAAAGATACCTAAAAAAGGGAAAGAACCTACATGTACAAAATATTTATAGCAGCTCTTTTTTTTTGGTGGCAGAGAAATTGAGGGAATGCCCATCAACTGGGGAATGGCTGAACAAGTTGTATTATATGAATATAACAGAATACTATCATTCTCTAAGAAATGTTAAGTAGGAAGATTCCAGAAAAATCTGGAAAGACTTGCATGAACTGATGTTGAGTGAAGTAGGCAGAACCAGGAGAAAATTGTACATAGTAACAACAATATTGTGTGATGACTGACTTTGTTAGAATTATTTCTTCTCTTCTCAGCAATGCAATGATCTAAGACAATTCCAGAAGACTCATGATGGAAAATGCTGTCCACATCCAGAAATAACTATGGAGTCTGAATGTAGATTGAAGTATACTATTTCCTCTCTTTTTGTCATTGTTGCTTTTTTCTTTCTTATGGTTTTTCCCTTTTGTTCTGATTCTTCTTTTACAACATGACTAATGTGGAAACATGTTTAATATGATTGTACGTGTGTAGCCTATATCAGATTGTATTGGGGAAGGTGGAAAGGATGGATGGGAAAAAATTTAGAACTCAAAATTTTATAAAAGTAAATGTTGAAAACTAATAATAACAAAGAAAAACACTTGAAGCAGAGAGACACACAAAGTAAAGATAAGGGGCTGCAGCAGAGTCTATTATACTTCAGTTAAAGGAAAAAAAGCAGAGTTAGCAAGCCTGATCTTAGACAAAGGAAAAGCAAAAAAAAATGGACCTAATTAAAAGAGATATGGAAGGAAATTATATCTTGCTAAAAGATACCATAGACAATGAAGCAATCAAATTAGAAGAGCAAGTCTACGTGTCAGATCTATGGGGAGGGAAAAATTTCATCACCAAGTAAGAGATAGAGGGCATTATGAAATGTAGAATAAATAATTTTGATCATATTAAATTGAATAGCTTTTGTACAAACAAAACCAATGCAATCATGATTAGACAGAAAGCAGAAAGCTGGGAAACAATCTTCACACCAAATATCTCCTAAAGGCCTCATTTCTCAAACATATAGGGCATGAGTCAAATTCATGAGAATATAAGCCATTTCCCAATTGATAAATGGTCAAAGAATATGAGCATGCAATTTCTAGATGAAGAAATCAAAGGCATATGAAGAAGTGCTCTAAATCACTATTGATTAGAGAAATAAAAATTAAAATGACTCTGAAATACCACCTCACACCAATCAGCTTGGCTAACATGACAAAAAGGGAAAATGATAAGTGTTGGAGAGAATGTGGGAAAATTGAGACACTAATGCATTGTTGGTAGAATTGTGAACTGGTTCAACCATTCTGGAGAGAAATTTGGAACTATGCCCAGAGAGCAAGGAAACTGTGCATACCCTCTGATGCAAAAATACCATTACTATGTCTGTATCCCAAAGAGATTATCAAAAAGGGAAAAGGACCTACACGTGAAAAGTATTTATAGTAGCTCTTTCCAGGGTGGCAAAATATTAAAAATTGAAGGGATGCCCATTAACTGGGGAATGGCTGAAAAAGTCATGGGATATGAATGTAATGGAATACTTTTGTGCAAGAAGAAATGATGAACAGGCAGATTTTCAGAGAAATCTGGAAAGCCTTGTACAAACTGATGCAAATTGAAATGAGCATAATGAGGAAAACATTATACACAATATCAGCAAAATCAACTATGAATGACTCAGCTCTTCTCAGCAACACAATGATCCAAAACAAATAAAAAGGACTCAAGAAGGAAAATGCTATCCATATCCAGATAAAGAACTAATAGACTCTGAATGCAGATCGAAGCATATTTGTTTTCACTTACTTTATTCTTTCTCATGGTTTTATTTCCTTTTCATCTATTTCTTCATCCACAACTGTGACAAATATGGAAATATGTTTTACATGATAGCATATATATATAAACTACAATCTACTCTCTGCCATTTTCAGAAGAGGGGAAGGGAGGGAGGGAGAAAAATTTGGAACTCAAAATCTTGTAAAAATGAATGCTAAAAATGTTCTTGACATGTAATTAGGAAAAAATACAATTTTAGAAAAGAAGGAGAGGTGGAGGAGCTGGGAACTAGAGAAAAGAAGTGAATTCCTCAAGAGTGTAGAGATAGCAACAGACTTGTGATTTAAACTTAGGTCTTCTGGCTCCAAGTCCCATTCTCAATGACATCATTCTTGGATCAGAAATAAGCCTTTTATACACAGAGTTCCACGTGCTGCAAACCTACACATTCAAATATGTTCTGTTAGATTTTGGCAGAATGAAAGCAATCCGGGAACAAGTTTCTGGATATTCAAACTGTCTGATGTGGGAGAACTTCCATTTCATTAGCATTTGCTCTCAAAGCCATTCCCCTTTCTGAAGCTTGCCTCTCACACACCTCTTCCAATACAAAGTTATTCCACTGACTTTGCCACCCACCAATCATTAATCCTCATTATGACTGACCTCATAATAACATTTGCTTATAAATCTTAAAAGTCTTAGCACCTGATTACAGTGCAATAAAAAGGCCATAATGTAAATTAATGCATTACATTCAGTGCTATTTAAATGATGAGGGGAGAGAAAGTTCATAAAATGCCTAAATATTCTTTTTCTCTAGAGGCCCTGAAGTTATCTCTTTAGAACTCAAGTTTTCCAAAGCATTTCATAAATATAAGAAACATCAGGTAGGTGAGAACTAATTCACGTGGGAGGCATGCAACCTTATTATTTCAATTCAGGAAATTTTTAACAAGTGCCTAATTTGCGTAGGGCTCAGTGCCAAATGCTGGGGAAAGAAATATGAAACCCAACCCAATCCCTGCCCTCATGGAACTTCCTGTTCATCAAGAAGATGAGATGGGCACAAATAGCTATAAGTTAAGAGATATGGTTAGGCACACCAGTATGAAAGATTGAAGGAGGGAAGAAGTATGATTTTTAATTTGTGTAGAAGGGATTGGAGAAGTCTTCATGAAAGTGGTGCCCAAGCTGAGTTTTGAAAGAAAAGAAGGATTTCAATAGGCACAGGTACAGGGAGGATAGTTTGAGGCATGTGTAATAGTGGCAGCTGTGGAGGGCAAAGTGATTTGGGGCAACATTAAGTGATCTCTTTTGGCTGGTGTCTGACCTGAAGGCAGTGAGCAGTGTAATATGGATACATGGACAGAGAGGAGTTGAAGGATGTTGATTCTCCCTTTAAAACTTAATGTCACACTTTCTTCTTGCCCCTGTCTCACAAGAGACAAGTCAATATTTTGCCTCTATAAAAACCTAAGAAAAGCTGCCCAGCCCCTGACCTGTTTTTCACATTTATCACCTTCACAATAGATATAATTTAGAATCAATGATTATTTATAAAGTATTTTGTAAATATTGTGTTATAAGTACATAAAGTCAACATCTACCTTCCTCTTGGCATAAGTCAGATGACATAATCCCTGCCATTTTCTTTCTTTACCTATTCCTTTTTATTTTATTTTTAAGGTCCATCTATTTTAAGTTTATTTTAAAATTTCATTTAATGTTCATTGTATTGATATGTTTATTTCAATGTCACTTACCAATAACATACAACCACTGTGCTACCATACCATGCAACTTTATAATGCATGCCAGCCTCCAACGTAACAAAGAAAAACTGCTGATTGACACAAAGTGATGCAACAAGCTTGTCTGAGAGCACATACAGCATTC